>CM017557.1:35574553-36174553 GCA_007844125.1 Sinonovacula constricta
ATCGCAGCAATATGACGTCATAAACAAATCAAAACATTGATAAGAAGCACTGTGAAAAACTTTAATGATCTATTACATTTCAACACTTTTTTACAGAATATAGTTATCTATACATAGAATCTACACTTGTATACCTGACACTGACGTCACCAGTAGAAACCGTGACGTCACTGTGTCCTTGAAACTCTTGAAAACCATCCATGATGACATCTGATTGGTTAACTGTCGCTGTCGCATGGACATGCGCCATCGCACTGTTTGCTTATGTCGCTAAAATAAATACAAATAAGGTAGTTATTTAGTGTTTTGTTGCTGTTTGTTTGTTTGTTTTTTGTTGTTGTTTTTGTATTGTTTTATCAACAAGAAATATTTTATCTTTTTAAATAGAAAAAATCTGAAATCTGAAATAAAACTATTCTTTAAAAAACTTCCAACAGGACATAACCATATAGTTTTTAAGTAAATATACTTATGCTTGCACTAACGTTATATATGTTGTAAATTGGAAGTACAGTGTTAACTTCTACATGAACCTTTAGCGAATAGAGTATGTAGTTACTCATAAGTGTTGTCTATAGAAAGAAAGTTTCTGACTGCACAAATAGAAACTGAATACATAACACTATGTCTGATTATATAAGTTTTGTTTAATATTAGTTAAACATAGTTGGTTTATATTGGTTAAACACTTTTAATCAGGATTTTTATTTTGCTGTCGAGTCTCTTATAATATGAGCTGTGTGTAAACTGTTATAATTTACTAAAGATGTTAAGATGTTAAATGCTTAGCAATAATTGTAGCGATAACAAGTTTCAACAAACATACCTGCACACCATAGCACATTCATTGTCAAAGGTCTCCCCGTTGACACCACAAACCGGGCTGATGTTTGTGGGGCAATGGTCACATTGGATAGTACCAGCTGCAGCAAAGAGATCGGCGATGTCAACCCCACTACCAATTGCTGGATACCCATCTAGAGGACCTGCTGGCAGAATTGTGTCATCGGCGGCACTGGGCGAAACTATTGGTGTGATGATAGGGTAGGTTGGCTCGTTGCCCACTGGTGTTTGCGAAACTTCCGTAGGAACTGCCTCGCTGTCCACGGCTGTTGGTAAAACTGCCTCAGTGAAAACACTGAGAGGCCCATCGGCAAATGGAGATACACCAGCGGCTATGGGAAGAACGGCGCAGGGACAAATACCAATGCACTGCTTTATAACTCCCCTAAACAAATGGAAAAAAATGATTCAAAACGCGTTTTCGCATTAAGCAATCAAGAAGGATGGAGAATGTTTTTTCGGTAGAAACATTTTCTTCTTATTTAGGTATCAGGTTTATGCTTTTTTAACAAGTTCTACTCTATTTGCTGTTGTGTCTTTTGATACACTTTGTAACATATGCAAGAATTTATTAGCAAACACATGGTATTAAGTAAGATGTATCAAAACATGTAGCATAATAAAGACTGAACCCGCAGAGATGTATGTACATACATGTACATACAATAAATACTTACAAAGGCAGACTACAAATGGAAGCGTATGTGGTTTCATCATTTCCGCAGACAGAGCCAGTCAAACAGGCTACAACAGGCATTGGGAACAGGTTTGGAACGCTCATCACGTTGTTTGGTCTGCCGTTGTTGTTTGTCTCGAAGTTGTTGTTACCAGCGGTACCAGCGTTGTTGGCTGATATCAGCTTGGTTGGAGGGATAAATATGGGCAAGGCATTATTGTTAGCATTGATGTTACTATTGTAGTCATTGCCAACGTTAGTGTCCGTTTTGTTGTTGTTGTTGTTGTTGTTGTTGTTGTTTTACCAGCGTTATTTGCGTATCCGTTGTCTGAATTGAAACTGTTTCCTACATTGTTGTCGTTGCCATTGTTCTGGTTGTAATTGAATTGATTGAAGTAAGCACCTCCATTGTTATTGTTGCCATTGTCGTTGTTTAAATTGTGTTGTTGTTGTTGTTGCTATTATTGTTGCCATTGTCGTTGTTTAATTGTTGTTGTTGCCATTATTGTTTGCCATTGTTTATTTCTAGCGTTGTTTATTCCGTTGTTGTTGTATTTCCAATTATTGTTGTTGTTGTTTCCATTGCCGTTTATTTCCATTATTTCTTGTTGTTGTTGTTGTTTGTTGTTGTTGATGTTTCCATTATTATTGTTGCTGTTGTTTTCCATTGTCGTATTTCCAATTGTTATAACTGTTTCCGTTGTTTTGTTTGTTATTGTTGTTGTTTTTCGTAGAGTTGCTGTTTCCATTATTATTGTTGTTGTTTTGTTGTCGTTATTTCCACTGTTATAACTGTTTCCGTTGTTGTTGTTATTTTATTATTGTTGTTGTTTCCATTATAGTATTTAAGTTGAAATCGTTCACATTGTTGACATTGTTGTTGTTATTGTTGGCATTCAAGTCGTTGAAAAATTTGGCCGTTACCATTGTTGTTGTTGTAATTGTTGGTATCAAACCCGTTCAATGAATTTGCCCCGTTATTAGCATTAATGTTGTTGTTATAATCATTGTTGTTGTTACCGTTGCTATTTAAACCGTTGTTGTTGTTACCATTATTGTTGATAGCATACTCATTGTTGTTGTTTGCATCGTTCTTATTAAAATTAAATGCGTTCAGATTGAATCCGTTATTGTTGTTGTTAGCATTGAAGCTGTCAACATTGTTGTTGCTGTTTCCGTTGTTAACATTGTTTGGGTCATTAGCATTTCGGGGGTCATTTTTGTTGTTGTTATTATTATTATATATTATTGTTGTTATAATTTAATAGGTTTAAGTTGTTTCGATCATTTGCATTATAATTGTTGTTGGCATTATTGATGTTTGCATCGTTCGTATTGAAGCCAAAAGCGTTCAGATTGAATCCAAACCCGTTACCGTTGATGTTTTTGTAATCGTTGGTGTTGCTGTTGCCGTTGTTGTTGCTATTACCGTTGTTGTTATCGTTGTTGTTGCTGTTACCGTTGTTGTTACCGTTGTTGTTGTAATTGTTACCGTTGTTGTTACCGTTGTTGTTGTTGTTCTCGTTGTTGTTGTTACCGTTGTTGTTGTTGTAATTGTTTCCGTTGTTGTTGCCGTTGTTGTTGTTGTTGTTGCCGTTGTTAAAATTGTTACCATTATTGTAACCAATGTTGTTATCGATGTTGTTGTTGCCGTTATTGTAGTTGTTACCGTTGTTGTTGTTAAAATCAGGGATGATGCCATTATTGTTGTTATTGTATCCATTGTTGTTATTGTTGTTTGAATTGTAATTGTTGGAATTAAAATCGTTTAGATTAATTCCATTATTGTCGTAGTTAGCATTGTTACTATCAACATTGTTGTTGTTGTTGTTGTTGTTACGGTTGTAGCTGTTTCCGTTGTTAACATTGTTTGGGTCATTAGCACTTTGGGGATCATTGTTGTTGTTGTTGTTGTTGTTGTTGTAATTTAAGAGGTTTAAGTTGTTTCGATCATTTGGAATAACTCCGAAGAAAGTGGACAATTTGTCCACCATTTGTTTAGCAATAACAAAGGACGGGGGCTTTGTTGAAGTTATTCGCATCAACATTGTTCTCAACACCAATATTACTGTTTAAGTCCACATTGTTGCTATTTACATCATTTATGTTATAAAGGTTGCTTTGGGGTTGCTAAGTAGGAATCGACATTTACAGCAACTTCAACGGTGTCCGGAATAAGTGCGGTATTTTGTGTATTTGCATTCTCGTTGTTTATTGTTTCGAGAACGGTGTTGACTGTTTCCACTGGGCTGATAGTAATGACACCTTCGTTCATGTTTCCACCTTCGTTACATTGACAGGCTCTTCACTTCCCGCAGGCACATCTACACCACCATTGTTGGTATTATCTAACGAGTTGACATTATTTCCCGCCTTCGTTTAGGTTTCCTTCGTTTCCATTGACTGGCTCTACAGCACTTGGGATCTCAGCGCCAATGAATGGTACATCTGCGGCCCATTGCTATGTTCTCGATATTTCCATTGGGCTCGTTACTCTGTGCGATCTTCACAGTCTTAGACTTGCGTTTACCAGCATTGTTTCCATTTTTGTTTCCTATGTTATCAGTTGGACGGACAAGGATTGGGGGATGTATAATTTTTCTTCTGATATCTGGAAGGAATTGATAAATGTTGGCGAAGTTAGCATTGTCGAGATTGGGCTTCACTTGTGGTTTTGTAAATGTTTTTCGAGAAGTTCCTTTCTTGGTTGATGTTGCAGGTAACCAATCGTTTATATTTTTGTTGTTGTTGATCATCTTGGGTAGTTTATAACCTATTGGTGCTGGTCCGGATTTCAGCACAGTTCCTACGTTATCTCTCTCATAACCGTTGTTGTTGTTTCCATTGTTGCTATAAGTATTGGTATTGTAATCATTGCCATTATAATTTACGTTGTTGTTTCCGCCATTGTTTCTGTTATTACCATCGTTGTTACTGTTATAGTTGTTGTTGTTGTTGTTGTTGTTTGTATTGTCTTGCTTAAGCTTTTTAGCATTGTTTATGTTCGCTGTTAAAAGCTGTAAAATCTGACTAGCATATTTACGGCTGTTGTTTTTGTTATTATTGTTGTTGTTGTTACTATTTGCGTCGTTATTGTTGCTGTAATTATTGTTGTTATTGTTATTGTTATTGTTGCTATCATTGCCTATATTGTTGTTATTATTGTTGTTGTTATTGTTATTATTATTATTATTGTTGTTGTTGTTGTTGTTGTTGTTATTGTTTCTATTGTCAGTATTGATCGTGCCGAATTCATTTAGGTTTGGTCCACCTGTATTTGTGTTGACATTATCTATAACGTTGATATTTGAACTGGTGTAGTTCCAAGAACCGTCCGTATTGGCATCGACTCCATTTAAATGGTTCAAATTGTCGTTGTTTTTGTTGTTGCCATTGTTGTTTCCAACATCGTTGTTATTTACTTTGTTCAATTCAACTGAATATTTCACTTCAACCTTTTTGACAACACATCCTTGTTTACAATAGCGTTGTTATTAAAACCGATTTGATTATTGTTGTTTTTGTTGTCATTGTTGGCATTTAAATTATCATTCTTATTACTATCATTATTATTATTACCATTGTTGGTGTTTTCCATTGTTGTTTCTGTTTAAACCCATTATCGTTGTTTAATTTAAATTATTGAAACCATTGTTGTTGTTGTTTCCGTTATTGTTGTTAGCGTTATTGTTGTTAGCGTTATTGTTGTGACATTATTGTCAGCGTTATTATTAATTGTTGTTGTTTCCGTTATTAAAGTTGTTTCTATTATTGTTGTTTCTGTTATTGTTAGCGTTATTGGCATCATTGTTGTTGTTGCTGTTTCCGTTATTTTTGTTGTCAACATTAATTGCACCAGTGTTTCCATTACCGTTGTCTCTGTTGTTGCTATTGGAAGTCAAATCATTCACTCCATACAGATTGTTTTTTAGATTATAAGCTAGGTTTTCAAGTATGTTATTTGTGTTTCCATTATTAATGTTGTCAACGTTATTGGCGTTGTTGTTGTTTCCGTTATTCTTGTTGTTGACGTTATTGGCATTGTTGTTTCCTTTGTTATTGATGTTCGCATTATTAAGATCGTTGTTTCCGTTATTGTTGTTGTTGTCAACGTTATTGGCATTGTTGTTGTTTCCATTATTTTTGTTGTCGACATTATTGGCCCCGTTGTTCTTATTTCCGTTGTCTCTGTTGTTATTATTGGAAGTCAAATCATTTACTCCATAAAGATTGCCCTTAAGATTATAAGCTAAGTTGTCAAATATATTATTTACATTTCCATTATTATTTTTGTTGGCGTCGACGTTATTGGCATTGTTGTTTCCTTTGTTATTGATGTTCGCAGTATTAAGATCGTTATTGTTTCCGTTGTTGTTGTTGTTGTTGTTGTCAACGTTATTGGCGTTGTTGTTGTTTCCATTATTCTTGTTGTCGACGTTATTGGCGTTGTTGTTGTTGTTGTTGTTGTTGTTGTTGTTGTTGTTGTTTACGTTATTACTGTTGTCAACATTGTTGGCCCCGTTGTTGTTATTTATGTTGTCCCTGTTGTTATTATTGGAAGTTAAATCATTTACTCCATAAAGATTGCTCTTGAGATTATAAGCTAAATTGTCAAATACATTATTTACATTTCCTTTGTTATTATTATTGTTGTTGCCATTATTATTGCTGCGATCTTTGTTGTTGTTGTTGTTGTTGTTGAAGCCGTTGAAATCAAAAGTATTTCCGGCATTTTTATTATTGTTGCTGTTATCCCGGTTTGTCAAATCAAAGCTATTGCCGTTTGATTTTAATCTTGTAATCAACAGAACTGACAACTTGGTTCGCATTTCCGTTTTTCTTGTTGTTCAAGTTGAGTTCAGCGTTATTTCCAACATTGTTGTTGTCCTTGTTGTTATTGTTGTTGTTGTTGTTGTTATTGTTGTTGTTGCTGCTGAGATAATCGTTATTTCCAACATTGTTTTTGTTATTGCTGTCAACATTTTTGTTCCAGTTGAAGTCAAAACTTTTGCCGGCGTTGTTATTATTGTTGTTATTATTGTTATTCTTGTTGTTGCTGTTTTTATCTATGTTGCTCACATCAGCATTATTGTTGTTATTGAATTTGAATTTGTATTCAATTGTCTTTACAGCTGTATTCACGTTATCCTGGTTGTTTAGCTCAACGTTGCTGCCAACATTGTTGTTTTTGTTGTTGTTACTGTTGTTGTTACTATTGTCATTGTTATTATTGTTATTATTATTATTATTATTTCCAACATTGTTCTTGTTTAGGTTATCGTTGTTTAAGTTTAGGTCATTTGCATTGCCCATATTGTTGTTGTTTGCGTCAAAATTAAAAGTAGTTCCAACATTGTTATCATTATTGTTCAAATTCAAGTCAAAAGAATTTCCCACATTGTTGTTGTTTTTGTTATTTCTCGCGTTCACATCAAAGGTATTTCCAGCGTTGTTGTTATTATTGTTTCCATTATTTTTGTTGTTTACGTCAACGTTATTAACTTTGATCTTGTATTCAATGGTTTGAACAAAAGGTTTTGCGTTATTATTGTTGTTTAAATCAATGTTCTTTCCTACATTGTTGTTGTTGTTGTTATTGTTGTTACCATTGTCGTTGTTACTGTTGTTGTTGTTGTTGTTGTTTTTGCTGTCATTATTATTGTTGTTGTTATTATTGTTGTTGTTATTATTGTTGTTTAAGTCGACGTTATTGCCAAAAATATTTGTTTTTAAATTGTCGTTGTTGTTAACATTATAATCGAAAGTCCTGGCATGTTTTGTGTTTCCACTGTTGAGCTTGTTGACATTGTTATCAAATCTCCAGCCACCATTGTCCTTGTTCAAGCTGTCTCTGTTGTTATTTCTATTATTTTTGTTATTTGTATTTTTCTTCCCAAAGAGTGACAAATTAACAGGTTGAAACCCACCGAATACTCCCTGACCATTGTTCCCATTCTGGTTCAATATTTCGGTCTCTTTAGGGTAGGGTGCTGACACCAAGGGGGCATTGTACGAAACAACAGCTGAATCGGTGTTAGTCGTCCCTAGAAGCTTCGACAATAGGACATTTTTGTTTGCTGTCTCTAGTTTGGCATGGACGGCGTCATACACTGTCCCCACGTTATTAGCATCAGGCTTTAACGGAGAAACGTTAGTATTTCCATTGTTTCTATTTTTATTTATATCGGCATATTTTATATTCACGTCCGTAAATCGTGAACTTGAACTGTAATTTACACCATCATTTTTGTTGTTGTTATTATTATTGGCGTTGGGTCCTACTCCGTTGTTTTTGTTGTTTGGATCGTTGTTGATGTTGTTATTGTTGTTGTTGGGTCCAAAGCCATTGATTTTATTGTTGTCGTTATTGTTGTTGTTGTATCCTACACCATTGTTATTGCTTGGATCGTTGTTGTTGTTATTATTGTTGTTATTTGTATTCAATCCAACATCGTTGTTATTGTTATTCCAACCATTTTTGTAACTGTTGTTATTTCCAATGTCCTTGTTATTATTGTACTGGCCGTTGTTGTTTCCATTGCCGTTATTATTTTTATTCTGGTCGTTGGTGTTACTTTCAATGCCATTGTTATTCTTGTTGTTTTGACCGTTATTATTGTTATAATTGTTTCCAACGCCGTTGTTGTTTCTTTGGTCATTTACATTGGTGTTGAAATCGAAACCGATGTTATTGTTGTTCAGCCCATTTCGGTTGTTGTTGTTTACACCAATACCGTTGTTATTGTTGTTGTTTAGATTTTCATTTTTATTGTTGATTCCAACTCCATTGTTGTTGTTGGGGTATGACAAGGCATTGATATTGTTATTGTTGTTATTATTTCTATTGTTGCCGATTGCGTTGTTTGCTTTGGCCTGTGCCATATCTTGAAGTACTTCAACCATATTTGACCTTGCGTTGCTAACTTGTTCTGCTTTTTGCTTCATCAGTCGTTGAAGAACAATGAATTTCTGTGCTTTAATAGCTGCATTAAGTATTCCGTTGTTGCCTAACCCGTTTGGCTGTCCTCCATTTTGGGCGTTGAAGCCATTACCAACGCTGTTTCCGTTGTTGTCATTACCAATGTTGTTGCCGTTATTAATATTATTGCCATTATAACCATTGATGCCGTTGTCAATGTTTTTGCCACTGTTACCATTGTTATTGGTGTTTCCATTATCTATGTTATTGCTGCTTTTATTGTTACCATTGTTACCATTGTTGCCGTTGTCATTTGTGTTTCCATTGATACCTAGGTTTCCGTTGTTACCTAGGTTTCCGTTGTTACCTAGGTTTCCATTATTTCCATTGTTACCTTGGTCTCCATAGTTACCTAGGTTTCCCTTATTGCCATTGTTTCCATTGTTACCTAGGTTTCCGTTGGTACCTAGGTTTCCGTTGTTACCTAGGTTTCCGTTGTTACCTAGGTTTCCATTATTTCCATTGTTACCTAGGTCTCCATAGTTACCTAGGTATCCCTTATTGCCATTGTTTCCATTGTTACCTAGGTTTCCGTTGGTACCTAGCTTTCCATTATTTCCATTGTTTCCGTTGTAACCTAGATTTCCATTATTTCCATTGTTTCCGTTGTTACCTAGGTTTCCTATATTTCCATTGTTTCCGTTGTTACCTAGGTTTCCATTATTTCCGTTGTTTCCGTTGTTACCTAGGTTGCCCTTATTTCCATTGTTTCCGTTGTTACCTAGGTTTCCATTATTTCCGTTGTTTCTGTTGTTACCTAGGTTGCCCTTATTTCCATTGTTTCTGTTGTTACCTAGGTTTCCCTTATCTCCGTTGTTTCCGTTGTTACCTAGGTTGCCCTTATTTCCATTGTTTCCGTTGTTACCTAGGTTACCGTTGTTACCTAGGTTACCCTTATTTCCATTGTTTCCGTTGTTGCCTAGGTTTCCGTTGTTACCTAGGTTGCCCTTATTTCCATTGTTTCCGTTGTTACCTAGGTTACCGTTGTTACCTAGGTTACCCTTATTTCCATTGTTTCCGTTGTTGCCTAGGTTTCCGTTGTTACCTAGGTTTCCATTATTTCCATTGTATCCATTGTTTCCTGCGTTTCCATTGTTACCATTGTTTCCGGCTTTTCCATTGTTACCTAGGTTTCCATTATTACCTAGGTTTCCATTATTACTGTTGTCTCCATTATTACCGCTGTTTCCCTTGTTCCCGTTGGTGAAAGGAATTTGGGCATATGGTAACTGTACCTGAGATTGGGCGTCAGCATTTGGCACAACCCAGCCTTTGCCTGCTAGCCTGGATCCCTTTTTGGTTCTCGTTGCCACATCTCCATTGTTCAAATTCTGATTGTTTCCATTATCAAAATTGTTTTTAATTGGGTTAAGCCTAGTTCCTTTCTTGGTTTTCGTTTGAAGTCCTCCATTGCCATTTGACCTCTCATTGACGTCAGGTAAGCGATGAACTGACGAAACAACCGAAACTGCGAAGAAAAAATGTGATTGCTTTATTGATGTTAAGTCACATCGAATCGAAGTGACTTTGCTAGACATAAAATGAACGAATGGTAGAACCACTAATGCCCACTCTAAATCTAGAAGACATCATTAAATTAAACCTAAATGAATGTCTTGAATAGAAAAAAAATACATTTACACATAAAATATAATAAAGCTTTGCAGTCGGTATTTAATGTAATATATAAACTATTGAAAAGGACTTTATTTATTTATGATTTAGAACTTAAAAAAAAATATGTTTATATTGAACATACCGTGTTTTTGTATAGTAAAGAATGTAAAATAACGAGTTAACAATTTGCGCATTCGTACACTCAATGTGTTACAGCCCTTTCCTATTACCCACAGCAAGGCAAACACACGCCGTTTTGATATAGGTCCATTTGCGTACAGGTGACCTCTTAGGGATGGCCCATGATCTCCCGTGCCAGGACAATTGGACATGCCAACTACACGTGGCATGCAATACTGCTAAGGCAGCAACAGCCTTATTGTAATTCCTTTGGTTATTTTTGTGATGTTAGTAGGGGAACACGCTATAATTCACTGTTATGTTTTTTTTTGAAAACTGAAAACGTCTGATAAGATTAACCGAGAGTGGAAGATTAGAACAAAGAAGAGGCCCTGACTGCCCTCGTAGGTAAGGTATTTGTATAATTGTGAATAGACTAACTGGCATGTCGGTTTCGGTTTAAAATTATAATGAAAGCAATCCTATTTTGTTTCCACGATCATTATTTATTCGCTCTTTTATTCATAATTCAAATTAAATATTGATGAACTGAACGTTATCTTCAAATAAGGTGGGTTTGCGCATCAGTGGCACTTCATTACCTACCAGAAGTATACGTGTGATGGACGGCAATTGTTTATGTCATGATGAGCGCAAGTAATAAAATTAAGATGGATGTAAAAAATCAACACTGAGATGTCAACGGGTTGTCATTTAAATGAATATTTAAAACTTGTCTAAGGGTTATTTTATTCTAGGTGCTAAATCTGAAACTTTGCTGAAGTGCTTTTATTACTCGTTAACAATAAACCTGTTCCGTTTTGTCGCCAAAAAAAAAGCGTTTAAAAACGAGACGCAGATATTTCTGCTGTTGTGCGTGACAACAGTGGTGGCCTTAGGAACATCGCGGACACCGCTTTGAATAAGCAATCGGAAAACTTCGTTTACTTGTACAGTACAGATGGTCAAGCAGTTTCGATTGTAAAATATTTGGAAAATAATAAAACAAGTTAATATGCAAGAAAGAACATGGATATATGACACTCACATCTCTGCAAACGGCTTAAAGCAAGAAAACTAAACTGGGAACCAGACTCTATTCGTCTATACAAAGAATAGCGTAGCGTAGTGTAGCAAGGGGCAGATAATTAAGACAATCTCTCTATTTGCTACTTTGTTATCTTTTTTGTTGCCTGTTACATCATTTTGTAATTGCAAGCTACATTTTTCGTGATACTCAGTTTCTTTTGTCAAACAAAACCACGCCACTTGCCTGCTATTTTGTTGTCTCTTCTTTAAACAGTAGTAATTTCCTGTTGGAGGCTGCATTATTGTCTCCATTAAAAATGTCATATCATGAGAGGCACCGGTGCGGCACGAATGACGTAGGCAGTGCTGTCGTATTTGCAATTATTTAGAAGTAACATCTAATTACGAACGATATCAGCACAGCTGACTGGCAAATACAAGTTTAGGTAAACACAAAATGCTACATAGAACTTGTCAATTTGTTGTTTTTTTAAACACTTTTTTATCGCGTATTCTCTTATTCCAACGACGATTTTTTTAATTCTAAACACTTGCTTTAACCACATACATGGTTTGAGTTATACAAGTGTGACGACGAGGAGTCTCAACTGCGATGGTGGGGACAATTGCGATGGTGGGGACAACTGCGATGGTGGGGACAATTGCGATGGTGGGGACAATTGCGGTTGTGGGGACAACTGCGATGGTGGGGGACAATTGCGATGGTGGGGACAACTGCGATGGTGGGGACAATTGCGATGGTGGGGGACAATTGCGGTTGTGGGGACAACTGCGATGGTGGGGACAATTGCGATGGTGGGGACAATTGCGATGGTGGGGACAATTGCGATGGTGGGGACAATTGCGATGGTGGGGACAATTGCGATGGTGGGGACAATTGCGATGGTGGGGACAACTGCGATGGTGGGGACAACTGCGATGGTGGGGACAACTGCGATGGTGGGGACAACTGCGATGGTGGGGACAATTGCGATGGTGGGGACAATTGCGATGGTGGGGACAATTGCGATGGTGGGGACAACTGCGATGGTGGGGACAATTGCGACGGTGGGGACAATAGCGATGGTGGGGACAATTGCGATGCGGTAATGAGTGCAAACGAGGCAGAAAATGCATACAACCCCTCAGGTCATTAGTTATAGAATAAGTTTGGGTGGTAAAACATGACTTTAATATTTTAATAGCGACATTTGCATATCTTTATAGGATATAAACAGACGTGCTATTCCATTAGCAGACAAAGGTAGACCTGCAATGTAACAGTCACATGACTTCAACTGTGTAAGTTGCTTAACCGAATGTGTGACAGAACCAATTAAGATTGCTTATCCGCACGATGGAAGACGCTTCTGAGAGATTTCTTCCTTATAAATTAATTGCAGTAAGACAATAAGAAACTATAATTTAACCTTCAAATTATCCAGACTGTAAAACAACATTTCTCGTCAATGGTCTCCGTATACTTATATTAATTTATCCAGATCAGTTAATTTTAAGCAGTAGCCAATAAAACATAGTATGCAGAGTGTACTTAAATGTACTGACCCACTGGAGAAGATATATACCTAAAATCATTAGAGCCATTTCTGACTGTAGATCTATGCGTATGCCAAATACTACAATGTATACACTTTACTTGAAGAACATAACTACGACATGCTCGAAGGTTACATTAATCAGCATTTTACTTCACAAGTTGTGTATTGCTTTTATATAAAGTATTCCCAATAAATGGTCCATGAGATCTAGATCTTTTGATAACTTAATAGCATGAAACGAACTATCTCAGATATGGGAAAACAAGTATAATTTATAACTTTTTGCTATTTTGCTATTAATAAGCGTAAATGATTTATCTCCCTGACTACTTATTCAATGTTCCTTGCTTCATTCAAACTGTTTAAATATTAAAAATGGAACCAAATATTTCATTACATATTGTCGAAACACACACATTATTAGCTGGTATCATTTATATGAAACAGATCAACATGTATCTGTAACAAGCGTATAGTCCACAGAAACAGGATTAGTTATCTTTTTAAAGCGTTTTTAACAAGTTCAGATCGAAATCGTAAGTTTTAAGATGCCGTGTGTATGTATAGGACCTAAAACAAACCGTTAAAGCTTACTGGTTTTGCAATTTAATATATGCAAAAATATCGCATGAATAAAAACATACCCACTTTAGTATGAATAAAGTGTACTTCAAACTAAAACACACAGACCGAACAGATCATTATTACACTTCAAGACAGATCAAATAAAACTTTTAACTTAGGAACATACATAAATGAATGTTTCAATAAAATCGCAGTGTTTAGTAATATTCTTAAATTGAAACTTCAACACTGCAAACATTGGAATAAAATGATAAATGTTCCCGCAATAATCATACAAGTGCTCCCTATAATGCCATGTTAAAACTTCTGCTCTACCATTTATATGGCGTATTAAAATATAACGTTTAAATTTGCTGCCGATTTAAAATAAGCAGTGTGAATCAATTATATGTAATATAGGTAGTATATGTTATAAGTAGTGTATTAATAGAATAATACCTGTGTACGATTGTAACGAATGATTATTAAAATAAAAAAATATTAGTAAATTTAATTAAATTGTTTTATTATTTTTCATAATGAGAAATATCAAAGAAAACATACCTGTTGCAAGCACTAAAACTGCCAGGTGTAGGCCTTTCATTGTGCATAGAAGTCCTTTCACGTACAGAGGTCTAAATGCAACTGAGTATTCCCCTGAGATCCTTTGCAAGAAAATGCGGGTATAAATTAAAATATTTCTGTTTACTGACACATCAGATGAGGAAATACACAATGAATAAACTTAACCATTGGTGTAAAGTTCAACCTAAATTTAACTATTACAAAGTATATAATTAGTGTCCACCTGTCGGCATGTTCAAACAGCTCGTGTCATTAAGGATGGAAATTATGAACTTCGTCCTCAGCAGGTCTTATGAGCACAGAAGACCTTTATTGAGGCAACTTAATGTAGAACTTAAACTCAGTACAGAGGCTATTGTCTGAGAAAGTTAATTACATTATTTCATTTTTATTTAAATGTGGTGCATAGCAATTAACGCAAGGTGTCACATTTAGAAACATAATTGCACTTTAAGGTATAATGGCAGATGAAATATTCGACTTTCTGCTTTTAATTGCGCGCTATTTTGAAACAGATTGCAAACGAAGACTCTTCGTCCCTTGATTTAAACAAAGCTTCTCTTCTTTGTCACAAATGGAAAATGTTATTGAATTCTTACAACAATCAGTAAGTTTTGCACTCAATGCAAATTAACCTATTTGTATCGTATCAATCTCGTATTTTGTTTTCTTTCGGAAATATCTCGTAGCTACACACATAAATAGAACGTCAAACTACTTGAGTGTATACATCAGTAAAACGATTCTCTGATTAGCCCGATATTGAAGAAATAATTTAATAAGCATGGATGGCTGATACTGCGGTACTTTTCGCCATGTACACGCTAACTTATGACCTGGACCATTCAACACACGAGATAATACATCATTATAATTGCAGAAAATATCCATAAAACATCAATTGTTATATCTGACCAATCTGATGCTAGGTAACCTTTTCATAAGCATGATGTTGAACACTTAGTGAAGCCGATAGAAAGACCTACATTAGCCCGTTATTGGAATCTGACCAATCAGAAGCGTAGCAATGGTGACATTAGACTGTTGTTGGAATCTGACCAGTCAGAAGCGTAGTAATGGTGACATTAGACTTTTATTGGAATCTGACCAATCAGAAGCTTAGTAATGACGACATTAGACTTTTATTGGAATCTGACCAGTCAGAAGCGTAGTAATGGTGACATTAGACTGTTATCGGAATCTGACCAATCAGAAGCCTAGTAATGGCGAAATAAGACTGTTGTTGGAATCTGACCAGTCAGAAGCGTAGTAATGGTGACATTAGACTTTTATTGGAATCTGACCAATCAGAAGCTTAGTAATGACGACATTAGACTTTTATTGGAATCTGACCAATCAGAAGAGTAGTAATGGCGACATTAGACTGTTAGTTTAATCTGACCAATCAGAAGCCTACTAATGTCTACATTACACTATTTTTGAAATATGACCAATAAAAACCGCAGTAAGGACGACATAAGACAGTTATTGGAATCCTACCAATACAAATCGCAGTAATATCGACATCAGACTGTTATTGGAATCCAAGAAATCAGAAGACAAATAATAGCAATGTTAGACCGTTATTGGAACCTGACCAGTCGGAAGCCAAGTAACGGCTACATTAGACCATTATTGGAATCAACCAAACCAGAAACGTGTACTGGCGACATCAGACTTTTATTAGAATCTAACCAATCATACTGTTGTAATGGCTACACTAGATTGTTATTGGAATTTGACCCATCAGAAGCCAAGTAATGCCTGCATCAGACCATTATTGTTATCTAACAAATTAGACAGTAGTAATGGCAATATTAGGCTGTTATTGTATATCTAACCAATCATACAGCAGTAATGACAATATTAGACCTTCATTGTATATCTAACCAATCACACAGTAGTAATGGCAATATTAGACCGTTATTGTATATCTAACCAATCACACAGTAGTAATGGCAATATTAGACCGTTATTAGTATCTAACCAATCACACAGTAGTAATGGCAATATTAGACCGTTATTGTATATCTAGCCAATCACACAAATAGTAATGGCAATATTAGACCGTTATTGGTATCTAGCAAATCACACAGTAGTAATGGCAATAATAGACCTTTATTGGAATCTAACCAATCACACAGCAGTAATGGCAATATTAGACCTTTATTGAAATCTAATCAATCACACAGCAGTAATGGCAATAATAGACCTTTATTGTATATCTAACCAATCACACAGTAGTAATGGCAATATTAGACCTTTAATGGAATCTAACCAATCACACAGTAGCAATGACCATATTAGACCTTTATTGGAATCTAATCAATCACACAGCAGTAATGGCAATAATAGACCTTTTTGGAATCTAACCAATCACACAGTAGTAATGGCAATATTAGACCTTTATTGGAATCTAACCAATCACACAGTAGTAATGGCAATATTAGACCTTTATTGGAATCTAACCAATCACACAGCAGTAATGGCAATATTAGACATTTATTGAAATCTAACCAATCACACAGCAGTAATGGCAATACTAGACCTTTATTGTATATCTAACCAATCACACAGTAGTAATGGCCATATTAGACCTTTATTGGAATCTAACCTACACACAGTAGTAATGGCAATATTAGACCTTTATTGAAATCTAACCAATCACACAGTAGTAATGGCAATATTAGACCTTTATTGAAATCTAACCAATCACACAGTAGTTATGGCAATATTAGACATTTATTGAAATCTAACCAATCAAAAAGTAGTTATGACAATATTAGACTTTTATTGGAATCTAACCAATCAGACAGTAGTAATGGCAATATTAGACTTTTATTGGAATCTAATCAATCACAAAGCAGTAATGGCAATATTAGGCCTTTATTGAAATCTAACCAATCACACAGAAGTTATGGCATTATTAGACCTTTATTGAAATCTAGCCAATCACACAGTAGTAATGGCAATATTAGACCATTATTGGTATCTAACCAATCACACAGTAGTAATGGCAATATTAGACCGTTATTGGTATCTAGCCAATCACACAGTAGTAATGGCAATATTAGCTCTTTATTGGTATCTAACTAATCACAAAGCAGTAATGACAATATTAGACCTTTATTGTATATCTGACCAATCACAAAGAAGTAATGGCCATATTAGACCTTTATTGGGAATCTAACCAATCACACGGTAGTAATGGCAATATTAGACCTTTATTGAAATCTAACCACTCACACAGTAGCAGTGACAATATTAGACCTTTATTGGAATCTACCAATTACACAGTAGTTATGGCAATATAAGACCTTTATTGAAATTTAACCAATCACACAGTAGTAATGACAATATTAGACCATTATTGTATATTTAACCAATCACAAAGCAGTAATGGCAATATCAGACTGTTATTGTATATCTAACCAATCACACAGTAGTAATGGCAATATCAGACTGTTATTGGAATCTAACCAATCACACAGTAGTAATGGCAATATTAGACCGTTATTGTATATCTAGCCAATCACACAAATAGTAATGGCAATATTAGACCGTTATTGGTATCTAGCAAATCACACAGTAGTAATGGCAATAATAGACCTTTATTGGAATCTAACCAATCACACAGCAGTAATGGCAATATTAGACCTTTATTGAAATCTAATCAATCACACAGCAGTAATGGCAATAATAGACCTTTATTGTATATCTAACCAATCACACAGTAGTAATGGCAATATTAGACCTTTAATGGAATCTAACCAATCACACAGTAGCAATGACCATATTAGACCTTTATTGGAATCTAATCAATCACACAGCAGTAATGGCAATAATAGACCTTTTTTGGAATCTAACCAATCACACAGTAGTAATGGCAATATTAGACCTTTATTGGAATCTAACCAATCACACAGTAGTAATGGCAATATTAGACCTTTATTGGAATCTAACCAATCACACAGCAGTAATGGCAATATTAGACATTTATTGAAATCTAACCAATCACACAGCAGTAATGGCAATACTAGACCTTTATTGTATATCTAACCAATCACACAGTAGTAATGGCCATATTAGACCTTTATTGGAATCTAACCTACACACAGTAGTAATGGCAATATTAGACCTTTATTGAAATCTAACCAATCACACAGTAGTAATGGCAATATTAGACCTTTATTGAAATCTAACCAATCACACAGTAGTTATGGCAATATTAGACATTTATTGAAATCTAACCAATCAAAAAGTAGTTATGACAATATTAGACTTTTATTGGAATCTAACCAATCAGACAGTAGTAATGGCAATATTAGACTTTTATTGGAATCTAATCAATCACAAAGCAGTAATGGCAATATTAGGCCTTTATTGAAATCTAACCAATCACACAGAAGTTATGGCATTATTAGACCTTTATTGAAATCTAGCCAATCACACAGTAGTAATGGCAATATTAGACCATTATTGGTATCTAACCAATCACACAGTAGTAATGGCAATATTAGACCGTTATTGGTATCTAGCCAATCACACAGTAGTAATGGCAATATTAGCTCTTTATTGGTATCTAACTAATCACAAAGCAGTAATGACAATATTAGACCTTTATTGTATATCTGACCAATCACAAAGAAGTAATGGCCATATTAGACCTTTATTGGAATCTAACCAATCACACGGTAGTAATGGCAATATTAGACCTTTATTGAAATCTAACCACTCACACAGTAGCAGTGACAATATTAGACCTTTATTGGAATCTACCAATTACACAGTAGTTATGGCAATATAAGACCTTTATTGAAATTTAACCAATCACACAGTAGTAATGACAATATTAGACCATTATTGTATATTTAACCAATCACAAAGCAGTAATGGCAATATCAGACTGTTATTGTATATCTAACCAATCACACAGTAGTAATGGCAATATCAGACTGTTATTGGAATCTAACCAATCACACAGTAGTAATTGCAATATCAGACTGTTATTGGAATCTAACCAATCACACAGCAGTAATGGCAATATTAGACCTTTATTTGAATCTAACCAATCACACAGTAGTAATGACAATATTAGACCTTTATTGGAATCTAACCAATCACACAGTAGTAATGGCAATATTAGAACTTTATTGAAATCTAACCAATCACACAGCAGTAATGGCAATAATAGACCTTTATTTTATATCTAACCAATCACACAGTAGTAATGGCAATATCAGACCTTTATTGGAATCTAACCAATCACACAGTAGCAATGGCCATATTAGACCTTTATTGGAATCTAACCAATCACACAGTAGTAATGGCAATAATAGACCTTTATTGGAATCTAACCAATCACACAGCAGTAATGGCAATACTAGACCTTTATTGTATATCTAACCAATCACACAGTAGCAATGGCCATATTAGACCTTTATTGGAATCTAACCAATCACACAGTAGTAATGTCAATATTAGACCTTTATTGAAATCTAACCAATCACACAGTAGTTATGGCATTATTAGACTTTTTTTGGAATCTAACCAATCACACAGTAGTAATGGCAATATTAGACTTTTTTTGGAATCTAACCAATCACAAAGCAGTAATGGCAATATTAGGCCTTTACTGAAATCTAACCAATCACACAGAAGTTATGGCATTATTAGACCTTTATTAAAATCTAACCAATCACACAGTAGTAATGGCAATATTAGACCTTTATTGAAATCTAACCAATCACACAGTAGTAATGGCAATATTAGACCTTTATTGAAATCTAACCAATCACACAGTAGTTATGGCAATATTAGACCTTTATTGAAATCTAACCAATCACACAGTAGTTATGGCAATATTAGACCTTTATTGAAATCTAACCAATCACACAGTAGTTATGGCAATATTAGGCCTTTATTGAATTCTTACCAATCACAAAGTAGTTATGGCAATATTAGACCATTATTGGTATCTAACAAATCAGAAGCCTAGCAATGGCTAAATTAGACTGTTTCTGAACACTGACCAGTCTAATAAAAGATGATGGTTGCATTGTTCCGTTATTGACATCTTAACCAATGAAATGGAAAATAAGTATAATTTTGTCAGTTAATGAAATTTAGCCGACCAGAAGCAGTATAATGTTTATCATTCAAATCTGACTAATAATATGCTCGGTTATAACTTGGTTCGATTTGTTTTGGATCCAGTCCAATCATATGGTTTGCAATAAAGGATTGTGTATGTTGCTGAAATCTAAGTAGTCATATTAATCACTTGGTTTAGGCAACATTGAACTGTTTTAAAAATTTATCATAAGATATATTATTGTAATGTTTGATGGGATCTGTTATCTAAGTAGGATAAATACATGTTCAGTCAATCAGAAGCTCAAAACGGTTTGGTTTTACCTAAGATTACATACGTGCCCCAGCGGAAAGGCCTAAGAACGGCAGCAGCAAAACAATACGAAGCACTAACTGATACCGCCTTGTTTAAATCTCATACACATGGAGCACAAGCAACAGAAAATCAGCATTTCCTTCATATACTCGGAAACCATCAATATCGTACGTACACTTACAGTAATTTTAATTAAACATTTTTCAGCAAGATTATTCATTGTTTGCGATTATTTAGTTTAAGTAACATCTTTAAATTCACTATATTTTTCTATATTTCTTGTTTTCTAAACTTAACCGATCATTAAAGTAATCACGAATTAAACAAAACTTTCACGCTCCTTTGGGGTCGGAGTCGCTTCCCGAGTTACGAGAAAGCCAATTTGACCCTACATGACCTTTAATACTCGCGGCCAGTCGTCATGCTTGGGAAAAGCACAGAAGCAAACATTATGTCGAAGGGGAATGGACGCAACAATTCTATTCCGGCATGCTTCAGATGTTAACATTAATATTGTAATGTTTTAATGTGGATAGTCAAGTGAGTATGTTGTGCAATGCAGATATGAGGAATTGCAAATTTATGAACGAAAAATGTCGGCCGCGTAGTAATATCAGTTAATGATCGTGTGCTTCACTAATTAAACATTATCTACTAGGCCGTATTTAGCGCGTGGTTCCATTACCTTACGTGGATCTATTCAATGTTATGACCAAGGTTATTCGGATCATCTATGGTAGATCAGATATCGTCTCAGTCTAAAGTAAGCGCACGCACAATAACAAAAAAACTGGGAGGTAATTTTGAACTAAGTGTATTTTGGAAGCGTCAGGCAGCACTTATGAACAATCATTTTAGAGCTAGTTTTAGTTAAATTTCAATCATAAAGGAAGTATTGAATGTTCAATAAGATAGTTTCAATTATCGGGTGTTATTGACTGTATTGTAACTCTCGTTCCAAAGTATTTAACGTATATTTTAGAAAATGTATTTTTGCCGCTGAAGATTTGTCTGCTTTTCAATGGACTTGTGCATTTGATTTACTACTGAAACATTTTAAGTGAGCATTATTTGCAGACAATTATTAATTTACAGGCTTAAACTGACAGCACACAAGCAACGCTTTTCAGCGCTTTGATTTGTCAAAGGAATCTGTTCGAGAGTCACAAAATTATTAAAGAAATGTAAATCTGTACCACTGACGGACTCTATTAAAGTCGTATACTAACCACTTGTGTCGCTACCTTTGCCGTTTCGCTGCCGCACATATACGTTCTCACTTTAGGTATCTGAAAGATGATGATGTTGATTCTGTTGCTGTTGTTGTTGATGTCAATGATGATGATGATGATGATGATGATGATGATGATGATGAAAATGATGATAATGTTGATAATGATGATAATGTTGATCATGATGATCATAATGATGATGAGTATAAGTAAGAAGTAGTAGTACAGCAGTAGACGCCACTGTGATAATTAACTGAGTCTTGTCTTAACTCTAATATTCTGAGCTGCCTCTAACGTAGTTAAAAACAAATGAATATCTTTATCGTATTAAAATATGCATACATGTGTGATCTAATAAATCAGTTACAAGCATGACAACCTTATTACTCAGCACAGTTATAAATTTACAAATATAAATTTCATTTATTCTACATAAGTAACCGAGCGTTCCTGTAGAGCTAGGTTGTAATAAAGACATGAAGACTGTCGGAGTTCGTCATTTAGACACAAATGCACATTAGGCAACAAGAAGATATGAGAAAAACATACATTTTAAAAGTGTTTAAAAATGACAACTTGAAGTGTCATCATATTATGAGCTTTGAATACACACAGTTGCCATTGTTTTCTTTTTATATTCACCCTGGTGTATTCTGGTCGACAATCGTGCAGACATCTTGCGGGTCGTGGTCCTAATATAGCCCGCCTATAAATGAAGATGATCTGTCATTTATAATAAGGCGGGGGTTTTTTTGTTGTTTTTTTAAATGTTAAGTCCTGATTTTAGGTCACAGATGATATAAATTGCACACGGTAAGCACATTTGATACGGGGCGGTGTGACGTGACTGATTGATCAACGTCACCGTAACCCATTGCTGCCCATCAGCACGAATTGCCCAGCAGGGAGTTCGAGTCCCGGGCGATGCAAACTGTTTAATGTGAGGCGGTCTGTTCGACCCTGATGTTTGCATGGGTCAACCTTCAGCAAATTATAGCGGGAAATCGCCATTAACGACAATATTAATGTAAAACAGTAACAGAGAGTTTGGCTGAGATAACAGTGTGAGGGGTTGAAGAGATTTTATATGGGGACATTATCCGCTCAGCCGCAGATTCCTCCGCCAAAGGTAAATAAATTCTATCCTTTATACAGCTGCCTTTACTCGGAGTTAAATTTGAAAATATAAAAAAGAACAGAGAAGAAGTGTAAATGGTTGTAGCATTTTGTTCATGTGAGGTGGACTTGAGGAACCAAAGTTCAATGTACATCAAAGGAAATACACTTAACAATCCTTATAGGATGAACTAAATGACAATATATAGATTACATGCACGGGTAGATTTTTACGGCCGCAACACTGGACAAGTAACATTGTTGTAATCATGAATAAGGAAATATGACAAAGTCAATAAGAGCAGTCATATGAACATTGCAACATATACCAAAATTTGACAGGGCACAGGACAAATGCAAGCCAAATATAAAAAAAACAACTTGGTGATGAGTTAAAAAGCAAAAAGAGCAATCCCATCAATAACCGCCTTGGAACGGACAGTGGGTAAAAGAGAGGACTGGTGTGCTGAAAACAGTTTTACAGAGCTCTAATTTCGCACGTCCTAAAGGTTTCTGAATGCAAGTAATGAAAAGAAACCCGATCTAATTGAACAAAAGAAATGTCCAAGCGCTGAAGTTTTCTTAGTTAAGGTATACCGTCCTTAAAAGAAAGGTGTGACGTAGTTGAAAGCTTATGTCCACATGCTATTTAGAAGAGGAAAAAGTATTTCTTTTTAGAAGAACTGCACAATATTGTTGGTTGAAAAGTAATTATAGTTTTGAATCAAGAATACAAAAAACAACAATTAAAAGTCTAAATGGTTGTAGCATCCTATTCATGTGTAGGTGGAATTCAGGAGCCAAAGACTAACGTCCATCGAAGGAAAATACATGTAACAATTTTTATATATGATATTTTAAATGACAACATAGATTACATGCAGGGGGGGGGGGGGGGTGAGATTCATACGGCCGCAATACCGCACAAGGAACATTGTTGTAATCATGAATAAGGAAATGTGAAAAAGTCCAATGAGCATTGAAACATATGTTAAAATTTGAAAAGGCACAGGAAAATGGTACAAGAAGAGGTGTTCTTTGTTATATTGTTGATCAATTTTAAAATATTCTTAATATAGGTTCTTCCAAAAGAAAGAATCAGTCACAAAACGGTCTTAAAAGAATGACCGCATAATTCAAATACGTTCACAGCCTTTCAATATCATGTTATTGTTTGTTTCTTTGTTTTGAGTGCTTGCTGTTTATGTTACTATTGTTTTCTTCTTATAACATGCATTACATCTAAGAAGTGCATTTATTATTTTAAACTAAAAATCCAGCAAATGTTTAGAAATCGGAGAAAATGTCGGGCACCGGGTTAAATATAAGCAAGGTGTAACATTTCGCCCAACCGGTTTTTTGGACTTCTAGTCGCCGTGTAAAGGTTGGGACAATATCGTTCATCGAGGATAATACAACCAACATCCGGCCGGCCTGCATTTTATGAAAATGTATTATATAAGGTAAACAAAATCTAGGGGCTCAATTACTTTTCTGACTTTATTCAAGAACTAAACAACTTGAGCAGTCTCCCTGTCCTTTACGTGAGATTGCATAGTAGATTTTGCTGGCCTTTATTATTTAATCCTGCCATTAGCGGATAAAACATCGGCTTTTGGATCTCATTACCTATAATTGCATCACAATAAGTAATAATATTGTTTTGTTGGTTTGGATTGTTTTCTAAATATCAATAATTCAAGTTGGTATTCGAGAGATTGGACCGTTTTTTTTTTTCTCATGCAAACTATTGTTACCTGAAAAGATTTCGCGTAACGCTGTTTATTGGCCATGGTCTACAGCCACGTGAAAAGTAAAGCATAACACTACAGTTGTCATAATAAAAATGTATTAAAAATGTATTTCCGATTCGAGCCCCGCTCTAGAGTTATTTAATTTTAAACTAAAAACCACGTGACCACTTACTTTTAGATCATTTTACAGGTACATCCGGGTAATAAGCTGTCACGTCGAAATCTATTTTTAACTGATATTCATATCGTATATTTATAGATTTTGGGAATTATGGACATTTAAGGCGATACAGTAGTGAGATGTTTTATATTTATTATATATAGGCAAACAACCTTTAAAAAAAGAATGCATATTTACATTTTGACCTGTGACGTCACTGGATGTTTATCGTATGGCTCCATTAACTTGTGACACATCATCGCTTGGACTGTCCTTATTTTAAACTATTTTCTCGTTAGGAAATGTTTAGTTGCCCAGGCTTTTATCTCTTGTACATATTGCACATATGTTCATAGTTCACTATACTTATTCTGTTTATAAATAGTAGTTTATAAATCCCGATGCGGACACTCTTAGTTTTGTATTTTCCCTTATTGTGAGAAAACCCTTCAGGAATCGCGAGGCTGGAGCGCTCGACAAACCAGGTTGAAACACGAAGTCGGTCCTATTGCCGATTGACAGTTCCAAGACGGTAGGTTGTTAGTTGTTTGTTTGTTGTTGTTTGTGTGTTTTAGTGTGTCGTCTCTGGGTTTGTTTCACTTTTACATTTACTTTGTATGCATTTGTCTTTTGGTAGAAAAAAAATTGTTGTAGTTCTCATGGGCCCTTTTCGTATTTTCCTATTTATAAAACAGCTGTTTTCAAGGCAATTTGAGGATGGCTTGCCGATGCCGGAACCGTCCTATATCAGTCAAAAGCGTTACGATTTGGAAACAAATGTTATGTGAGCAGGTTGATATATAAATGCTGCAATATGAGATATGTTTTCACTTTTCCTTGCTTAACAAGCATTCTCGATTAGAATACGCACCAAAACATAGCAGGAAAGTAACCGACATAAGACCGATGTCATTCAGACGCCTGACGTCGACGATGATTTTAAAAAATGATATCCGTCCCTTTGACCTGGACTTTATGGTTACCTTGCAAGGTCTTGTTAACCGCTGATTGTTCGTGTTCTAGATATGTCTGACAGTAGCCGTGTACAACCCCGACGTGATCTTGGTAGGATGAATCGCTGTACACTTGTAAACTATTTCATTCAGATTTGCCTCTCACTCTCTTACACTATCATAACATTTAACCTTGTCACATGATCAGAATACCTTAGGCCAACTGACTCAGTATGACGTCAGGTTAAACGTCGATAACGAATGTGAAAGTAGAAGTTGAACAGTTACAATGCGGCTACACTAAGCTTGAAAAATATGTGATGAAGAAGACTTATTTCCATATAAATGATGCCGGATTTTTATTTATGTTGTTTTTGCTTTGAATATACAGTGGTGCTGATTACATTCGCTCACATAGCTGCTTTCAGTAAATGTTATTGCCAAATTTATTAGGAAATCTTATTTTTATACCGAAAAAAATATACATGTACATATATATTCTATAAACACCAAGTTTATAAAAGACAAGAGCTTCCAAGAACGTAATAAAGTCCTATATTTCTTTTTTTACGTCTTCAGTCTTGACATGAAAGGGGGTACCCAACAGTTTGGACGGTTTTCCTCTCATACAACCAAACAAACTAGTGTTGCCCCAAAATGTTGTTTATTGGTGCTCTACATCTATATGAAAAGTAAAGCAAAACACTTCACTTGTCATTTCAAAAAAATATTTCCTATTCGAGCCGCGCTGCACATTTAGCTATTTTAAAAACAAACAAACAAACAAGAACAAACACACACACACACAAAACATGACCATTTACTTTTGAGATCACTTTACAATAGCATACGGTTAATCAGGTCTGACGTCGGTATTTATTTTTAGCTAAAATCACCATCTTACTTATTTATAGACGTCTCAAATACTGAGCATTTTGGTTTACAAGGCGGAAAATCTCAGACAAAGGAAAGTAAAAAACGTTGTTTTTTATATTTAACTGTTCATAAGATTTGTTTATATTGTTAAGTAATTAATATTTATTAGTTACCATTGCATAAATTTGTAGTAGAATAAGTTGGTATTTTAAATGGTGAAAAATATGCGAGAACTTGAAAAATTCTTTCTTCTTATCTATTCCCTATTTCTTTCCATCTTTATAACTCTATTGGTGTTTGGTTAATAACAAATACACTTTAAATTTATTTCACATACGTCATTGAGCCAGGGAGAGTTACAGAAAGTCATTTGCACGAAATGGTAAGCTTCAATACAGACTGAACCGATTTCTTATAACAACTGAACCTATATGCTGTATATACTATGTCATTTTATATTTATTGTGTAATAATATATATTGTAGAATGTAAACATCATTATAATGACTTAATTATGCAGATAATAAGTAAGTCATTTAGGGTTACCTATTATGCACTATACAATTAGTAATGTTACATTCATGATAGTCACGGAAATTATGAAGACAACAGTTAATATATATATTTATTATTGTCTAGTGTATCTTTGAGATTGTGAGAAAACTGAACAAAGTAACAAAATAATGAATAAATAATCATTATTTGTCATATATCTCTGTGACTTGGTATTGCTGACCACTAGAGATGTAAAGTAAGCATAATACATAAAAGATTAACATAAAGATAACAACAACCCAAAGTTGCATCTTATTTGTAATTTTGGGGGAAATGTTAAAAATAAAGAAAAAACCTTAAGCGAAAACACAGATACGCAGTCAGTTTTTAGTTGCACCAGATACGAATAAACATGTCAAGATGCTACACCTGTTTACATCATCCAGACAACAACAACAGGCGGACATAAAACGAGCCAAGCAGACATAAAACGAGCCAAGCAAACTGTGCGTAACCAGTGAAATACCTTCCATTATCTGTCCAATTTGAAAGACCTTATTTCTTAAACAGGGATCTAGATACCCCAAAACTCTGCAACCCTGGATGAGTCTTCATTTGTTACGAACTCATACTAAATTCCTACTTGCTTGCAACTTGCTATGCAGAAGTTTGCAAAATGTACTGAAAAAAAGCAAAATGTACAGATCCTAATCAGACAGCTCCCAACGGGACCTGGCTGATGAAGACACACTTTTGGCCTAAGCCGGAACTATTCATCCTTAGATAAAAGTTGAGTCACGTGCCCTCCCTGCTGCCCACTGTATGACACTGAGAGGTCAGAAAGCAGACGAGACAACATACATGAGATGTTCCTCGCTGAAACAGACAGATACATCCTACAGGAAGTTGTCAAATATCCAAGGACAAATGGGTCGTACAACAGCTAGACACCAAATAAATCACATTTTAAATAAATTATGATAAGATGTGTCACATATGCACGAAGTATCATCTCGTGGCGTACAGTAGAGTGATGTCAGATAGGAACTTCTCACCAGTTCATGCGCCAGCCTGAACGGCGTCAGTTTGAGTAGACTGACAAAGCTTCCAACCACACTGTGCCATGACCCATGCTGAATGAGTTAAGTCAGTTTGTGCCTGAGTATCTTTAAGCTAGAACATAGTGCGATAAAACACATATTTTATAACAAGAATATATCCTGTTTCATTGCCGTGCATTTTGGCCGACACTCTACCCCTCCTCCCTGGAGTAGGTCATGTTTTTAAGTTCAACATAAGTCTTAATCATGGATCTTACTGGCCATGTACCAGAGTATCCTCAATTCCTTTCCCCTTGTCATTTATTCACGGGCGTTGATTACAGAAACGACCGCAAAAACCAATCAGTATTAGTCTCGTAGTCATCCCGTAATTAGTCACGAACATGGCAAACTATCTGCAACTTTGTTTAGCGAAGTAGTTTTTTTTTAACAAATAACCCAAAATAACAGAATGAACATATCATGACTGCGACGTTTATACCATTCTATTGACTGGACAAAGATGACCAAATAACAGACATAAAACAGCCAAACAATGCAATCATAGACGAGGAGGCCGCATGTGAATTGCTTCACATTCATCAAGGCTCTAAATATAGACACATACATATATTTCGCGCAGACAGTAATATCATTTAGCTTAGTTTTGTCTACGCTAGTCAGAGATATAATTGTCATATAATTGTAGAAAACTAAACGGAATGGGCATATAAGGTTTTTGCCATGGCCATAATTAATATATGTTGCATCATTTTATGTGCAAAAAGTAACCGAGGGTAAATAATGATTAACAAGTAAACAAGATGTTGATTTAAAACAACAACAACAAACAAACAAAAAAAAACGTTCTACTGTCTGAACCATTTGAGCAAATTCTGTAAAAATAAAATTACCATGAATAATTCAAAACATTACCATGTATGTGCAACCCGAAAGTTTGCTCCCATATCAAAAATAAGACCGGACGGTTGTAGCCCCCACCCCCATCCTTCCGCCATATTTAAATTTAAGGACGGACGTTTACATGTAGGTAAATAAACTATGACCCAACTGAAATAAATGGTGTAAAGAGTTTACGTGGCCTCCTAATCCAAGCCCCACTACCCCAGAAACACAAATCCCTTTATCCAGGATGATCAAAAATATCTGACACAATTTCAGTGTCTTGTATGTTTTGCATTCGCAAATTTAAATATCTACACACCTATTTTAACTAGAGATATTAATGTTTTATTCTACATAAAAGGTAATCATATTGATAAATAGTTGTAAAACTCACCAAACAAGATTTACATCGAGTGTTACTTCCATTTTGTGCTATAACGACGTCAAGTCTGTTTTTTTTTAATTTTCAATAACATTGACGCACACTGCTGATTTTTCTCATTTATCGGCGAATGGTAAACGGACTTTTGCCCCACGGACGTTTATGATAATGAGGCACGGTGGTCAAAGAAAGTTTAAAAGTACATGAGTGAATGAATGTCTACTAAAGAAGCACAGAAAAGTCGGAAGCAATGTACAAAGTGGAAGATATAAAAAAGGTGCTAAGTATGTACAGCAAACATTTGAAACGTGCTTTTCTGCTAGGGCATTGGATGATTTATGAACCTTTTGGTAAATGGTATGGGGTTAGAGCAGACAATTCAAACCGCAGTGAACAGAAACAAATGTTTGATAGAACTTGTAGTGAAACCAGATAATGAATAAGAAAATATGACAAAGTCCTATGAGCATTGCAACATATACCAAACTTCAGAAAAGCAAAGAACAAAGGCATTCACAAGACAAATGTGATTGGTCATAGATTGAGGAAGAAGACAAAGGCGATGAAAGTTAATAAGGAGAAGAAAGGTACGGTTTCTAGACAAACATTGCGACAATCATGATCGTACAAATGTGGACCCATCCTTGTCAACGAAAGGCGGAAGAAAAACTATAGCCTTACCACAAAAGACACCATCATGTTTATAAGACAGACAAGTTTATAAGATAGACTGAAAAATCTACATCGCTGTTGAAACAGTCAAGTCGGCGGATTTGAAACTCGAGAATGTGTTAACCTTAAGCCGCCTATACAGTCACAATGACGTCATGAAGAGGTTTTTCTAAACTTAAATTTGAACTTAAATTTGGTTTACTGCGGTATTTAGATAAAAATGTGACCAGTCTGACAGATTGTTTTTCAACTCTGTCCACATGATCAATCATCCATTGCCTTCTAGTCTGCCGTTTTTAAATGTTGCATTATGGAATTTATAGAAACAATTTCAAAATAAGAATCAACGCCCTCTATATATAGTTCCATCATAAGACTTATTGGTTATGTCTTCAAGAACTTCTCTTCTGTTTGCAGCGTCTGCTAACTGCGGCTTGATCTTGGTCTTCCACTGTTGTTGTATCGGCTATCCTCAACTGACACACTCCTTTGAAATCTATTAACAAGCCGATGTACATGTACTTGAAGCTTTGTAAGTATGCCATCTACAGGATATATTTTCTGATGCATGCGTATGACAGTAACTGGAGATATAGTCTCAAAATAGAGCTAAATTGTAGCCTCCGGATTTTACGTCGCCATCTTGAAAAAAATGTATGACATCATGACATCATCACCTTCCATACATTTTAATATGAGAGAAATTTATGACAAGTCTCTTTACAATAGTATACAACACTTCATTTGGTAAGATTGATTTATTCTACTTCAGAACAGTATCAGATTTTAATCGTGATTAATGACAAAATTATTTTTCTTTTTTAACATAATTAGGAAATTCATTTTTTTCCATTATGGAACTTAAATCATATTCCTGATGCAACATTAGCTTTTGACTCACGGTCTTCTATAAATTACGATCAAACGATCAAAGACAATGAAATGGTTAAATGGTGCTACGTTGTATTTTTAAATAACGTTGCGTTAATTTGTGGATTTTTTTTTGTCTACGTAAAACTGTTGCATAATATACATATATATCGGCTTTGATTTAAAACGAATTTATTTTATACATTATTGCACATATTTACGTTTGCTCGTTTAATAAACATGGAATACTACGTCAGCGTGCGATCTACTGAGCCGAATTGTTTGAGTTGGTTGTGTAATACCCGGATTGCTCGAGAGGTAGCCTCACTAAGCCCGCTTTTCCTGGAGCGGCTCTTATATATTTTTCAATGAATGTACGTGCGAGATGGCAATAGTCACGTCTAGACATATTTGTTGAGTCCAGTTAGGAAAAACGCATTAATTTCGATGTCCCTATTATGATTGTTTCATTATACGAGTCAGCTCTTTTAAACATAATAAAACTTTAATTAAGAAAAATATAATATAATTTGTCTTTTTAACCGGCTATCACCAACTAAGTTTTCTTTTTAAATTGAATCAGTAAATAATGGAAAATAACTCAGACTGTTCATTAGAAGTATTGATACGGAGTAACCTCCCATTAATATGAAGGCGAACAAGGACACTTATCAAGCAGATAGGATTGATTTTTTTTATTTAAATACCGACCGCAATAGCTCAAGTAAAGAGCGGCGGCTTGCGGATCGGGAGGTCGCGGGTTCAAACCCCGGCCGGGTCAAACCAAAGACTTTAAAGTTGGTAGTAGTGGCTTCCCTCCTAACGCTCGGAGCTAAGGGGACAGCATTGCGCCTGACTCGTCGGTGTCTGTATAATGGACCGGCCGGGTTCAGTCCCTGGGCACCTTATAAGTGCCCCTGTGCTATAATGATTGAAATGTCTTGCACAGTAACGGCAAAAATGCCGGCAAATCCAATCTATCCTTTTTATATAATTATTTCTAGCAATCCAATGCATGTAATGCCAAAAATATGTACTAAACAGGACCGTGTCGTCTCATAATGTTATCAAAAAACGTGCAACACAAATGCTAGAATTTTAATAAAGCCAGAAGGAGATTGTCACAAATCGAAACTTCTTTAATAGCAGTGGTGTTGTTTTGATTGTATTTGTTGTTGTTGTTGTGTTTTGTTTTATTTTTTGTTTGCTTTTGTTTTTGTATTTTAATGTCAACAATATGTCTGTATATATGTTGATTGTATTCAATTGGCCAGTATTTAAGTAAGTAAAGTTAACAAAGTAATCATAAATATACATAAAATACGTTGAATGATAGTTGCAAGTTTAAACATGTATACATGTACCTAGTGCTCAAAATTTAAGCTTGATGTTTCAGAACTAAAATATGTGCTCTCTTTTTCACATCAAAATAACTAGAAAAAGAAAAAGGTTGCATTTGTATGTAATATATTATACATGTAGGAAATATTTTCTACAATGGATCGTGTTTCTTTAATATAGAACACACCAAAAACATTAAGTCTGTGTGTCAATAGTTGCTCTCGGAGTATTACGACTTCTATTATGAGCCTGTATGTTAAAGTTAATGTTTTTCCTAATATGGATTTATTCCCAGTCACACTGGTGCTTGCGGTTAGAAGAGATCACATGTGACCTGCAAAGCTGGCCATTACCTCAGACTGTATGTGACAATCTTCCAATAATTGAGTAGTAGTCACGCATTGCCGACAAATTGCAGTAAAAATAGCATGACCATCGTAAGATCACCACCGAACATTGCAGACTTCCGGAGACTGGTCGAGCGATTGTCCATTCAGAACGGTCTGTAGTGTGACAGCGGTACGATTGTCAAAGACTTTTGAGGTTATCAATGAATAGTTGCGTACGACAAGAAGCAGGTTGTCGGGTGACTTCCATACTATGAATTGCCTGTCGGGCCGGAGATCTTTAAGGTTGTCGGTGACTGCTATAGAATGTAATTAATGACTGACCTACGGCGAAGGTATTTCGTTTACGACTTCTGGAAACCGATAGCGACCATGCGACTGCTAAAGTTTAAGGATGACAATCCACAACTAGTCTTTTTTGCTTTTATTTAAAAGAAAACAAAATATCGCAAAATCAACAGCACATTATAGTATTTTCTACATACCCACGAGTTTTCTTTTAAAGTCTAGACTCGCCACCTGCACTCGAACAATTCAGCTAACCCAATTTATTATTGATAACATATCGGCAAAGAATTGGTATTGACAAACGGAATTTATGTTTACCTATATTTGCAAACGCATTATCAAACATTTAATGACACAAAATTAAAAAAAAAAAACGCATAACATAAGCCCCTTTTTGCTTACTTTCTGATGATAAAATGGCACAATAACAATGTGCTTAATTTTAATTTACGCTAGAAATCAACAGTAAAACGACTGGACGATTTATTGAACATTATTATTGAAAAGGACACGCATTATCTCTTTGGCGAAAGTCATATTTCATTGTGTTAATGTAGCATTGGGTACGATATCCTGTTATTAAAAGAGAGTAATTGCCACAAAGCAACATGAGAAGAAATAATTACTCCATTAATTAAGCGTGGATGTCAAAATATCAAGTTACTATGGTGCGGGCTCAGAACAATGGAAAATTGATATGAGCTCTCAGTTTGATCTGTTGTCAATCACAGACACGGTCAATCATCCGGGTAACTGGGAGGTCAGCTGTGAGAGTTAGCCTTGCCCCAGATCGGATGACCACTTAATTGTTTTGTTGCAGGCCTTTTGTTCTTAATGTATTTTTCCCCCATTTTTTGTGTATGAGCTTCATACTGTCCATAATAATCGGTCTTAGCGACCCACTAGAACACGCGGGTTCAATACGTGACCGAGACTTACACCCACAGGCACGGTAAGCACAGTCGTAACCATTCTACTACTCTACTACTCTTCAAATACACGTTAGTCTCTGAAAATCCCAAAGCTGTTCAGAGAGCCAGTGGCAAAGTTTCTAATTCAATATGTGTTATAAGACGTAAGCAATCATACGACAACCTCCACGTGCCTGAATTTGGTCTGCTTGGAATTTTAATGTTTGGAATGTTATTTCTATTTTTAAATTTTCAAGTGCATCAAACGGATAATAGTCGTGCTAGCAACGTAGGATGAAGAACGTACTCGTACATTAGCAGAATACGCACTGTCGAGGGATCTGTGTCATTATGATGACCCTAAGCGACTGGTCAAAGTGTCTGGGCAGTGTTAATAACTTTTGTTGCATCATTAATGTCAACAGATTTCCCATCATAGTGGCGGTTTTCCCGGGGGTGACTCTTTTGTGGTTAAATTTAGACCCACACTTGTAGATATGGTAAAAGAAGACGCACAAAACATTTATTGAAAAACTAACCATTTATTCAAACAACATATAATGTACGTTTATGCTAAAGTGTATACAACTAACTACATTTTTGTTCTAAAAACGCCTACACTCAAATTTTCGGCAAATTGCCTTTTTCCCTATGGACAATTTTACAACATTGGATAACTTACAAATTGTAAACAAATTTAATCAACAGGATCAATTTTAGATAAGGTTATTGTGTCTTCATTTGTCACTTTAAGAAAAAAAAGATTTAAGATGTTTGTCAAGGTTGACACTAGAGTATGAATATGTTCATCGCATAAGATACACGTTCAGACTGACACTAAACTAAGGATGTATTACATCCAAATAGATAATAACCGTTCAGATCGATTTTTATTCAGGATGTTTAAAATCGCATAAAAACCGTCCAGACAAACACTGTACTATGAACAAATCTGTCGCACAGGATTCTCGTCCAGACTGACAGGCAGACAGACACTTACCTAAGGATGTTTCCAGGTTCTAGCTATGTGTGCAGACAGATAAATCACTAGACTATATTCCCATAACAGATGATACCCATCCAAACAAAACGTTAACTACAGATGTGGCATCTGCATATGTAAATATTCCAGAAAAAGACTAAACTACGGATATTTCCCTCGCAACAGAATATACTAGTCCAGGCAAACACATAACGAATGATGCTTCCATCGCAAAAATTCTACTCGTCCAGATAGACAGTTTACTAAGAATGTTCCCATCGCATAATATACTCGTCCAGATAGACAGTTTACTAAGAATGTTCCCATCGCATAATATACTCGTCCAGATAGACAGTTTACTAAGAATGTTCCCATCGCATTAGATACTCGTCCAGATAGACAGTTTACTAAGAATGTTCCCATCGCATAAGATACTCGTCCAGATAGACAGTTTACTAAGAATGTTCCCATCGCATAAGATACTCGTCCAGATAGACAGCTTACTAAGAATGTTCACACCGCATAAGATACTCGTCCAGATAGACAGTTTACGAAGAATGTTTCCATCGCATAAGGTATTCGTCTAGATAGACAGTTTACTAAGAATGTTCACACCGCATAATTTACTCGTCCAGATAGACAACTTACTAAAAATGTCCGCATCGCATAAGATACTCGTCCAGATAGACAGCTTACTTAAAATGTCCCCATCGCATAAGATACTCGTCCAGATAGACAGCTTACTAAAAATGTCCGCATCGCATAAGATACTCGTCCAGATAAACAGTTTACTTAGAATGTTCCAATCGCATAAGATACTCGTCCAGATAGACAGTTTACTAAGAATGTTCCCATTGCTCCAGATTGAATGTTCCAATTGCATAAGATATTCGTCCAAATAGACAGCTTAGAACGAATACCCCCCCCCCCCCCCCCATCGCATAAGGTACTCGTCCAGATAGACAGTTTACTAAGAATGTTCCCATCGCATTAGATACTCGTCCAGATAGACAGTTTACTAAGAATGTTCCCATCGCATAAGATACTCGTCTAGATAGACAGTTTACTAAGAATGTTCCCAGTCGCATAAGGCACTCGTCCAGATAGACAGTTTACTAGGAATGTTCCCATCGCATAAGATACTCGTCCAGATAGACAGCTTACTAAGAATGTTCACACCGCATAAGATACTCGTCCAGATAGACAGCTTACTAAGAATGTCCCCATCGCATAAGATACTCGTCCAGATAGTCAGCTTACTAAAAATGTTCACACCGCATAAGATACACGTCCAGGTAGAAGGTTTACTAAGAATATTCCCATCGCATAAGATACTCGTCCAGATAGACAGCTTACTAAGAATGTCCCCATCGCATAAGATACTCGTCCAGATAGACAGCTTACTAAAAATGTTCACACCGCATAAGATACTCGTCCAGATAGACAGCTTACTAAGAATGTTCACACCGCATAAGATGCACGTCCAGGTAGAAGGTTTACTAAGAATATTCCCATCGCATAAGATACTCGTCCAGATAGACAGTTTACTAAGAATATTCCCATCGCATAAGATACTCGTCCAGATAGACAGCTTACTAAGAATGTCCCCATCGCATAAGATACACGTCCAGATAGAAGGTTTACTAAGAATATTCCCATCGCATAAGATACTCGTCCAGATAGACAGTTTACTGAGAACGTTCCCATCGAAATAGATATTCGTCCTGACAACATGTTTACTAAGGATTGCTGGTTTCAGATGCGATTCATAAATATGTCTTAAAATGAATAACAAACTTTTTTTTTTGCTTCAACGTTGCCTTTTTTGAATATCAAAACATTTCACAAAATTGTTTTCAATGTCAAATTCCTCATTTCTGATTCGTATACAAAATACACCTTTTCTATTACATCAGTTTTAATGAATTAAAGTTATTTTTTAATTAAAGTTATTTTTATTAACATTTATACACATGCACAAGTGTTGAAGTCTATCCATTTTCTTTTTACTTTAAACTCTATATTGAACAGTGAAAATGTTAAGGAAGCTTTTAGCTTTTCAGTGAGCACTCTAAGCATAATTTGACGCTTGTGCTTGCGACCCAGTGGTGGGGTTACCTCCCGCGGCGATGGCAGTTTTGCGGCACAGAAGACTTTTAACATCATTTCTGAAACGGGAACCACTCAGGAAATAGAGCAGAAAATTGACCGTGTGGTTAACGTACAAAATGAGGTTTGAGAAGCAATCCCAGAAATATAGCTGTGCCAACTTTGATGGGCTGGCTCTCTCCTTCCAATATGGCTTGCCGATAGGAAACACAACAATAGGCGTGATGCAGATAATGAAGACACTGCTGACAAGAATCAGTGTGGTGGTAAGGCTGGATATCTTCCCAGGATACTTTCTTTGAATCACTTTTTGGGACGCCTGTCCAACAGTTAGCGACCTTGAAGTGGCCGTGACATTAATGGAGTTTGTGTTCACCGGCGCTATTTCCCGTCGGCTTTTCCGTCGGCTTTGGATGACCTTGTAGATGACTGCACTGTTGCCGACAAGAAGCACCGATACTGGAACTAGATAAAAGACGCAGAGATCAATCCATGTCCACTGGTAGATAACGAACCTGTAATATTCTTGTGTCAGTGGAACGCATTTTTGTACGGCGGTTATATTACTAACGGTTGTTTCTAGGTTACCATATCCGTAAAAGAAGTGCAGATTTAGTGCAAACAAAATGGCAAATATGGTAACAATGGCGATAATGGCGATTCGTACTCGGCAGAATACTACACGGAAATGGGGCATCCATGAACTGATGACACGTTCAATGGTCAAACAAACTAGCATCCAAGACGAATACTGCGTGACGACGTAAATGACAAACCAGTGGAGTTTGCAGCCGAACGCGGAGATGTCTACTCGAACATCAAAGTCAAATGTAAATTTAGACCATTGCCGGATCAGTCCAGTAAGCAAAGCGAGAAGATCGGAGAGAGCCAAAGCTGCTAAAAATAAGGATGTCGATGATTTTCTTGATCGTTTATTGGTCAAGACGATGATGGTTAACGTATTGCCAAAGATTCCAAGCAGTAGGAGGATTGGTGAGAAAACCTTCCATAACATTTGTCCTGCCTTGTAAAATGACATATTCTCTTCTCCACTCATTTTCTTTGAAAGCTGAAAAAGAAAGTCAGTCAAAAATTAAAATGCAATCATTTTATCGTTTGTATACATTGTCGTGGACAAATAAGATGTACTCGTAGATAAATACATACATGTTGACCATTTATTTCCAGTTACATCAGGTGGGCCCTGTGGGTTAGTAGTAACTTCGAGTTTTCTTTACAGGTTCCATATTATTTATTATTCTTAATAAAATTATTTAAAATTACAATGTAATTATATTATCTATATTTTAATTTGCCCCATTCGTCAATATTTCTAAAATTGAATTACATGTATATATTATTTTAAAACACTATCATTTAAAGACAAAGATGCTTGCTTTAATGAACGTCTGCTGTTGATAAATTTATGGGAAAATGGGAGGGCGCACGCAGAATCAGCTTTCAAGGAAGGAAAAACAATAGAAGACGGCAATTTATTTTAACTTAACTCGATTTTGCATTGCATAACAAGGAGATTCTACAGACAAGACGGTTGTTGTTTTAACCGTAATTAGCTGTCTGACATTTTCAACAGTAATCAATACGCAAGGATGCTTTACTCATGACATATTTACTGGAATCATCTGTCTGCAAAAATCATCATCATCAACATCATCATCATCTTATCATCATAATCATGATCATCATTATCGTCGTAATCGTCATCGTCGTCGTAAGCAACAGCAGCAGCGGCAACAACACCATTATAACTATTACCAATTCCAGCAACAATATCATCATCATTACCGCAAATGAGCTATATGCTATGGGTTTTAAGTCGCATTCCCGTGATATTATGTTTATTATTTCCGCCCTTTTGTAGTAGATTATTTACTTTTATGCCATTATGACATACAATGTGTTTATCAAATTATTCATAGCATATCTAAATATGCCACTTTACCACAATATAAAATGCCTTGATATTTTCTTCTGTTTCATTCTGAACTACATACATTGGCACCTGTGACTTTATCTGCATTTGAGAATATTTTGTGTACTCGCTCGTTGCTTTGCAGAATAAAAATAGACAAAACTTTCAGGATTAAACATACACAAATCAAATAAAGCAGAAAAAATATCTTGCATTGCCTTAACTACAAGGCATGTTATTAAACACCATTTATAAATAGCAATATTGATAAATGTTAACATTGACATGGGTCGCATTGTACATGTGGCACTGACAATATTATATATAACTTTTCAAGTTAGGAGGAACAAAAGGTATACATATGTATGTAAATATCCTGTAACAAGTTAGATTTGTGTTGTGGCCTGTAAATAATGGCTTTAAACATGATTAAAGATAATTATTTTGCATTCAAGACGGGTTTTGTTTCAATGATTCTCTTTCTTTTTCTGAACATCATCATTATTGTTATTATTATTATTATTATTATTATTATTATTATTATTATTATTATTATTATTATTATTATTATTATTATTATGGTTATTATTATTGTATCTTAAGATTGGAAAATAATGTTGGAATGTAGAATCCTGTTGTCAGAATAAAAAGGACAAGAAAATTGGTCATTATTCTATTAACCTTGTTTCAAATATTGCATAAATAATACAAATTTACACCTGTTTTTTTCTGCATTGAAAGTACATGCGCGATGTGTTTTATCATTTTTTGGAATAACCGTTAACGCTGTCGCTCTTTAGCTGTGGCATGTGAAATATAGAATCGCACGGTCAATACTTTATATTAATTAAGATCACTATCTGGCCAACAACTGTTCTTCTTATGCAAGGCATGTGCTAATGACAAATATTACTGTATGAAAGGTTCTGTTCTAAACTAGGATGTTCCTCATGGGGTTGATGAGGATGCTGAAAATCGTACAGTGGTTTGATTTTTTCGATCTTAATTACTCTTTTGAAGAGTAACATGTTTACACATATCTTCAAGTTTAACCTAGTAATCCGATGCAGTATTATTATCCAATATCCATTGTAGATTTACAAGGTTTCATTCTGTGACAAAAACAATAAAAAGTGAAAACAACGGTGACCTGACCGCACTAATAATGCTTACAAAAGTCGAGCTCGATTAACCTCTCAAGCAGCCGCTTTTAAAATATCATTTGCTTTTGGTAACATGACCATACTTTCAATACCTTGTAACAGAAACTATCCAATTAAATTTTGATCGTAATTTCAAGAAAACAAAACAATTATACTACACTCGAAAAACATTGCATGGGAGTACCGTTAATTACAGATTTTTGAACAGCATATAAGATAATTTAAAAAGTCGAATTTTGCAATTTAATGGTAAAAGAAATGTAATATAAATATATTTTACCTGTTGTGTTTAATGATGTGGAATTCTTATTTGTCTTTAATCGCGAACCCAAATTTCACATGGAACAATGCTAGTATTTACCTCATTTACTTGTTGTTCTAACGGTTCTTTTCTTGCGTCGCGAATGTTTCGCTTGTACAAATTACATAATATCACAAGTGTTCCTCCACTCAATAACTAGTTATCTTCTGCTCGCTTCTTGTCACCTGTGCCTTATTTCCAAGAAGACGGACCTATAAATACTGCTGTCAGACAGAAACACGTTCCGACGCATCAGTAACAATGTGTTTGAAGTAGAAGACTAATTACCGGTGTTCTACAAACAGTTATGTCCTTCTCTTTGTGCTTGTCCACTTTGTGTGCAATTTAGACGTCTCTTCTGAAAGTGATCATTGTCATATGTAATGTGATAATGTTTAAGTTGTTAATAAAAACAACTGTAGCCTAAATCGGTCTAAAATAGGTCACCATTGACATCTCGTAGACTGAATGGCCCAGTGAATCGAGTAGCTATTAAAAAAAAACGATGTGTATAGTGTGTAAAATGATGTTGCCATAAACATGTTTATTTGTCTTTATGCTTCATGAGTGACAAGTTTTACAGATCCTACAGAACTGCATTTTAAAAAGACCCAAAAAGTATATCGTTGCCGTTTTAATGGAATCATTGCTGCGTTTTAACACCGGCGTAGTTTATACCATAGTGGCCTCTATTTTATTGACGTAATCATCGCTGAGGAGTTCAGATTGGCAGTGAAGGTCACAAGATAATTATACAAAGAACAAGACCGCATCAAAGGTCGCTGTCGAGCTATTGCTCAACAGTTGTACATTTTGCCTAATAAGAACCCCATCCAAGCCAATCAAATCAGCAACAATACCTTGTTCTTGTAAAACATATTTAAATTGCCGTGAAACTTTGTGGCTGACGTTTTAAGTGTTATGTTTTCTAGGTATGTATAATTACTCTTATATTCAATATTTTATTGGCACAAACTTATATGTTTTTTGCCATACATGAATAAATAAATATGGCGACAAAAATACACATATAAATAATAATAAATTGCATACATGTTAAGCATAGAGAAAAGTATGTAGCAAATGTATAAGGTATGTGTATACTATTAAGTCAAGTACAATTATATGTCATGGTAACATGGAAGTAAAAAAAAACAATAAATAAATTTAAGAAAAATAACTACTATACATTTTATCTTTTACAATATGCAAGGTATACAAATCTAGCTAGTCGTTTAGTTAATCCTGTTTGGTTGCACTTCATTAGTTGTTTAAATTTAATAATACTTGGCCAAGAGCAAAAATAGTTTGGTAATATACTCATTCTTAATTCTCTATAAAAAGGACATACCAAAACAAAATGATACTCGTTTTCGATGACATTCATTCGACAATATATACATTTCCTATCCTGTTTATCAATGTTTCTAAATCTGCCTTCTTCTATTGCTAGTTTATGGGAAGAACATCTCAATTTAGATAAGGCTCCTCGATGAAGAGGGTTATCAACTACCATCAGATATTTTTCAAATTCAAAATTTTTCTTAAATATGCAGTATGTTTCTAGCTTACTAGAATCATTAATCGAATAATGCCAACATTGTACATAATGGTCAATAATTCTCTGTGTTATTAAGCTTTTGTTATCCCTGTTATAAGACTCATTAAAAAATAGGTAGCCTAATCCAAGGTTTTCAAAAATGTCTTTAACACTTAATGTCCATTTCAAAATATAATTACCGTCATTATTAGTTAAATGAGCCAGTTTGTATTGCAAGGAGTTAGGATGTGTGTTTAATTTAATCCAATATTTAATAATACGAATCCTGCGAGTGAAAACTAAAGGCAATCTACCCAGTTCTCCATACACTGAAGCACTGGCCGTTTGTTGCCTAACAGATAATACATGTTTTAGAAATTTAAGATGAATACGGTCAATGTCAGGGGCTTTGTGAAAACCCCAAACTTCACATCCGTAGCATAATATTGGGAGAATCATTGCATCAAACAATTTAAGTTTATCTTGGACATGTACAGATATTTCATCAAATAAGGAATGTAAGGAAAACAAGGCTTTAAGAGCACATACAGATAAACGTTTCTGTGACGTATAAAAAGAACAGTTAGCCTTTAATGTAACTCCTAGATATGTAAACTCATTCATACTTTTAATTTGCTTTCCATTATAAGTTATATTTATGTTTCTTCTAGTTATGCCTTTGCCAAAAACTACAATAGCTGATTTCAAAACATTTACTTCTATGCCCCAAGTATTACAATAATTCTCAAGTGCATTAACCTGATTTTGTAAGCCTATAGCTGTTCTAGAAAATAATACTGTGTCATCCGCAAATAGTAGCATAAACAAATTCATTTCAGCAAGTGATATTGTGTCTAGAACATTGTTTTCATTGTTTGAAATAATGTAATCATACATGTCATTAATAAACATTAGAAAAAGTAACGGAGATAAAGTTTCACCCTGCTTAACGCCAGTAGAGCTATCAAAGAAATCAGAGCATTTACCATTTAAACGTACACACATTTTAACAGTAGCATACATAGATTGCAAAAACTGTAATATTACTTAAAATACTTGTAAGCGCAATACCTCTGTAGTTATTTAAGTCTGAAAGCAAACCTTTCTTTGGAACAGGCACAATAATCCCTTTAGTCCAGCTTGCAGGATACACACCAGCTGTGAAAATATAGTTAAACAGTTTGCATAGTAAAGGTGAGATGAAATCTATGCAATCAAGAAAGAGTTCTGGTATTAGTTTATCATAGCCACCACTTTTTCCTCTCTTTAATGAAGAAATTGCGTTTTTAACTTCATGTATTTCGAAAACCTTATCTAGGGATTAATATCTACAATATTTTTTGTGAAGTTCGAGGTATCCAACTCTTCTTCATTTTTAAACATGTTTTCGGTCGAAAACAAATCCTTAAAATGTTTAAACATATCATTTAGATTAATCTGACTTTGATAACAGTCTGACTTTTTTCTATATTTTTAATCACATTCCAGAACTGTTTAGGATTAGAAGAAGCTAAATCGTGTAAATTGCGCGTTTGTATTATATTATATTTTGTTTTAGCTTTATTTATGACTTTACGGTATGACTTACGCTTTGCCTTAACAATACACAAGTCAACGTCTGTTTTGGACTTTCTATATTTATTACATGCGGCTCTAAATTCTCTTTTCGCTATAACGCATTCTTCATTAAACCATTGATTTTTACTTTTACGACTATTGTTTACTTTAAGAGCATTACTGTGAAACAAAACTTTACCATGCACGTCACATGCAATATTATATAGTTTTTCGGAAATATAATCCACGCCCTCGTCGATTGTCAAACTCTGTGTGCATACTCGATCAACAATATTATATAAATATAGATTAGATAGATGTTTTAAAATATCATATTTAACTATGTTTATATGTGATCTGTTTTCTGTAGTATTCTTTCCAGATTTTAATGAATTCATAGTTTTCTCATAACATGTATAAATGTTTATTTGTGACGCCATATGTATGGCAATGAACTTTATGTTTATGCCTAATGAAGAATTGAATTGAATTGATACACAGTAGTAAATTATTCCTGTCATAAACCTGCTTCAGTCCGTTTGCAGTACTTAAAACGTGCTTGTAATAGCACCATTCAGCAATACATCAACTCCAATAGAGGTAGGAAAAAATATTTATTCTGGTTACGCATCGACTACGGTTTGTCTAAACCGAGGTAGTCAACTATCGCACTTTTCTAGCCTGCTTCTATCTACAAATGATAAAAGAATAAAATTGAAACATATGACAAACATCGACTAACAAACAACAAAACGCAAACATAAATAAACTAAAATTAATTCCGCACTTGAAGTTTGATTTTCAGGTCTAAAAATATAATAAAGTTTTCATAATCTCGGTAAATATGTTGACACTATTCAATGGACGTAGAGAATCAGGTTTGGCGTGTGTACGTGTGTGGGCTTATGATCCAATATCTAAATTAAGAAGCGCCTTTTCCAAGTGTAGTTTGATACGATTCATGCGCAAAATAACAGCGAAACAGAAAATGGGATAAAAAAATCACATGTAGCTGATTATGTTGTATGTTAACATCAGGAGTATTTTTAGAATGTTAAAAAATACTAAGTTGTTTAATTAAAAGTAGCAAGAAGGTTAGATACGACAGATATAATTTAATATTTCGTGAATTTAATATGTTATTGTAAAAATTGTAAAATTTCCGAAGACATTTGTCGACTTTATGTGATACCAGACTAATGCCACGGACTAACCATCTGTCTGTTGCTGTACTATGCTACGTAAAAGTGTGGTACCTATCGGCTACTTTACTTTCTTCCTTTCTGTCTGCTAAAAATTTGTGTTTTTGTAAGCTGCATTCTGAATCCGGGCATACTCAGTTTCTTTTGTAAAAAAGGGAACTCGACAAAAAGCTGCAATTTCCTACTTATGTCTCTTACCTTTTTTGCAAGCTACACTTTTTTTGTTGCAAGTTACACTGTTAAACCCGGTATACTCGGTTCTTTTCTCTGCAACAAAAAAAAATGTCGCACAGAACAGCCGCAATTTACTGTTATTGCCGACTATACTGTCGTCCCAATAAAAAGGCATTCCAAAAGATGCACCGCTCTCCAACGCAGTGTTAAGGATAAAAATATACGTATGCCACACATCAAATAAAAATGTAGATATGCAAAAATATGCAAACTGGTAAAGAAAAATAATTGTTTTCTACACATTTTGGGAATCAAGGTTGTTACTGAACTAGACTATCGACAAATAGTTACTAGTTATAAAAATCCACTGAACATGACTGAATTGTCTTTTACAAACAAAGCCAAAACCAGATTAAGAAGTGAAGAAATGCGTTTGGACGCAAAGGAAGAGGTCCCAACTGAGACAGCGGTAAAGAACAATTTTATTTAGACTTCTACATTATACATGTCGTCAAGATGCAGTTTAAGCAAACCATACATATACATATGGTAAATAAACAATTTCAACTGACTGGTAAGGATATTACTATGTTCAAAACTTAACACAGGTTCATTTCTGTTATTCACCAATAATAAATAGTAATATAACAAAAATTTCAATGCATGAAAACGCCGCATTTAATTTTTTATATATAAAATAACAACATGACAGCATCCATAGAACATTTTCCAGAACCGATAACAGAAAGACGCCGCGCGACAACAACACGAGGGCCTCTGTGCTACATGCACTTTATGACCTATTGCGCAATAGCAATAGGAAAAAGAGAAAAACTGTGTTCTTCGCCTATTTTTATCATTTACAAGCATATATATATACATATATGTAAATTGTTTATTATAACATGCAAACTATTTTACGATTGTCTAGGAATCTTTTCCGTAAATAACGCGTAAATAACTCGTAACAACACGTAATAACCTCGCAAGAATCAGTAAATGTTACGATTACTTTGGGGGTTTTATGAAGTATTACAACTACTTTACAATTTTGGGAAGGGTATAACAGTTTTACAGTTATTAACCTGAAATCAGTCTATAGTAACTAGAATGGCCCCAAAGAAGAAGACCGTCAATAGTCACTGGGGAGCATCTGGATATCGGTTATCGAATAATGATTTATTGCGAATTGCATATTTTTGAAAAGAAAAAATAAGACTTATATATACTCGTAACAGTGTCTTTATACCATTCGTAAGAACCCATTAACAGGTCGATACTAACCATAAAAGCTTCGATGAGCCGCAACATTCTGAAATGTACTCTTATAAATTATTAATAAGTTCTTTAAATGGCTGTAAAATGATCTTGCTTGTCCGTGGTAATTTATAATGGAACTAACCGCAGTTTTGTCGTAGGCCAATCTGTATAACTAATTAGTACGATCCGTAAGGACAATATAATACGAAATATTGTGTATGTGAAGGGATGGTATGCACACATGGTACTTCTTCTCCGGAACGTCACTTAGGGATGTTAAGTGGGCTCGGTTTACACTGTACAATGCAATTCAATGTGTAAGTTTACTTGAATCAAAATATTAAATGATCTTTTAATAGTTGAGAATATATTATTATAATACGCAAGTGAGCAAATATGCGATGCAAAAGCGATCGGCGTTTATTTGAACAATTTAAATAGGGTTTTTTGCATACACAATAAAATCAGATACAACATGATTTTCGAGAGATATTGCAGAACAAAGGCGTTCTTAGAGAAAATGTTATGAATACTTTTCTTAAAACATCATCTGGCCAAATGATAAATTCTCTGTAAAATCGTATTGTCTATCAAAGATTAAAAAAGAAATCTTTTATAATAGAACAACTTTTCTTGCTTAGTGTAGGGCTTGTTTTTCCTTATAAATGCGCAATTCAATTGTAAAAGATACCACTAATTCTCCGCAATATCGTAACATTTATTTTTGCTTTGAAAACAACTGTTGCACATATGGTCACTTGTTTGAGCAGCATAAGAAAGGACTTGATTTACAATTATCCGAGACACCCCAAGTAATAAAGTGTTGCATCGTTTCTTTATTTACCTGTAGGCGGGTCAATATATGAAAAAAATCCCCCAAACCCCCAAAAAATTGATACAAAAGGTTTCTCAATTGTTTTTGGTACCTTTAGGCATGCTAAATAACATACTAAAAATCTAGTACAATCTGACTTCCGGAAAAGGGTCATTTTCAAGATGGCGTCCAAGATGGCCGCCGAGAGCGTAAAATCGCTATATCTCAATTACTATTCAACCTAGAAAGGTAATTTTGATGTCTAACCATAGGTTTTGGTGGCCAAGGAATCCAAAGAAAGCAATGAAATAACCAGCTGTTAATTAATTATTTTTTTTTTTTGGGGGGGGGGGGGGGTCTTAATGTTCTACTTTTGATATACAGGTTATTTTATAAGGACACTAACTAATCGTACGTGTATTAATTTCTTTTTTTTTCTTCCTGATCTCACCCAATGCGACACCAGGGTTGATCTGCTTTGGGAGTTGTCGTTCAACTTCAAACAGACCACTCCAGGTTAGCAGGGGATGATGCACATTATTTACCATGGAAACGATCATCCAGGCCAGTCTTCAATCAGGTACCTATCGATGATAGACATGTACTCCGGCGACAAGACATGTATCCTGTCAACATTGGAGTTCCTTTGTCGTCTTGGTTACAAGCACCATCTTGACCCAGTAGTCACATTCGACCAGCCCCTATATTGGAAGGCACAAGAGATAGTCCTAGATTCACCGCCAGGAAGCCATCTCAAATCCATTGTTCTGTTGCTAGGAGGCTTCCACACCTTCATGAACCTGCTAGAAGCGATTGGTACACTGATGGAAGGCACGGGACTCAAGGAGATTCTTGGGACAGTTTATGGTGAAAATTCTGTAGCCCATATGCTGACCGGCAAATCGGTTCAGAGAGCCTTCCGTGGCCATCATCTTGTAGACAGATGTCTTAACCGTATGATTGTGTAAGAGATGGCAGATGGTAGTCCCGAAATCGCAGCAGCGGTTGAAGAGTCTGAAGGGATGTATAGTGCGCTGTTGAATGGTGAGGCAACATTACAAAATGTTATAACATCAGAAAACCTGAGTCGAATAGATGAAGAGCTGGAGAAAAGGAAGACAGAACTGAGTGCTAGGTCAAAAACAAGTAAGTTGTGGCTGAATTATCAAAACATGGTAAAAGTTGCTAGGTCACTGATGAAGGCAGATCGAACAGGTTCTTGGCTGATGCACCTACGTGCTGTTTCCGACTGCTTGCCGATATTCGCCGCAGCTGGGCATTACAACTACTTGAAATCAGCATACTTCTATGTCAAAGAGATGGGCCAGCTTGACTTCAAACACCCAGACCTTTTCAGAAAGTTCGAAAAGGGCTTTCATGTCATCCGTCGGACCAACCAGTTGTGGGCAGGCCTTGTCTTGTCATCGAGACGACATTGATGAGGTCGTTGAAGACCACTGGAGGTATGACACACGGAGGGGGGATGTCTGAAGAACAGAGAGCCATGTGGACCATGTCAAGGCCCATAACATCGGAGTACAACATCGCAATGCAGGAGTTCACGAACCTGTCGTACTCGACATCTGAACAGCACAAAGACGTGACGGAGGCAAGGATGAAAAGGGATGCTACTGACCTGGAGGAGATCAGTGCAAAACTTGTTGCATGGTCACCTTTCTCGCCAGACTCTTCGTTAAGGAATGTTGTTACTGGTGTGGTGGCTGAGGAAGGTGTGAACGTGCACGAATATGAGTGTGTTGGATGCAAAATCATGCAGAAAATGATTGGACAGCCTGCATTCACATTCTCGTTCAGTAGAAAGGATAAGGCCATAACCCTTGGACAAACATCAGCTATCAAGGTTGCTCCTGATCGAACCATTGACTCTGCACTCCTCTTTTAACGTTTCCTGGTGGTCTCCCAAACTGGAGAGCTATCATTGGAGGAAGTTATGCGTTACGAGCTCAGTCCTTTTCCTCCTGCCCTCTTTGAAGCCAGAAACGTCTTCCGAAAGGCTGATAAGCCACAACTTGCACAGGCGATCTGTGATCATGCACAGGATGCAATCCAAGATTCTGTACCAGAAACAGAGTATCATGTCCTTATGGGGGTTCCTTGCTGCACCGAATACCATGGAAACAAGGAGAAAGCTATGGTGACATAGCGCAGTCATATGCTGACTTTACCATCCGACATTATGGTTCAGTTACGACCGTTGTCTTTGATGGCTATGATGAAGGGCCATCCATTAAAGACAACACGCATGAGAGAAGAGGACAAAATATTCATCCCATTGTCAGCTTTACAGCAGAGACAGAGTTCTCAGGCAAGAAGGAGGAGTTCCTGTCAAGAGATGTCAATAGACAGAGACTGATCCAGATGATAAGTGATGAACTGAGAGAAAGGGATTGCACTGTGGTCAATGCACTCGGAGATGCTGATGTAGACATAGTAAAGGCAGCAGTGGAGGCATCTCGTCTACACACCACTACGCTGATTGGAGAAGATACAGATCTCCTTGTCTTGCTCCTTTACTATGCACAGGGAGACACTATGACTCTTTATTTCAAATCAGACAGAACCAAACCTGATGGCAGTTTTAAAGTGTATGACATCAACCGTCTAAAAGACATCCTCGGACATGATCTGTGTTCTCAGTTGCTGTTCATCTATGCCATGACTGGTTGTGACACGACTTCTCGGATTTTCGGTGTTGGCAAAAAGAGTGCTTTCCAGAAGCTTGTAAAAGGAGACCCTGTCCTTCAATCTTGTGCCAATGCTTTCACCATCCCAAACCAGACCACACAGATTATCGAAGACCTTGGGTGCCAAGTGATGTCTTTCCTCTTTGGTGGCAAGCACGCAGATTCTCTTGAGACAATGCGATATAACATCTTCAGCAAGAAGGTTGTCTCTTCTTCGTCGTTTGTAACCCCGGAATGTCTGCCTCCAACTGAATCTGCTACCAAACTTCACTGTCGCAGAGTGTACTACCAGATCATGGTTTGGATGGGAATGGAGGAGGGTATGGATGCCATGAACTAGGGGTGGAAGCTGCTGGATAATCGGTTCGTCCCACTGATGTCAAGAATGAATGCTGCTCCAGACAGTCTCTTGAAGGTCATTCGCTGTAACTGCTCCACTGCCTGCAAGACCCTCCGCTGCTCATGTAGAAGATATGGACTGCCATGTACTACTGTCTGTGGACCGTGCCAACTTGAAGAATGTGACAATCCACATAACAAGTTCCTTCCAGAGGAGTCAGATGATGAGGATGAACAGTGACTAAGTGTATACTACAATGTCCTAATGGGCTGGTAAACTTGGTTTATTGGATTACTGGATCACAATTTGTGCCATTCGTTTCAAACCTCTTATTTAGGTACTTTTGATGATTTTCTGGGTGCTCGAAACCTAGATAGACACACTGAAAATATTGGATTTGTCAATAAATAATTAACTGAGGGTATTTGTACTAATTTAATGAGATTCCTTGAGCATCAAAACCTGGATCAGACACCAAAGCCACCTTTCTAGGTTGAATAGTAATTGAGGTACAGCCATCTTAAGCTCGCGGCAGCGATCTTGGAGGCCATCCTGAAAATAACACCTTTCCAGAAATCAGATTGCACTAGATCACCCCTCGTATGGTGTCAGAATCCAATGACAAAAGTTTTGAATCAAAAAGTAAACCAGAGACATCATAATTTATAATCATGTTTGAACACAACACTTGCTTAAAGCCATTTAAGAGAATGGGCGGCCATCTTTGGACGCCATCTTGGATTTGTGAATAAATAATTATCTGATGGTAATTTCATAGATTTCTTTGAATTCCTTGACCCCTAAAACCTATGGTTAGACACCATAACCACCTTTCTAGGTTGAATAGTTATTGAGATATAGCGATTTTACGCTCTTGACGGCCATCTTGGACGCCATCTTGAAAATGACCCTTTTCCGGAAGTCAGATCATACTAGATTTTTAGTATGTTATTTAGCATGCCTAATGGTACCAGTATCCATTGAGAAACCTTTTGTATCAATTTTTTTGGGGTTCAACGCCAATTTGATCCGTCTACTGTATAAAAGTATCTCAACAATATTCTTTTGAAATTTTGGGATTTGGAACAAATTCCCACAAACTACAAGTTAAGCACACATCGTCGAATTGCATTTTTTGTTTATTGTAGATGGATGTGTTATCTTGCGAATGCCACAATATGGCAGTGCTGAAAGAAAAACGTATAGCTTATTTAAACATACAATAATGTCTAACAAACAGCCATGAGATATAACAGACAATACACATGTGTTAATACCATATAACAGTAGGTGACACTCGATCAAATGAGATATTATAACACACACACGCGCGCGCGCGCGCACGCACGCACGCACGCACGCACACACACACACACACACTGGCATTATGTAAATATTCATGACAAATCATACGTTTTTTTAAACTGTTGATCTATATATATTAAATATTAAAAATAAAAAATCACTGTTGTTTATACATAACAAAAACAATGCCTCAAACTGTTGTTTACTTGTATACTGCTGTACTTTTCGTTTTCAGTAAATAGAACGAACTATCTACAGCTTTAAAAAAATCGAATGATTTGCCATGAATATTTACATAATGCGAGTATCTGAGTTTGAGCGAAAAATAATATAACAGCTGTATGGCAGAGAAGAAAAAAAGATGTTTATAGTCAAAGTTAGAGACAAGACACCCAATTTCGGAATGTACAAACTTCGACTCTAGTAACATCAGTCTGTATCTCTGACTACCACACATTCACTAGTAAGATTTAGAGATAAATATCTGTCGTTTTACATATTTAATTTAAAATGACATTTTATTATCCGAGAAAATGCATTTATCAGTTATTAATAAGTGAATTAATATGAAAAGCATATAATATAATACAAAAATAAAGTTTTAGAAAGTGCATTAGATTTGCGAGTTATGAAAACACGTATGTAACACATCACAAATTTTGACTGAGCAAACAAAAACACAACCACCTAACTAAAATGCATACATAAAATATAGTATATGGATCAAAAGGGATTTTTACCCTCCCGTGTGAAGACTCATCAGGGTTCTATAGGAAAGTATTGGACATATTTATCAGGATTCTATAGGAAAGTATTGGACATATCTATCTAAATAGACGTAAAACGTATTTATTCCTAATATATACCATGTCTGAAACATTTTCCATATTTGAAAACTGGATATAAAACACACTTGAGTGAATATGACGCCATTGGCAGCCTCGATTTAAAAAAGCTCGGAAAACTCACGAAAACCCACGGCTTATGTAGCATCGATGAAGGAACAGTTGGGTATGTTGAAGTTACATTCAGACATTGTGCTGCATGGTTTTATTTAATATACTTAATAAGTATGTGTTTGCTGTTATTTTTATAAGATTAACATTATCACTGACATTTAAGCGCACTGTACCTCTGCTAAAAATAGAGTTGAGTGCAAACTACAAACAAAAATACAAGTTTCCAGTGTATAATATTCGCTGCAAATATATCAATTTTAATTTAAAAAAGAACAACAACAAAAAATGCAACAGCGACCTTCATCACCCTATCGTTTGTTGCTGAATTACAGTTCCACTTAGCATTTGTTCCCGACCGATGAACCTCTTTCCACAAAAAAGTATTTTAACTTCATTTCTAAACTTAGTCCCGCTCATAAAATAAAGCAGGAAGTTGACCGTGTTGTTAATGTACATAATGAGACTCGACACACAATCCCAGAAAAAGAGTTCTGCAAGAGTCTCGTCGTCGGCGCCATCTGACCAATATGGGAAACCAATAGGAAAGACCACAATAGGTGTAATACACACAATAAAGACACTGCTTACTAATATCAGCGTAGTGGTTAAACTCGAGATTTTCTTCGAATTTTTGTTTTGGTCTCTAATGCCGTTCTTCGGCACCTGCGGTTCGTTGATGGTAGCAGGAACAACTTCACGATGGCTTTTACGCCTGCTTTGCATTACCTTGTATATAATTGCGCTGTTACCAACAAGAAGAACCGTGACAGGGATAAGAAAGAACACACACAGATCTATCCACGCCCATTCGTATAGAAAAAAGCTTTCATAAGCTGGTGTAAGTGGTACACACTTCTCAATAACAGTCTTGTTATCACGAGTGGTTTCAATGTTTCCGTATCCGTAAAAGAAGTGTAAGTTTAATGCAAACAAAATGGCAAATATGGTAACAATGGCGATAATCGCGATTCGTACTCGACAGAGCACCACACGGAAATGGGGCATCCATGTACTGATGACACGTTCGAGTGTTACACAAACCAGCATCCATGAAGAATACTGCGTGATCACATAAACTACGAACCAGTGAAGCTTGCAACCGAAGGGCGACACGTCAAAACGAACGTCAAAGTTAAAGGTATATTTCACCCACTGCCTGACCAGTCCCGCTAATAAGGCAATCAGATCCGAGAGAGCCAGTGCTGCCAGGAATAGTGATGTCGATGAATTTCTGGATCGTTTGTTGGTCAATACAATGATTGTCAGTGTGTTTCCAAATATTCCGAATACAAGAAACACCGGTGAGAATACTTTCCATAGCATTTCTCCGGCCTTGTACAAAGGTAAGTCCTCCTCTGCGCCCATGATTCTGTCAAAACAAAGAAAGAAAGAACATTTAGCAGTGTGTTGAAAGTTTTAGCTCGGACATGCTTGAGTTGTTTTGTGTATTCAACCTTTATTTTAACTGAATGACACCAGTTGACCACGGGTATTATTTATGTTTGCAAACACGTATCAACTTCCACTTATTGACTCCTATTGGCCCTATTTTCTTGAATGATTTCCTAAAATTCAGAAAGTTTGTAAAGGTCGTCACAATAAATCGACTTATTATAAAAAAAAATATGCTTACAATATTTTCAGTTAATATGCCATTACCTGGACAGACCTGATATACTCGTATCCGCATACTTTAATTTAGTAAGACTTTGTTTTTGTTACATTGCACTGACATGCTTATGAAGTTATGGTCATATTGGCGACGTCCAACTAATTATGGTGGCGAAAGAACCCAGACTGGGTAGAACTAACGGCGCACTGCAGGTTAGCTGGAATACCTTCCCACGTGGAAGTTCTCGCCCCGACCTTGACCCGAGCCCACGCAGTGAGGGGCTAAGGAGTTACAAGTCAGCGATTCTAACCGCTCGGCCAAGGGCGACCCCACATTACCATGATAACAGATCCAAACAATGTACTAGTTTGCTGCTCTAAAGTTAAATTGCATAGTATTTCGTTCTGAATATTTTCAGTACAAAATGTCTACTTGAAGGAGAAAGGAAACCATTGTATTTCTGTCGGCAAATGTTTTTGGGCATTTGGAGCAAGACTCGTACAATATTTATCAATTTTTAAGCAAAATTGGAGATACTTTACTTGTAAGGTTTTCTTATTTATTATTGCTTATAAGTTTTCTCTTTAACAGAATATGTTGTATAATGAAAATGTGAAACAGCTGTTCTATGACATAATTTCATTTGCTATGTCATCTTGTAACCTTTGTTTTAAGAAACTATATTATCCTGTGTGTCCTCCAATCCACCCCACCCCCACTAATCTCCCTACTAACAAAATATCCCTACTTACATTAATATCACCTCTATTTAGAATTTTTACTTGTTTGACCGAATTTAACATAGTAATATATAAAACAAATTGTACAGATCCTCATTTTGTACATGTATGTACATGAGTGTTAATAGTATTTGTCTGTCTGTCTGTCTGTCTGTCTGTCTGTCTGTCTGTCTGTCTGTCTGTCTGTCTGTCTATGTCTGTCTGTCTGTCTGTCTGTCTGTCTGTCTGTCTGTCTGCTAATTTTCCTATTAATTGCAATAATATGTCTGGGATAAAATGTATAGCATTTTTGCTTTTGTATGTCTAAACATATTTTATGCCAATAAACAAATGAAGTAAGATATATGCATTTCAACTTAACCATCTATCCTTTCAAAGTGTACAAAATTCACTGGAAGGCAAAAGTGAGCGGTGGACTGCAATTATTGGAATGAAATGAGCAACAACATTTATGATAGATAGCTGATATTGAGTTAATGAAATTGTTTTCTCTATAACTGGACCAGTCCGGTGTTTGTCAACTAGCAATTATTGGTCATAGATCGATGACAGGTGTGGCAACCTCGGAAACCAGGAAACTTGATGTTTGACCTATTACCTAATAGTTTCATATGCACTCAATGATGCTGGGTGATTTGGTATTGTTGATTTATCAGATATAGAGCTTTTATTGCTTGTGTCTGTCGATCGTCGCTAACCAGAGCTGAAGATCAAATATGATGTTAAAAATCATCAATATTTATCTATCGCATTTGTTGGGGACCATCAACATTTCAAAAAAAAAAGAGTTATTCTTGGAATATACTTTAAAACTCGGTATAAATGCATACATAAGCGTATTTATGTCAAATGTCTAAGACAGTATTATTTTGTCGTAACCCACGGAAAGGTACGATGAATTGGCGATTATGTTTTTTTTATTAAAACGATGTTTTGGTGTATTCTACATTAATGTGACAATTTGAACAGTTAAGGACCGAGTTAGCTATAAACCCAATTCATTAATGCAGCTCTCATGACTGAGCAAACTTATAGATAGAGTCAAATTAAAGCGAATAGATCTGATTTGTTGCTGTCAGGCTCATTAAAACATGTTACAGTTAAACACAGTACTTAAAAATAATGTCCAATTGAACATTTTATGGAAGAATCGCAAGCCCGAATCCAGAAAACATGCCACGAATATTTCTTTTGTATTTACATTGACTTGCATTAACATCCGTTTTAGGACATCTTTCATGTCCTTCATCAGTATATATGGTCAACATTGCAAATATGCAGAAACATAAGGATGTGTAGACATACATAAAAATATATAATATTTCAAGATTTAAGTGTGAAGCGTCAATGCTAATACACGAAACCTTGACATTGTTTGATAGCTGTTTCTTGACTGCTTTATTAAATATAAATGCATTGTTTTTTCTTTTATTTTCTTGCTGATTATAATCTTAAAAGGCGAAGTTGATTGATAATATTTTGTTTTGTTTTGTATTTGGAACAGTTGTAAATGTCATTGTGTTTCTAATAAATTCATTTATTGTTTACAAATTGGTCAAGCTATACTTTGCGGAATTTTCAAAATTTAAATTTCACCATGAGTTTCTCTTAAAGATTATACAGCATGCATATAAATAGAGATTTTTAAGCTCATTTTTTCGGAGATGCCCACCCTTAAAATCATAAAATCCTATATTATTGAAACTCGGCTCACTTCGACAGGCTTACTAAGTACCCACGATATATAAACATGTACAACAAATTTAAAATCCTGATTCAAGAAATAACTTAAACTTAAATATAGATATTCGAAAACATCATACAATGCAAATTCAAAACAGAATTCAACATTTTAGTGTAAATCATAACTAGCGAGCAAGGACCAAATATGGGACAACGTGTCTAAATTTTTTTTGAGTAATCTAATAAAAACTAGACTTTACATGTATACATAATAGGTGCTCGTAACCAAGCGGGTAGAGTCACCGACCTGTGACACCTCATCCCCTCATTTCCGTGGGTTTGAGTCTCTGTCGGCGCCAGAACTTTCATGTCGGGAAGATTTCAGCTGAACTTTGCGTCGGTGGTTCTACATAGGCATAGGAAATGAATTGTAGTGAATAATAGCTGAACGTCTCTGTTATGATAATAATATAGCTGAAATACACTACAGACACCAATCCGAAATCTTCAAGTACACCCGTACACAGTTATAACTTACCTCCTGAATTTCTGACGTCTTTGAAAATAACAACCGATAAGGCGAGCCAAAGAATATTCCTTAAGACACTGTTGATATCTTTGACATGGATATATTGCTGCCAATGAAACCCGTCTTTACAGTATTTCGAATTTAAAGTATTACGAATTTGCTTTGTGGAAACTTTGCTTTCAAATGTACACAGAGATAAAACAAAAACAAGCTCTTATATCTACGACCAATTTGTTAAGCTATAGCTAATTAAAATTATTTATCAGGTAACAATAATTAAGTATTTCTGTTAAGTCAATAAGGTTCAATAGAAGTTCAATCGCCTATATTTCATATCATTTTACATATAACTGTAAGGGCATTTCTTTTTGTTATATCGCTTCAGTGTAAAGAGAGTTTATTTTAGTCATGAAATAATCTGACTTTTCAATATTTTTTTTTCAAATCTATTTTAAATTGTGATTATCGCTATAGACTTCGATTCTGATTGAAAATCTATTTTAATAACATAATTTTGCGATGTTTCTCAAAACTATTTACTTATAGCCAAACCATTATAATAATTTAACATTTTTTTTCGCATAGCGTTTAGCAGGACGTTTCAAGTAAATCATACGTAGTTTGCATTTTGTTCGCTGCTATTGCTGCTTCTATGAATCGGATATCACCATTTATGTACTCATTACACAGTGTCATTGGTAATCCAGGCTACCTACCTCGATGATTATCCTTCACTAACAAGATGCGAAATGTTAGTCACTATTTGTTCCTTCCAAACTTCTTCATTCCAGTCTTGGTTCGACGTCGATCCGAGCATTAAATATCCCTCCCACCGGTCGCGTCTTTTTCACTTGCACATCGGCAATACATTACATGCTAGATTTAATTTATTGCCTTGAAAAGGATACAAGAAGAAAGCGGAAATTAGCAAAAAAAATATTTCCGTTGCCAGGATTACCTTTGCTGACAAGCAATTTTCAGTCAAATAACCATAAAAAAGGTCAACTGCTATGAAAACAGCTTTCGAGTATTATTAAAATCTACTGTAGACTAAGGTTATAAATGAACCGAGATCAATAAAACCCGGGACATTTTATTTAATACACAAGCATGCTTTCCTTTTTGATGAGGATTGTACATGCTTAATGACTGAACATTATCGGTTAAGTCGTACTTACTGTAGGCGACATGAGATAATAGAACTCAAATCCGTAATTGCTCTGCTTGGCATTATTTTTACAGATAATTAAAAGGTCGCTAATAGCTAACCTTTATACAGTCGCTTACTGTCGATGTAGTGGTTCAATACACTGGTTGTTTCTACCTGTCTTGGTTTGTCCGTAATCGGAGGACTAGTTGACTCTTGTGTCAACAGCCCTGCTCAACTCGCCAGCTTAGGCAAGTAGTAAAGTCAAGGTTAAAAGTTGTCCGATCAGGATCTGCACCATTTGCTGATGGAATTTTATCTGTGTACACTGGTATCTTTTCAGCTAGATGAGGGCAGCAAACTAATTAACAAATATGCATGTGCTATTGGTGAATAAAGCGGGTGAAGGAATCATAGCTTAGTTAAGCCGCTTTCATATTTTCGTTGAGGCTAGTGTATATATGACTACGACGTGGTTTTAGCGGGATATTTGTAGCAAACAGAGTATCGGTTTCAATAATACAATAAAATTTTTATGCATTTTCTTTTTTACTATCAAACTTTCCCTTTAAAAAATCAATGTACTTTACCACATTAAATACTGTAGTGTATAAGAGTATAAAACGTATGAAGCGGATCGCGGTGTCCTGTGTGTCATGTACATTAATTTTTCGTCATTTCTTGAGCTTGTTCTTTACTTTTCTGCGAAATGGATGAAGCCGCATACATGGTTTTGTCTCTACATCCACTGTTCTATACACCTTATGTAATATTTATTGCCGAAATATGTCCGAAGATCTTCTGGCTAACCTTTGAATTAACTACCAGACTTAAAAAAAAAATCTGCGCTGTGACCACACTGCTTTACAGTAGACAGAAGGCAAGAATACAAAACCATGTACCAATATCATTTATGTTGTTTGACTTTTTTGCCATGCACTAGGTGCATCACTTTGAATCTTATCTCATATGTAATTCGTAATTTTTGAAAATATTTCAGCAAGTCTGTGCTTAAAGATCATACGGTTCATCGCGAAACTACTCAGTAGTTCTATTGTGTAGTGTTGTTGTTTTAGTAAGGTCACTAACCGAGTGAGATTTAGTCCTGAAAGAATAGTACTCCATGTATTTACAAATGTAAATGATATATCAATTGGCATTAACATGTCTGTCAGTGGGAGTTTTTTTTCCCAAAAATGTATTCATTTGCATCAGTTAGACTGTCTGTCGAATAAAGCATTTTAATGTAATAATGAAATCGTTAAATTATTTCTTCAGCTGTCGAAAAATTGAAATGTTTAAAGCAAATTGTGCATTGATTAAGCAATGTTTATGAAAAAAAAGTGCTATGAAAATTTCAAGAGATATACTAATATACTTCAGAAAAATGCAAAGGGGTAAATTTACCAATAAGAACCAAGGGTAACACACAAAAAGAAAACACAGCTACTACTGTCTTTGAAAGGTCAGTCGGCACAGGGGCCGACTGCCTTGCTTAAACCTGGTTTGTGTATAGCTATTGTATGTTAACAATAGAAAAACAGTGAAAAAATAAAACAATCCTTATAGCGATTTGTTAAAGCGACAGTTTCGGAGACGGAAATGATTGAACATTTTACTGTTTAGTATTTAATATTTTCAAACACTTCCCGTTCGAGTTTATTGTTAACTCTATATGAAAAACAGTACAAGCCCGATTCTAGAAAACCGTTATCAACGCTTAATGGACTGGAAAGGGCGGGGGTTGGGGCGGGGAAGCTGTCCTCAGTATGCTCATTTTTCTTGTCATATATGTTACAACAATCCGATTGATTATATTGCATACTTTTGTGACAATTCAAAGAAGAACCGATTTTAAAAAGTCGATTTTGGCCAATGGGATTAATGTTTGGCTATTTGCCTGTCACATACAAGTAGGCCGTTCGCATTACGTTGCCTCTTTCCGTACACGCTCAGAAAATAACTTCTTTCTTCAGTAAATTACACGAGGCGTCCTGAATGAGAACAACATGTACCATACTGAGAACATCACAGTATACAGTTTATGACTTAATCATACTTACACTCGACTTCGTGTCTCGTTCAGGGCGAAGGACTTAATGTGAGAACGTCTTTCCAGCTGACTTACGGTGCGCCGGTGTTTCTACTCAGACATGTGTCTGGTGTCTTCCTTCACCAAACAGATTGACGTTGCTATAATGATCATAATTGGTCGCTGCCATGTAATTAAAAAACAAAACACAACAATAATCCTGTAACCTACACCAAAGCCAAACAATGGTCTCTTTAACTTGAAAATGGTTAATTCATAACTTGCATGTACCGGCCGCAATAGCTCAATTGGTAGAGCGTCGGCTTGCGGATCGGGAGGTCGCGGGTTCGAACCCCGGCCGGGTCAAACCAAAGACTTTAAAGTTGGTAGTAATGGCTTCCCTCCTAACGCTCGGGGCTAAGGGGACAGCATTACGCCTGACTCGTCGGTGCCAGTATAATGGACCGGCCGGGTTCAGTCCTTGGGCACCTCATAAGTGCCCCTGTGCTATAATGATAGAAATGTCGCTGCACAGTATCGGCAAAAATGCCGGCAAATCCCTTCCCATAACTTGCATTATCACTTACGACGACTACTTAAACACAAACTTAAACACACAATATTTAGTTTAATCGCTATATTATTTACGAAAGAGTTTAGCATTAACTCCTAAACTCAATCTGACTAAAGCACACTATCTTTGTGTGCAGTAGTCAGATTGCTCTTAGACTTGACCTCGAGGTCTTAGGATTGAAGAATCCGCGGGTAGATATTTAATAACCACAACAAAAACATTTAAGATTATCGACCCCAAGATTTGATTAACGATTTCTAGTCTAAACTAGAGGAAGTTATTGATAGAGCTTTTAGCAACATAAACAGACCTATACTAGTTGCAGTTATTTTGTCTGTATATTAGTCAGTTTTACCAGTTTTAACTCCCAATGCAAGTGCTTACTGTTAGTTGTCTCACTTGCGATAATTTTATTTACACTGTTTGATAGACAAACCTTCAGGTAGTGCGAGGTTGGAGCGCTCCACAAAGCAGGTTTAAGCACCCCAGTCGGTTCTTCTGGCGATTGACCGTTCCAAGGCGGTAACTGCTGGCTTTTCTTTTTGTCTGCTATTTCTCGTCTCTGTGTTTTTGTCACGCTTGCATTTATCTTGGCTGCCTTTGTCTGTTAGGTAGTTTAGATTTAAATATCTGTGATAATTCTTATAGGACCTTTTTATTTACCTATAAATATTAATAGGATATCATCTACGAGTAACAAAATGTATCGACGCAACTCAGCGTATGACGCAGAGCCATTGATAAAATATGTAACCCACTTTCTGGAACTCTCTTACTTTATTATTGATCTAATGTTTGTTAACTCTACTGACCATGTCATTACAAGTTATACTTCAGACTCTTTTGTTTCAAACTTAACTCGTTTTTACTGTCTATTATGGTAAGAATCAACTAATGCTTCCTCGCTCATCTAAAGCATGTGGACACGATTTGATAAGCCCCCGTCCGATCAAACAAATTTAGAAAAATATATCTTGATATCGCTTCTTGGTTACTTTGATAATCTGTTTGAACGATGCACACATTAAACATACGTATACAAACCGCCAGTCGGGAGTCGTTCGTATAGACTTTATAATAAACCAGCTTGTCTACATTAATAACGATGTTTGTAAAGCTGTCTATAAAGGCAAGAGGATCAGAGCAGTATTTTGCGATATTTTCAAAGCGTTTGTCCGTGTAATGGAACAATATTTATTTTTCAAACTTTACCATCTTGGTATACAAAGTCCGCTTTTGCTTTGATTTGCATGTAAGTCCTACTTTTTCTAACGCCGTCAAAGTGTTGTCTTCGCAAATACAACATCTTACTAGTCAGCTGTATATCAAAAGTTTCACAACGATCTATTTAGGACCATTATATTTCTCGTATACATTAGAGGTATTGTCACACAAAACGTTTCAATATAAAGTCCCGTTTCCATGAAACCCACCTTTTCAGCGTCGATTTCATCGGCGCCGAGGAGCGTCTTTGTTCCGAGCCAAAAAACTGTTTCTATGAAGCTGAAAACCAACGCAGAAATATGACGCGCATTTCTGGATACACGAGTGGTTCAATGTCATAACGGCGTTGTTAAAACGTGGACAAAAGTAAATTTGTTTACTCTGCTTGTATATCTGGAAGAAAGCTGACGTTGAAGATTTGGTCTTTTGTATTAAAACAAAAGCTGATTCTGATCAAGCGAATGCATCGTTTTTGGATCCTTAACATTATAAAACAACGAAAGAAATGCGGTGTGTTCTATTATCTTGTAAGACATATGGAACTAGGCAGTGACAAATACTGTGAATACTCAAGAATATCACCTCAGCAAATGGAAACAATTTGGGGTCCAATCATTAGTAAAAGAGTAGTTGTGAGGTAACTAATTGATCCAAAACACAGACTTGCCATGATTATAAGGTAAATGTTTAATTCTGCGCATTAACATATTTCGCACAGTTTTAATAAACAGGAATACTGAACTCATTTAATGCTCTTCAATATTTGCACATGTATTATTAAACATGAATTGGAACTATTGATACAGCAAATGAGACGAACAGGTGACGTGAACATAAAACATACCTATCATTCAAAGCAATTTACAATCTGTACAAACTTTACCCAGTCTGCTGATAAAAAAACTGTTTCCCATTGTGCATGTTGATCTTAAGCAAACTGCTGTTTCTGTTGTTGCTGCTGCTGCTGCTGCTGCTGCTGCTGCCTCTGTGAAGGCTCAGAAGCAGTTGCACAAAAGGACCACTCTCGTTTCCTAGCCTCCATATAAAGACGCATCACCTTATCCTAAAGCCATTCTTTGGCGTCTTTGCTAAAAGTCTTTACTTTCTTAGCTAGGAAATGGAAGGTGATAATTTTGTTGCATCATTAGTGTGTTCGCAATTTTGGCAATACTTTTTATATTTGATTCTGATCGTTCTCTGATAAAACCCCATCAAGGTATCCAACTCAAGTGCGATAATTCTTTTCTTTCCATTGGCAGCACCTTTCTAAGCGCCAGTTTCGTAGGTATGCATTTTCTTGCAGCAAGTACTTTTCTTTGTGATGAAGGCCCTTGGTGAGTACGTGTTGTTGGCTTCGAAAAGTTTGATTTAAGAGCCCCAAATACATGAACTTTATAAATACTCGGTGATAACATTCCAAATGTTTTTTAAAGTGTGTGGTCTTTATGTTCTTTCAAAGTTTCGTCATAATGACACTTATTGCCCCTCACGAGTTCAATTTTCCTAAACTGCTACGCTAAACTTCATGTATTACCATGCAATTCTCATTTTCTTAATTGATGAGTTATTTGAGGTCATTTTTGCCTGCGATACGTCACTTGCGAACTTTTTCGGCACCGAAAATTTTCGGCGCTTAGAACCACGTCAGTGGCAACATGAATTTTCTGTAAAGAATGAAGCGGATTAATTTAAATCGGCTTATGTTCGATACCAAATAATGTTATGCGGAAAACGGGTCGGGGTCTTAGCTGGTAACCTTTAATGAAACAAAAGCTTGAACATTTACATTTTCTCATAAGCACCTGAAAGCATAATCAATAGAGCGTCTGCTCCAGGCAAAGGAGGCCCCGGGTTAGATCCTGGTCCGCGAAAGTTGTTAAATATGATGGTGGTAAAATTCCTTTGCTCAAGCAAATATAAGGGTAGATCCACGACTGATTGACCCATTGTCATGATAATGTGACTAGGTGTGGTATCATGCCAGATGTTCACGGTATGCTATACACCATGAAGGCAGCAGTATATATGCTTCAAGTGGACACCATCTCCAGATAACTGAAATACTGTTGGTGGGACGATAAACCCATGCAACAAAACAAAAACATTTTCAAATAAAAGGCATGTCTATGTTCTTGGCAAAATCCTACTCAAGCCTGTTTATGAACACATTTACAGTATTATTCTGTCGATTATAACACACAAATGGACACATTATAAGCATTATTCTGCCGATTATAACACACAAATGAACACATTAACAGTATTATTCTGCCGATTATAACACATTACCAGTATTATTCTGCCGATTATAACCCACAAATGGACACATTATAAGCATTATTCTGCCGATTATAACATTTTCAAATAAAAGGCATGTCTATGTTCTTGGCAAAATCCTACTCAAGCCTGTTTATGAACACATTTACAGTATTATTCTGTCGATTATAACACACAAATGGACACATTATAAGCATTATTCTGCCGATTATAACACACAAATGAACACATTAACAGTATTATTCTGCCGATTATAACACATTACCAGTATTATTCTGCCGATTATAACCCACAAATGGACACATTATAAGCATTATTCTGCCGATTATAACACACAAATGGACACATTTACAGTATTATTCTGTCGATTATAACCCACAAATGGACACATTATAAGCATTATTCTGCCGATTATAACACACAAATGGACACATTTACAGTATTATTCTGTTGATTATAACCCACAAATGAACACATTACCAGAATTATTCTGCCGATTATAACACACAAATGGACACATGAACAGTATTATTCTGCCGATTATAACACACAAATGAACACATTAACAGTATTATTCTGCCGATTATAACCCACAAATGAACACTTTAACAGTATTATTCTGCCGATTATAACCCACAAATGAACACATTAACAGTATTATTCTGCCGATTTTAACACACAAATGAAGACATTAACAGTATTATTCTGCCGATTTTAACACACAAATGAAGACATTAACAGTATTATTCTGCCGATTTTAACACACAAATGAAGACATTAACAGTATTATTCTGCCGATTTTAACACACAAATGAAGACATTGACAGTATTATTCTGCCGATTATAACCCACAAATGAACACATTACCAGTATTATTCTGCCGATTATAACCCACAAATGAACACATTACCAGTATTATTCTGCCGATTATAACACACAAATGAACACATTAACAGTATTATTCTGCCGATTATAACACACAAATGAACACATTAACAGTATTATTCTGCCGATTATAACACACAAATGAACACATTACCAGTATTATTCTGCCGATTATAACCCACAAATGAACACATGAACAGTATTATTCTGCCGATTATAACACACAAATGAACACATTAACAGTATTATTCTGCCGATTATAACCCACAAATGAACACATTAACAGTATTATTCTGCCGATTATAACACACAAATTTTGGTTGGACGGTAGTGTGGACTTTTTATTGTCCAACTTTATGTCACATCGTTTTTCATGCTCTTCTTTCAAATAACGATAAATTTAAATAAATTCGTCTGGCACCAATATCGGTGCCAAACAGTATCAATCACTACACGATTGTTGGTCTTTCCTAACAACCCTCTTAATTTTTGTGACATAAATGAACTGCAGGGGCAGGGAACGCGCAAATATAAAACAATACTTTATATGATAATATAAAGTAATTTATGTTTGCGCCCATTACTTATTACTTATGGTGGAAGGATAGTTTTGGTGGAGCGTTTCCTTTATATATTTAGTGCAGTGTATCCTTCTGTACAACGCATTTTGTCAGCCTCGTTCTGAAAGCGCAAGGAAACAAAGGAAATCAGAGAAGTTCACTCCATTTTTGTTTATCCGCCTTCTACCCCTCCACCACCCTAAATATATATTTGTTTCTATCTGTGCAATTATAACTTCTAATTGTTGTAAATATTACCTTGCGATATGTGTTCCTTACTTATGACCTTTTTAACATGTTATGATGTTAACTCTGTGGACTTTTTTTTGTCCAACTTTATGTCACATCGTTTTTCATGCTCTTCTTTCAAATAACGATAAATTTAAATAAATTCGTCTGGCACCAATATCGGTGCCAGACAGTATCAATCACTACACGATTGTTGGTCTTTCCTAACAACCCTCTTAATTTTTGTGACATAAATGAACTGCAGGGGCAGGGAACGCGCAAATATAAATGAACACATTAACAGTATTATTCTGCCGATTATAACCCACAAATGAACACATTAACAGTATTATTCTGCCGATTATAACACACAAATGAACACATTACCAGTATTATTCTGCCGATTATAACCCACAAATGAACACATTAACAGTATTATTCTGCCGATTATAACCCACAAATGAACACATCAACAGTATTATTCTGCCGATTATAACACACAAATGAACACATTAACAGTATTATTCTGCCGATTTTAACACAAAAATGAACACATTAACAGTATTATTCTGCCGATTATAACCCACAAATGAACACATTACCAGTATTATTCTGCCGATTATAACCCACAAATGAACACATTAACAGTATTATTCTGCCGATTATAACACACAAATGAACACATTAACAGTATTATTCTGCCGATTATAACACACAAATGAACACATTACCAGTATTATTCTGCCGATTATAACCCACAAATGAACACATTAACAGTATTATTCTGCCGATTATAACACACAAATGGACACATTACCAGTATTATTCTGCCGATTATAACCCACAAATGAACACATTAACAGTATTATTCTGCCGATTATAACACACAAATGAACACATTAACAGTATTATTCTGCCGATTATAACACACAAATGAACACATTAACAGTAATATTCTGCCAATAATGCCGATCAGATTATGGCGTTAAACCTAGCCAAGGACAACCTACTACAGAGCGAAGGTAAATCAGGTAATTCACTTGCTTTTATATGAAAGATGATTTCATTTGTGCAAATAAGCAACTACACTTCTCGAGAAAAACTGTGGTGCATTGGATAGTGTGTCTAGTATTTTACATGTTGATTTTGGCCATCCAAATATACCTTTATACTGATTTTATATATTTTCTTTATACAATACCTTTGTGCCAGTTATATTTTAAATCTATTATTTTCTATGCTATTCTTTTATTTTGTTTGATGTTGTTGGTTTACTTTAGTTGAATGCTGGCATCAAGCACGCGGAAAACATGATTGTGTACAAGTTTACCTGTGCTTATGAACATGTCAAAAATAAAAATAAATATGTGTACGTCTGTGGGATCCGAGCACCGTTTTACATAAGGTACTTCTATTGAAATGTAAATTTCGAAAGCATTGCAGTGGTACTGCCTGCTCTACCTATTAGTGTTTGTGTTTGGGATTACAATCTTTTGTATACAGCTCTAAAGTTAGTGTCTGCCAGTAATACCAGAGGAGATTACATAAAACATTCACTGTCAACAAGGCATGGCAATCGGACTAGAGCACACGATCTTTCCTTCAGGTAACGTAGCGGATCGTGTGCTTTAGTCAGATTGCAAGGCATAGAAACATGTTGGTCTCCTCAGGTCTTTTAAATGTTACATATGTTAACGGCAAAGGTGTTCATAATTTCTATGCCATTTACATTCTTTCATATCATGAAAAGGGTATGGCGACGTCACCTGGGATAATTGATAATCCAAGGTCCAATCTGTGAGAATAATAATTAACAGAATAAGATTACATTTTACTCTTCTGCATATTTTCATTTATCATCATATACGTCAACTGTGTGTCACGATTGTGCACGGTATTATGTATGTGGTTAAGACCAATCGGTAGAGTATGTTCCAGGTATAGGAGGTCCCGAATTCGATCTCTGGCCACGACATACTAAAGTCGTAAGAAATGGTTTTGGTAACAATCGAGTAAATATAAGGGTAGTTCCAAGACTGATCGGCCCAGTGTCAGGATAATATGACTGGGTGTTGTATCATACCAGGTGTTCACGGCATGCTATACACAGTAAAGGCAGCACTTTATCTGATTCAAGTGGACACCATCTCCAGATAGCTGAAAGATTGTTGGTAGGATGATAGACAAAACAAACAAATAAACAAAATGTTTTAGACTGCTGTGTTTGATGCAAAAGATTGGGCATTAAATTTTAAAAAAAAACTTCATGCTTAGTATATTTGGTCAGGCGACAAAAGACAATATAATATCTCCGAATACATTTTATTAGAATGGCGCCATTATATTTGGCTATATGACTCAAATATGTGAAAAGCAAACAGTCATGCGAAAAAGAAAACATTCAAAAATAAAATTCTTTAAGAACTATTATTTATTAGTTATTCACACAAAGGATACCAAAAGGACTTTAGCAGCTTAGATTATGATATAATGTGATCCCAAAAGTAACTGGTCACGTGGTTTTCTCAGTTTAAACATAACTAACTGTGCGACGTGGCTCAGTTAGGAAATACGTGTTTGTAATGACGAGTGGGTGTTGTACTTCACTTTTTCACATAAAAATTTGAGATCAATACACAGCATACCGTGAGACCTTTTGAGATGATAATAATAATGTACATTTGTTTTGGGTTGCTTGAAAAATAAAATGTTGGCCCAAACTTTCGGACGACATCTTTATTGATTTATAAACACACGCAAAATAATCTCAATCTTACTAAATATGATATAAAACTTGCTGGTGCCTGGTCTAATACATTGTTTTACTACTAATAACCAATAAATTTTAATTAAAGGGATGGTATAGCCACATATTATTTTGGAACGTAGAGAAACAATTGTGATGCTCGATCATTCATTGATCACTTGATTAAATGTATCATTATGTAGCCGAAACAATAATACAAATATCCATAGGATTTTACTTTACTAGTGTACTTGATTAAAAACATCAACACGGATTCTGATTTCCCTGTTTGGAAAAAGGATAGTTCAGAAAATAAAGAAACACATCGTGTACCCACTACTTATATAACCACTTCGTCGATTTGTATTCTCTTTACACAATTCGATATTTTCAACAAAGCATTAGGAACTTTTAACTTAACATTGTTTAAACTATCATTAAGTTTAAACATGTACTTAAAAAGCAATTCCGCAATAAACCATAAAGCTTAATGAAGTTTGTGACCACTTCTAAGCGTTTGATTGGTCGGTTCAAAAGTCGGACCAACAAGACCATCAACGATAGTTTTAGATTCAAGCAAGGGATTGTATATCCTACAGCAAAATACTGCAGGTAGAACATACAAATCAACCATTAGTAAGTGTAAATCGCACAAATTGTCATACAAATGATATATAATTGCCCGGAAAAGGCACACAAAATGGCATAGAAATGACAAAACACTTTAAAGTCAATGCTACTTTAAGTAAAGGAATTAACACATGCATAAAAACATGACTACGACTGCATTTGTCAATTCTTCTGTTATCTTGGGTGTGTTTTGAAAAGCTTTATAAATAGGTTAGGTAAGTTATACTAAGTTTTATTAACTTAAATAAAAAATGTTATATAAGTTCTTTATAGCTTGTGTTCTACTATGAAGCCCGACCTTATAAATAAATATAACACCTGCTTATTCCTAGACATACGTATTTGCAGACGCACGAACGTACACACAGGGCCATTGTATTGTCAAATGCCGCCCGGTATGGGGTGGGGTGCATTAAAATATTAGAAAAAAATAACATAAAACACGACGCTACTTTTAAATTGTATCTAGATAAAATGAGTCTCCAACAGAAATATGTATTGTATTTAAAATAGTATTAACTAATATGTTTTAAAGGTGGTAACCGACAATTTAGACCCTTTTCTCTCTAACAACCAAATAAATTATTGTTGCCTGAAAGATCGCGCAAAATGTTGTTTATTGGTGTACTATATCTGTATTTAAAAATTAACCATAAAACTTACTCTCGTCACTTCAAACTTGTACATTCGACCTGAGCCGCGCTACAGTTTTTGTTTTGTTAATACGTCCAGCGAAAATGGAAAAGATGAAACCTTTTACGACCATTTAAAGGCCTAGCTACAAACGTTGAGGTTGATGATCACGAATCATACGAGATAAATGACTTTTTAAATAGCTTTGATATGCAGGATAATTCCGAGACTACGTATTCAGTATAAGACACACCCATAACTACAGACGACATACTATCAGCGGCTAAACGACCGGGTAATAAGGCGTGTTCTACAGACTGTAAAATCTATGAACATTTCAAAGACTGTATTGATATACTTGAAACTAGAAATTTTGTTTAATTATATTTAAAACAATGGGACGTTCCCTCAGAGTTGGTCGACCTGTATTTTACTCTTATGTAAATAATGACGCCTCCGATCAAGATAATTATCGCGGCATTACAATAACAAGCTGTTTATGTAAGCGTTTCACTGTTGTTATAAAACGAAAGGCTTAAGAAATAGGCAAATCACAATAAAGTCATTATAGATGCCCACCTTGGGATTTGATTTTCAATTAATGTGGATAGCATTTTCTTTCTAATCTACTCAAGGAACGTTAATTATACAACAAAGGCAACTATATGTATATGCTGTGTGGACATATGAAAGGCGTACGACTATATTGACCGTAATTCTATATGGCTTAAGCTATCGATGGTAAATAACTCTCAGTTATTACGGTGATGAATACAGAGGTAAAATTAGCCGTGGAACATGCAAATACACTGTCGGGGTTTTTCACTTCCCTATTTTCAAAAAGAATGCAATATATTAGTTATCTCCCTTGTGAGAAGGTATATTTATCTACTTTATTTAATAAATATAATAAATTTTACTTTTAATTTGCTTATATTTAAAAAAAACTCAATCTTTTTAATAAATTCTTATCTCAATCAATAATCTTGCATTTTATGCGCATACTTCAGTCTAAAGTATTTTTCAAAAGTTTAAAAAGTGGAAAATTCTTTAGTTTTTTGCAGTAGTTATTTACCAAATTTCTACCCACAAGGGAGGTAAGAATTTATTTTTTTAATATTTAGAGTAAATTCCCTTTACCTACGAAAAAAAGAGTTCTTGAATTTAGAAAAAGTGGCCGCTTAACGCAGTTTAATTATTTGGGACGGATGCTATCTAGTAGTTGATCATTACGCCAGCTACTAGAAAGCTAAAGCCATGCTGGCGATGAATTCATTGTTCAGTATTATTAGTGGCCGTGAAATACCAGTTAATATTTTATTCAGTTTATTTGATTCTAACGTTCTATCGATTCTCAACTATGGATGCGAAATTCGGGGCTATCTAAAAGCGGATTGTTACGAAATAGTGCTAAAGAAATTTTGCAAATAGATAACAAATGTTTAACAATCAAGAAATACCCTTTCCCTTTATGCTGAACTTGGAAGATATCCTCCCTATATGTAGATAATAACTAAGTATTGGTAAAAACTCCTTCGTATCAAAAGTGAGAATGCGTCATTAAAAATATTGCACATCTCCAAAGACGTCAGGTAGAGGAAATTGGTAATACTATTAATTGGTCCTCGAGAATAAGAGACATCTTACAAGGAGCTGGTGTTTATGATGTATGGTTAAAGCCAGAATGTCAATCTTAACATCTTCTTGCTCGATACTTAAAAATAGATTGAAGGATATATATTTCAATGGGAAACTGGTGCAAGAAGTAGCACATCCTCGTGTGTATTTAAGAAAATAAAAACGACTATTGAAATGTCGTCGTACTTATTGTTGTTAGAAAATAGTAAAATAAGAAAGATTATTGCAAAACTTATGCAGCCATTGCATGATGTATCAAAGAAAAAGGGAGACACGATAATATTGTAAAGCACAAAAGAAAATGAACATATTGTAACAAAAATGATATCAAATTTCGTTTTTTTCCATTTTATTTCGTTTGAATCTGTACTCATTATGGAGAAATAAGATTAAAATATATCCCAAAATATATCTGTTATAGACCAAACCAGGAATGGATAAGGGGGGGGGGGGGGGGCTGGGGTGCATCCCAACCAGGTAAAAGTGTAGAGTTCTGAAAACACATACATGTTAGCTTAAAAATACTAAGCTTCTAAAGTGAATTTTGTCTGTTGACTGCTTAGGTCGAAGCCAGGGTCCCTTACTGTGTATATGTTTCTAGTACTTACTCCGATAAAATTGATTGGATCTTGATTCATACCACCACCCGCAAAATTTTCTGAATCCGCCCCTGGACGAAACATGTATAAATTTATTGAACTACATGTTCTTAACAAGTAAAACGCCTTATTGTATAAAGTGCTAGCTTTTTACTGTAAAAGTGCATTAAAATATAGAAGTTCTTTAAATAGTTAAAAGTTATTAGGAAGTATTCATTAGGTATAAGTAAAAAAGTTATATTTAACTGTTATGTTCAGTAGTACACCAGCGTTTAAGGTTACGCTAGTCAGGTTAAGGGTTGTTTATCTCTGTGGTTTTGATGACGTAGCATTCGCGTAACTGCTTGAAAGAAAGGGATCATGCTAGAAAGTTCATTTGTTTATTTTTAACTTGGGTTCGAGAGTGTTCTGGGTTTCGTAATTGTTCTAGAAATTCTTTGGATATATAAAAGGGCGTATTTGCCGATTTAAAGGAAGTTTGGATAATGGATATCAAAAAATACAAACATTCTATGAAAGGATTACATTCTATGAAAGGATTATTATTTAATCTTAATTTATTTGCAGAACATGTGTGTTTTTTCTTTCATTTTTATGCTGTAAGGAAATTCAAAATGGATGTATTGTGCTGAAAAATGTACAGATGGAATAATTACCGAAGTATAACATAAAATAAAAATATTTTGTGTGCAAATTCCTGTTTGATATGTTTGTGTAAAATATCTGGAATATTTTAAGTGACTTAAATAAATTGGGCCATTTTGTAAGATTTCACAAAATTGGTTACCATGGAATCTTCATTTTTACTAAAAAGAGAAGCAACCTTATTTTTCTTTTCATTTTCGACCTCGCCATTGAATTCTACTATGGATATCAAAAAATTAGAATTCTATGAGAGGATTCTTTTTGAAGAAATGGTCCTTAATCAAATATCTGAAAAGCAAATTGTAATGTTGAAACAAACACATTAAGAGACATCTTAACATTGAGGGAGAATAATAAATTCACGATAAAAATGAGTTTTAGCCTCGAATGTTGGTTGAATTTTAAACGTTTTTTAAAATGCCTTATTAAGGCAACGTTTTTTTTTTAAATACAATTTCCATGCTATCTTATGCTCATTGTATAAGCTGATTTGAACTAAGTATGTAATTAAATATTTACACTACTAATGTAAGCTGGTCTAAACGCTTATTGAACTACTGTTAAAATCAACTGTGTCAATGAATATTATCTTTACCTACGCATGTATTTGCGATGTAACTTATGTGACCAATGCATGTATTTGTCACATGACTTATATGACCTATGCATGTATGTCATATGCATGTATTTGTCATGTGTTTGATGTGATCTGTGCATGTATTTGGCATGTGTCATGTGTTTTCGTTGAAAACCTGGTTTAAAAGCGAATATAATTAATGGTTTTGTACATGAAACGTTTTGTAAGGCACCAATTTAATAAGGTCACTTTGTGATCAATGCAACATTACTTATTGTAACAATAACAAAACATTCCAATTATCTTTATAAATAACTACAGTTGAAAAAAGCATAAGAAATATATACAAAATTAAAATATATTCTGAACATAATTAAAATTTATAGAAAACATATAACAGAAAACAGCAAAGATATAAAAAAAACATATACAAATACAATTTAAATTTAAGAATGGACTTAAAGTTCAAACAATGTAACAGCCGATAAACGTATCTACAACTACTGGGACTTGTTGGAAATTAAGAATTTATTAATAAACATGCAACTTCATATTTAAAATGATTTATAAATACACAATTTATGTTTGGTTCAACAAAATACTTTTCGTACTTTTCCTTTCAACAAATAATATCATTATTATGATCCTTAAAAACATGAACGCTTGTACACCTTTAAACATAACTTCATAAACAAGATTTCATGTAGTTTTGCCGATTGTCTGATTCTGTCATTTATTAAAATATAATTTGTGTTGAGACAGTACACTGTGGTACATCAAAAGCTGCAGTACAGTCAGTGCAACTGACAACTGGGGTGATAATTGATTTAATATTAAGATATATAAGTAACTATCTATTTGCTGTTATGAATGTGAACACTACTTAAAATAGTTAAAAAGTTATCTTTATTTTTTGGCAGAATACTTTCTATCAGAATAACATACAATAAATGTCATCCACTGTATACACATGTGTTGTTTTTCTTAAAAGTTAGACAATATTTTCACTATCTTGAACATGCTTCTATATCTTGATGAATACTGTTATTGTTACTGTGATTGGCAGGTTATGGCAACATTAAGTACAGCCTGACCTTGTAATCAATAATTTCAGGAATAAATGTGGGTCATCTCTGGCAGGTGCGAATTATGACTTTACTTTGGAGCTCATAATTAAGTGACAGATTAAAAGTTATTACGATTGTGATGGTGTTTTTATTTGACTTTTACATATAATTACTTTAAACAATATTGGTTGTTCATAAAAGGATAAAAGCATTTGAAGAAAGGTTGCATGAAGTGTCAATATCTTAAAACAAAAAAGGAAATAGGGCCATGATTGGGGTTAAAATGTATATCTGCAGATGCTGGTTTTCAGTATGCTTTCAAAAATTAATTAAAAAAATGTACAAAACGTTGTGTATCAATTATCGCTCTACAAAAGGTATCAACAAAACCTCAATATCATTTGAATCAATGATAGCCCTACAAAACAGAAAATGGTCACTGTTTAATGGACTTGTGAAAGAACTCGTCATCCCTAATATAATGTGTAAAATTCAACTCAAGAAGTAATCTCATGATTCATATAATATTGTGGAAGGCGGGTATAGTTACAGCTCTAGTAAACTAGAACTGCTAACTCCCAACAATTATTGCATAGCATTAACATTCAACACTTATTAGGATAAAAGTTAAATCTAAATACAAGGATGTCCTTCTACATGAATGAGGAAATTCAATCCCAAATGTTAATGTAATAGACAAGTTCTTTCTTCATAACAATTACATACCAATAAAGGTATTTGATCTGGGTTGATCGAAAAATTCTACCCAGCAGTGCAGGGGTTGTACAAACATCACCACACATATGAACAGACAGAGTCTAAGACTAATCAGACAAAGTACAAAACATAACACCTGCAGCTGTTTGGCCATAATGCTAATCTTTAGCGGATACTAATTCTCAGAAGCAGGTTTTCAACCTGATCATCAGTAACTAGTTTGGTCATTTCATTGATTTCACCCATGGACTTATACCTAATGATGCCTCTTCCAGTATTCCCAACATGGCCATCAGCCGCCAAGAAAGCTGGTCTTGTCATGAAGGGCAGTGAAAAGGATTTTCTTTAAGGCACCTCAAAGGACGAACCTGGTTTAATAACCTTAACGCTCTCACCATGAGGTGTTGGAACATCTTGGCTTTCCTGTAAAATAGTAATGATAAATAAATTTTATTAAAGCATTGTTCTTGTTTTGAAGGTTCCATGGCTCACCAACTGTTTCTTAAACATTTGAAGTTGTAGGCTTGAAGCACATATATAACTACCTTTAGCTTTTTTTTTCTTGTTGTACTTAATTGGAATTTAGAGAAAAACTTAAATTGGATGCAAATAAGGTAGTGTCAGCCTTAGGTGCACAAGATTTACCTGGGGATCATCCTCCGCTATTGAATGCAAGACTGATATAATGGCTATCATTGTATCGCTGTGATATTTGAGCACAACAAACTATTGCTGATCAACAGTTCCCGTTTCATTACATACAAGGCATACATCTCATGAAATGGAGATCTGTGGCTTAGCAATGTGAAGAGTCGGACTTGTAATTAAAACCCCAGATAATTTGTTTTCATTTTTTACAAGCCATGACTATATTTATATCACTTACAGTATGGACCATTGCTAATGATGATTTTTAAATAGATAATAAAAAGCTGACTACCTATTAGCAACTTCTTTGTCAAAATTAAAGTTGAACTGGAATTGACAAATGCGATTGGGCATGCAATGACCTTAAATATGACCTTGACCTAGATTGTAATTCACTGCTTTCCTTCAAACTTTATGTTGTAAGATGGTGAAGTTTGATAAAAGAACAGTAAACAATATGGAAGTTGTAGCTCAGATACAAAAAATGAGATGAAAGATGTACAAAGAGATGACAAGAGAGTTCATCTGCTGTGTGTTTCCTTTCAGAGACAAAATAATTTAAGAATGGACAATTTATATTGCTGCTTCAGCATAAATTAAACATAAAATAAAACAAACATACCTCAGACACTTTTTGGTGAATATCTGCAAAATCTTCAGGAAAGAGTAGCAAGGAAATTTTTTTCAGAATATCCATCCGTGAGTTGTCATCGCCCATCGCTGCAAGAAATCAAAATAAGCTTGAGTTACTATTAAGATATCTTCAACAGATAATAAGATATCTTCAAAAGTTAGGACCAAAATTAAATTTAGCAATTTTATTGTACCACCGAAAGTCTTCCAGTTATTCAGAAACAGTGTTCAGTTAAAGCCAAAATAGTGCTGCCTTCACTGTGAATTTGAGGTCAAAATAGTGCTGCCTTGACTCTGTTTGAGGTAAACATCTGGCATAATATCACACCCAGTCACATTTTCTGACACCAGACCACCCTGTCATGGAGCCACTGTAACCTTATTTTTCTTTTTTCTTGTGTGTCAGCAACGGAGATACTAGTTGCTATAACTTTTTGGTATGTCAACATGTTTTGGTGGAACTTATAGTCATATTGTACATCTTTAACAACTAAAAATCAACTTGAACAATATTTAATTGAATGGATCGCTTTTCTTTTTATTGCTTGCATTTACGCAATCCCTCAGGAAGTGTGGGGGTATAAAACTGGCTTAAGCACACCAGTCGGCCCTTTTTTGCCGACTGACTGTTCCAAAGCAGTAGCTGTTGGGTTTGTTCTTTTTGTTAAATGACAGATTTGTTATTACTTGTACATTTGGTTTGCATGTGAATACCTTTGTCCTGTGCTTTTCCATGGTTTGGTAAGTGTTGCAATGCTCATAGGAGTTTGTCATATATTCTTATTCAGTAGTCCTTATATATGTTTTCCTGTTCTAAAACTTGGATTTATATTAACAGTGCCTTTTAAGGTGTCTTCAAACATACACACATGCAACAGTTCAATATATAAAATGACCAAAAGAACATTCACAGCCACAGGAATTCCTTCCTAGATGTTAACTGATAAGGTAAATAAACAAGAACAATATGAGACACAGACAAAATTTTCCCTGGAATCAGTTAATGGTAAGTTTTATTCTAATGTCACATCACATTTACCGGTAAACTTGGTAAAATACCAATATTTGCTCCTGATTCATAATAAACAACTCAATAAACTATTTGTTCCATTTTTTGTTCCAGTGAACCGACACAATGGCCATATTGGCAATGTCCAGCTGATTAATGATAAAGGAAGATCCAGAAAATATGTCTGGGTAGAACCACCAGCACACCACATCAGCTAGAAGACCTCCCACCACATGCAAGTTCTCACCCCAACCAGGATGCAAACCTACACAGTGAAGGGCTTGAGAAGGTGCAGTGTGGATACTCAAAACACTTCTCCGCAGGCAACCATAATCAGGAAGTTAAATATTTACAAATGAGATAGACAACCTGTTTTCTACTGAAACTAAGGTCAAATGCAAAAACAAATATTGATATTTCACTATATCTTTATTAAGGAAAAAATACATCATTTTTATAGCCTACATGTACACGTGAAATTTGATATGGCATCAGAATACATGTGAATGCATATTGCCATGCATACTGAAGAAAGTGTATGCATCTTATATTTATGTTGTTGAAAAGAAACAACTTTTGATCACACAAAAAAACAACAGAATATTTCACATCAAAGACATTTATTTTCATTTGTCTTTGTCCAGGAAATGTAATAATGTCAGGCTTGTAATGAACTTCGCAAGTGGGTGTGTCCTATGAAGATGCATGGCTGTTGAATTAAAGTGAATTTCTCAACATGATTTTCTTTTAATCAACGGAGCACTTGCTTAAAAACCAAAAATCGTATTTGAACTGATAATATAATCATAAGAACTGAATTTAATTTTGCTGGTGTTCAAGCTTTATGAATGCAGTTCGCCGTGCAAGCATATAAACCATGAAGCGCGCTTTATGAATATACATGCATACCACCAGCATTCATAAAGCATCAACATTTTTATAAATCCTTTAAGTAATAGTCTACTCTCAAGCTACAGCTTATTCAGCTGATGTTTCAGTATAACTCCAGTCATAGGGTGTATTCATCAATCCAATAATATGGCAGCCAACACACTGTGCTGGCAAGTCATAAATACGACCCAAATAATCCTTGATATTGCAATTTATACACCTGGATAGAGTAGAATAATTAAAAAATAAATTTCTTCCTCAAGGAAATTCGCTGTGCCCGAGAGGAGTGCGAACCTCAAACAAGAGGGCCATGATGGCCCTTAATCGCTCACCTGATGACACAGGCCTTTATTAGGCTCAAATCTGGCATCAAATAATTAAGAGTTATTTACTTTAGAAATATTGGTGAAGATTGGACCAATAGTGTGGCCACTGGGTTGATAACATTTTCTAGAATTTTACCGAGTAACCTACTGAATCCACATTACTTACTTCAAAACATATGTAAGATTTCATACTGGCAACCATGCTGGCTAAGTTTGGTGAAGATTTGGCCATAAATGTGGCCTCTTAAGTGTTTTCACAAGGATTTTCTAAAATGTGACCTAATTTTTGACCCCACGTGACGCAATAATATAATCATCCAAGATTTGATGCAGACAAACAATCTGATAAAATTTGGTGAAGATTGGGCTATGAATGTTGCCTCTAGTATGTTCACAAGCTTTTGCTAAGACTTGACATAGTGACCTACTTTTTACCTCGCGTGACCCAATAATGAACTTGTCTTTGGGGTCGAATAGTCTCAATATTTTTGGGGTCGAAAAGTCTTGGGGTCGAAAAGTCTAGGATTCCTTCTTGTGGATGGGACTGTGCTTAACGGTAAAGGTGATTTTTTGATTACTACTTGGCGACCTTCACCTTCTACTATTTGTTTTCCCATGGTGTTCGGGGAAAATAGGCAAGTATTTTAAAATATTCTATTTATATTAGATTTCTTCTTTTCTTGCCTATTTATTATGTGAATAAATCGTAGGTTTTTTGTTATCAATACTAGTATAATATTCGTAATACATTCTTTTTGCATATAGTCAATTTTATTATATACTCGAACTCTGTATTATCGACGCATCTCTTTTACCGACGTATTCCGAATATTTCAACATGCAAATCAACACAGAATGGCTTTGACCTAGATTTCTAAAAATTAGTTGATTTAATGGTACTTTTTTTATTTAGAGGTTAAGTGCCCTTTACAAATTCAAAGTTTTTAAGTTGATATTGTAATGCATACACATCATTGATAAGTCAAACAAGTACGACGATAATACAGTGGTCCATGCTATAATAAGTATTAGGAAATTTTACTTTGATCCTTGTTCTTGTAGGAATAATGTATTACTGTTGATGCATGGTTATTACCATTTTGGTGGCTTATTTCTTATTTTTAACCGCACCGTGGGGAGTTCATGGCCCTTACAAGTAAAGAAGAATTTATATAATAGGATTAATAGAGATGTTATGGGTATGTAAATTCCACATTTTGATTACCAGGCATTTCCTGGGTAGAACCACCGTCATTACTGGAAATTTATTTTTAAGATAGTATAGACAGGTTAATACATGGATATTATTCTTTTATTTTATCAGTTCTTTCTTTTTATCCATGTACACCTTAGAGTAGAGTAGAGAATTTTTAATAATAGATAAGACAACACGATAGAAGAGACAGAACAGGGCCGAGACTTAGACCAAATTTTGACAATTGCATAAAGCGTTGGTAGCCTTCGGCCCTGGGAAGTATGTTGCCATTAGCCTGGAGTATATAATTTTTAAATCATTGTAGTGTGTTATATTTTGGGCTATTTTCTATAGTTGTGCCATGAACTCTTACACGATGCTGTCTTTTGTTGTTGATGTAAGGCACCCGGTTGTCATCGGACGGTGAACCGAGTTCGCTTTGGGTTCCTTGAAGAGGTTATACAGGGCCCCTATCATCCCCCCCCCCCCCACCATCATGCCTTCTCAATTCTGAATGACCCCCCCCCCCTGCGGGATGCACAGTATAATTGTTTTTTATGTGTTTTTTTTTTTTAAGTTTATTCACCTTCTGCCGAACAGGCCCTACCAACTTCCCCCAGCCCCGCATCTCTCTATTTGTGGGTACGGGGCTGAGGGCTGATCCGGGCAAGCCGAGGCTCAAATTGGTCTAAAAAATACATGGTATCATATGTCCATCAGGCCCTACCAACCATCCCCGGCCCCATCTAAGGACCTCTATCATCCCAGGGTCGGGGGTTGGTCCGGGCAAGCCGGGTTACTATATGTCCTTAATGTATTATCATGGTCCAGAAGATACATAGTATCGCACCCCCATCAGGCCCTACCAACCATCCCCGGCCCCATCTAAGGACCTCTATCATCCCAGGGTCGGGGGTTGGTCCGGGCAAGCCGGGTTACTATGCGACACCAATGCATCATCCTGGTGTACATCCCACAGAGGCGTTCATATTGTTCTGTGTTTTGGTATAGATGGATTTACCAAAGTAGCCCTTGTTGGAAGAGCCACCCCCATATTTATACTATTAAAAGACGAGGGATGGCTCCCCAGTTCGATTCTGGGAGGGGCTGGTATTATATCCGTTTATCCCAGACTAGGATTTATTTATTTTAATTAAAACTGGATAACAATATTAAAAAGTATTGTCTTCTATAATGGCTATGTCATTAAATTCATTATAAAAGTTGGTAATGTGCTTCATAGTAATAACTGCAAGTCGTATAGTTTGTACCACTAAGGTGTATCATTGGATTTCATTGATTGTTATATTTTGAGAAGGCATGATGGCGGGGTGGTCGGACTTTTAATTTATTTTTTTTTATTTTGTTATATCATTTGCTTTGTTTTTAGATTTTTGTTGACATCTGGGAGTTGTGAATAAATTCTCCCAGTGCCTTAAATATGGTTGTTTCTAGTTGTTTGGTTGGGTAGAGGATATTTGCCATGTTAAATACCAAATTTTCCGAAAGTAAAACTTGTTCTAATTTTATCCTCTCCCCCCTGTGGTCCTCGCATTGTAGCAACAGGTGTTTAAGACATATTGGCCGGTACTGCCAGGTAAAAGAGTTGTGCCCAATCTAAATCTTGTTTAGATATCACAGTTTCATGAAATTTTGATACAACTTTAATGATATATTAAAGAAATATTGCGCCGCTTTGGAGTACTTCGATTCGCCGACCGAGCGCATACATGATTTCAATGTTGGCTTTATAACACAAACTTTTACTTGCATTAGGTTAACCAATTTCCTTCTCAATATTAATATCTTTACTTGTAAACGCCAAACAACATTTATTTCACTATATTTTTTACATTTATAAGAAAAACGGGCCGATTTCGGTTTTTCGAGCCGATTTCGGTCCGATTTCGGTTTTTCCGCCGATTTCGGTTAATCTAGTAACCGTACTACGTCCAGTCCGAAAGTTATTTGAGTAAATTGGTGGGCGTTTTAGTGATAGTGTTTTTGACCGTCCATCATTGATTTTGTCATTAATAATTTTACAATGTTGTTACCATTTATTTAATAAGTCTTTCCTTGATATTGAATAGATTTCAGTTGGTGCGAGGCCAGTTTGACGTCCCACCTGCAAAGCACTCAGACCAGCTTTGGCAGCCCCGTCAGCCATTTCATTTCCCGAGATCCCTACATGTGCTGGACACCATGTTAGAGTGACAGTGTGGCCTTTCTCCATACACTGGTTTGCTACAATTTTGATTTGATTGAGGAGGTCAGGCCTGGATCTGCTTTTATTATTTTCTATGGAGATAAGTGATCCTAAAGAGTCCGAAAGAATAACATATTGTTTTTTCTTGATTGTTTATCCAGCTCAAGGCCTGTAGGATGGCATTCATTTCCGCCGTATAGATGGAAGTTTTGTCTGATATTCTTTCTGAAAATGTTAAATCGATTGAAGGAATGACAAAAGCCACCCTACCCTTTTGGGGGTCTTTACTTCCATCTGTATATATTTTAACCCAGTTTTTGTATTTTCTGTCTAAATGCTCCAGTGTTAGCACCTTGATTTTATTAGGGCAGTCACTTTTATTGAACAGTTTTGTAAGACTTAGGTCAATCTCGGGGTTTTCCAGGGTCCACGGTTCCACCTCGGCCGGGCCGAGCGTCGCCACGCCGCTCTCTTCGACACCGCAGGCTTCCACCAGGTTTTGGATATAAGCTCCAAAAGGAAGTGGGGGTGTCTTTTCAGATCCCCTCCTTGGTGTTTGTAAAAGTAGCCGGTGCCGAAGATTTGGTTCACAGGGTTGTCCGGTTTTGTACGGGCCCTGGCCCAATATCTAATTGACTGATCATCCCTCCGCAGACTTAGGGGAGGCACCCCAGCCTCTTGTTCCAATATGCTTATAGGTGTGAATTTTAGGGCCCCTAGTGCAATCCTGAGAGCTTGATTTTGTAGGCTATCTAGCTTTTTAAGATTTGTTTTGGCTGCGATGGAGTAAATTTGACAGCCATAGTCAATTTTTGGACGTATGAGAGACTTGTAGAGTAACAGGAGACTGTGTTTATCTGAACCAAAGTCAGTCCCTTTTAACATCCTCATTAAGTTCAAGTCTCTCTGACATCTTTCAATGATGTCTTGAATATGACTCTTGAATGATAACCTCCTATCAAGAGTCATTCTCAGAAATTTCACCTTATCTTTAAAATTTACTTTTTCTCCCCCTAAATATACGTCCAAATCCATCTCAGGTTTAAGTCCAAAAAGAATGCCTACAGTTTTACTTTGTGGAATTTTGAATCCCCATTTTTTTACCAATCCGCTCTGGACTTTTTTTCTGAGCGGTTTTAACGAGGAGCCAGTTAGCCATGCGCTCGAAGCATCGGCATCGGCGAATTGGCTCACTAATAATCCCGTCCCCTCGACACTGCTAGGAAGGTCATTTATAAGGAGCGAGAACAGTAGTGGGGAGAGAATCGAGCCCTGTGGGGTACCCCTCTTTAGGGTCTCATGTTGTGATAGTGTGTCCCCCACTTTGACTTGAATTTTCCTATCATTTAAAAACGCTCTCAGGTACCTGTAGCAGTTGCCTGTTATACCGTGGTCTTTTAGTTTAGTAAGAACTCCTGCATGCCATGTCAGATCAAAAGCGGCCTGTAGGTCGAGAAAGATGGCTGCAACATACCTTCTTCTATTCCTAGCATAGATTATGTCATGTTGCAGTCTAGCGAGCTGATCTAATGTGCTCCTACCTTTTCTAAATCCGGATTGAAAGGGATTTATAATGTTTTTTGATTCTAATAGATGTTCTAAACGAGCCTTAACCATCCCTTCGAGCAATTTCCCCGCATGGGATGTCAGGCTTATGGGTCTGTATGATTTTGGTTCGTTTTCAGGTTTATTTAGTTTTAGTAAAGGTATAACTATGGCTTCTTTCCAGGTTTCGGGGTATATCCCTGTCGTCCACAGCATATTAAATAATTTGAGCCAAAGTTCTAGGGCTTTTTGGGCATATTTTTAAACAGCATGTAAGATATCCTATCCTTGCCCGTGGCTGAGCTACTCCTAGTTCTGATTACGTCTTCAAGTTCCGAAATTGAGAAGCTATTATTGAGAGGTATGTTATTCTCTCCTGGGAGTTCTATTTTTTCTTTGTTTTCTGACTCAAATTTTGCCTGGATTTCTAATATTTCTGTAGAGATATTTGAGTCGCTGGAGACATCCTTATAATGACAGACAAGTATGTTAGCTTTCTCTATGGGGGTGACTGCGGATGTCTTATTATCTTTTAGTAGTGGTATGGGGCTATATGAATTTCCTCGAATTCTGCGGATTTTTTTCCAAAAATCAATCGAATTCGTGTTGTGATTGCACGAATTGCAGAATTCCTCCCAGTCTTGCCTCTTGGCATCTAGTATGACCTTTGTTGCGCTTCTCTGAGCCTCCATGTACCCATTATAGTTATCTGGACATGGATTTCTCTTTAATTTATTTAGTGATTTTTTTCGCCCCTTGACTGCATCATTACAAGTTTTGTTCCACCACGGGACAAGGCTTTTCCTATGTTTTTTTTGTCCTACTGACCGGGATGCACTCCCCCGCAATAAATAAAAAACTTTTCTGTTAAGAGCTGACAGTGCATGTCTACATTTGTCGAGTGTATTCCATCAGGGTTAATTTCCTCGCACATTTCTTTGAATTTTTCCCAATCTGCTTTTTTATAGTTAAATTTGGTGTCAGACTTATTTTTTGGCTCTGGCATGCCATGTTTTTGAATTGAAGTGATGATTGGGAAATGATCTGAACCCCAAGTATCTTCCATTACTCCCCAGTCCGAAAATACCGAAAGTCTTGGACTAGCTATCGTTAAATCTAAACAAGTCAACGCTTGGCCTACTCTGGTTGGACTGCCGTCATTTAGTAGGACTTTACCTGTGTCCGTTACCCAGTTCCAAACAACCTCCCCATGCCGGTCAGTACTGGTTGAACCCCAAGCTACATGGTGGGCATTGAAGTCACCAGTTATGATGCTGTCCTTGTGCTCACCTGCCAAAAGTGAGTTTAATTTGTTAATTACTTCAGGGTTCCAGCCCCTGGAGTAAAGATTGACCAGAGTTAGAGGGAATTGTTCTAAATAAAGGTTGATTATTTGCAATTCGACCTTTGTTTCCCCGTTTTGATCCCTGATGTTTTCCACAGTGACCTCTGCATGATTGATGGAATCTTTAACATACACTATCAGCCCCCCCCCCCACCACACACACACACATACGTGGTTGTTTGTATTTAGATGATATTTGTAGATCCCCTTGTATCCAGGTATTTTTTTAATTGTGTTTTTTGGTAATTTTGATTCCTCGATGCATATGACATGAATATCATGTTTGTCTAAATATTCCAAAATATTTGCATGTCTATGTGCAGTTATCCCCCCAGCATTAAAGGATATTAGGTTAAAGTTTCGATTGAATTTATCTGCGGTTGGATGTCAGTCTTCCTTTACTAGGAATTTGGTTTTTAACCTTTCTGGGAGTAGCGGGCCTCTTCAAGGGTGTTCTCAATAGCCCGGTCGCGAACTCGGTGGGGATTTGACGGGGGGTCCCAGGAGCATGGTTAGGTTTTGAGGAGTGAAGTGAGTCGTGGATTTGGAGCTTTTTTATGATCTGTTGTTTTAGAAATTTATCAAGGTTGACACCTGTTCTGATGGTGGTTTTTGCTCTAATGTCCTTGATGATACTTAACAGATCATAAATACAGATTGTTAATTTGATTTCTTTATGGTCAATGTCGATATTGTACCCAGTCCCCTTTTCTTCTTGCAGAACTTAAATATTAATGGGAGAGGACTGGGTTGCTCTATCCACTCCTCTAGAGGGTAGGGCTGTTTCTGTTGTCACTGGGGGGGGGGGGGGGGGGGGGGGGGGGGGTTGTGGGTGTCACCTCACCGCTTTTCATTGGTTGAGGTGATAAGTCCACTTCCCCTGTGGCAACATGGACAACCTTGTTGGTAGGCAGGGACTCACCATCCAGACAGTCCTCGACTTCGTCGGGATCTGTCTCAGATTCGGAGTCGCTGCTGCTATCCGACAGGGATGATATTGAAATAGACTCATCCCCGTCCGACAGCAGGACTACGTCGTCCTCTACCACCATTTTGGTTTCTATTTCACACTCCTCAATTGTTATGGGGTGAGTGTGCACGGAACCGTCGGTTTTGTTAGTTTGGTAGCCGGGTGGTTTCACCCCCCGGTCACACCTCCCTAACCCCGAGGGCCGCTGAGGTCCCCCTGGGGCACGGAGCACAGAATCTGGAAACTTCCATGTCTTCCGTCTCCTACGTGCCGCCAGAGTTTACCCTCAGCGTCCCTCACCTGGCGGTTTATTGGCCTTCCGGGGCCCTCCACCCTCCCCTGGGACTGGGGAGGGCTTGGGTTTCCCACGGGGGCTTGACCTGGCGATGGAGTGCGTGCACTGTTGTATAGGTGGGAAGAGGTGGGCGGCACTTGTGAGTTGGCTTTCTGCCACCCCACTCCTTCTCTCCTCATAAGCCAAGTCACTTTGGCTGCCCTTATGTAAGAGGGGCAGCCCCTTTAGCTCGTTGTGTGGGCACCATGACAATTTGTGCACTTGTTAAACTTCGCTGTGCACTGTTTTATGCCATGCTCCCCCCCCCCCCCCCCCCCGCACTTTGCACATTTCAGTTGCCCCCGGCATCTTTGTGATTTATGGCCGAAGCCCTGGCATCTGAAGCATTTTAGTGGAGGGGCTGCATACTCTTGAACGGGAAACAATATGTCAGTTTCCCGTATTTTGACGTGAGTTGGCAGCTCCCTCCCTGTAAATTTTAATAAGACTGCTGTTGACTCCCTGCCGAATTTGTTTTTAGGCGGTATGCGGATGTTATGATTTGGCTTGGGGATGTGGATGCAGTGTTCGGGTATTGTGTCTATGTCTGTGTTGAGGGGGATATTGTGGATCACCCCCTCGCTGTGTGATCCGGCAGAGAGCTCCGCAGCTTTAATACCCACCCCCGCCAAAGATAAAGGCTTTTTCTTCAGGACGCCTACCAGAGCCTCGGCAGACGCCATCTCTAAAAGGTAGGCCCCAGACGCAAGGGGTACCACCCTTTTGACACCTTTGCCAATTTCAGTATTTATGGCCCTGGCCATTGTGAATAAAGATAAGTCTCCCAGAGTTTTTTCCCCACCCTCCGCCCGAATAATTAATTTGTGTGGCCAGGTGCTTTTGTTAATGTAATGTGTCTGATTGGGAGTTCTGGGTCTCCCTAGCAAAGGTGAGAGATTTTGCCGATCCCCCCCCCCCTCTGCGCTCTAGTGGTGGACTGGAACATATCTCTCTTGTAATGTTCCACAAAGTAAAAACAAGATAACACGATATATAACTTTGTGCTGGTGCTCTTACGGTTGTGTAACTAAAAGGATGATCTTCACTCCTTCTCATCAATTAAAATATTATATTATATCAAACAAATAAAAAAGAGAAAGTGCCAATATAAGTGTCCTGTTATGGACTATCACAGTTTTAAACTATTTATCACAGTATACTATACTCTTAAAATACTAAAATATCACAGATGTTTATATATTATTTAATTCTCTTTGGTGTATGTGTTATGTGTGTATGGGGAGGTTATAGTTGTCAATAATATTCCTCCGCTAGTGGGCTATGAGAAAAAGGGAAAAGTGATTTCAAGAATAAATATACCCTCACGCTGTAAACAAGACCAAATATTTTAGCAGTAAGTAATAAGGTGGTTGCTTGTATTTTATTATATTATGATAATCAGAGGGACAAATTAGAATTTTGACCAAGCAACCACAATCTGAAATAAGGTCAAAAGAGGGAGGGGTACTTAGCTTTGTAAACAATTGTAAAATGGCCGACGGAAGTAGGTAATGGAGTTTTGAAGGGTTTGTATGGCTAGATGAGGCGGCGTGCGGCGAAGTGTTGGCAGATATTTTGTGCGTCTGGTTGATCTGCCCGCTAGCATCGGAATGGAATGGAATGACTAAGGTTGATGAAGATTGGCCTATAAATATGGCCGCTAGTGTGTTCACAAGCGTTTTCTAAGATTTGACCTAGTGACCTACTTTTTTGACCCCACGCGACCCAGTTATGAACCTGTCTAAGATTTCATGCAGGCACACATACTGATCAAGTTTGGTGAAGGTTGGGCCATAAATGGGGCCTCTAGTATGTTCACAAGCTGTTTCTAAGATTTGACCTAGTGACCTACTTCTTGCCCCTTCATAATTCAATAATGAACTCGTCCAAGTATTCATGCAGACAAACATTCTGACCATTTTTTCTAAAATTTGACCTAGTGACCTACTTTTTGACCCCACGTGACCCAATAATGAACTCATTCAAGATTTCATGTAGACAAACAGTCTGACCAAGGTTGATGAAGATTGGCCTATAAATATGGCCTCTAGTGTGTTCACAAGCTTTTTCTAAGATTGACCTAGTGACCTAACTTTTGCCCCCTTGTGACCCAGTTACGAACTCATCCAAGATTTCATGCAGACAAACAATCTGACTAAGTTTGGTGAAGATTGGGCTATAAATGTGGTATCTAGTGAGTTCACAAATTTTTCCTAAAATTTGACCTAGTGACCTACTTTTTGACCCCAGGTGACCCAATAATCAACTCCTCCAAGATTTTATGCAGACAAACATTTTGACCAAGTCTGATAAAGATTGGATAAAAACTGGCCTCTAGTGTGTTCACAAGCTAAAATGTTGACGACGGACGAAGGGGTATCACAAAAGCACGTTGTGCTCAGGTGAGCTAAAAACGTGATCCAGAGTTGTGTGTCATACCAATTGACTATTTCTGTACTGAAAAAAAAGCTAATTCTGAAAAGTTATAGTTAAACACATTTAAAAGGAGAATGTTGCTCCTGTTAAACAGGTAGAACCAGGTAATGCTACATGAAGTAATGTTAAACATCAGAATAAAAGCTTCTCAAAAATTGAGTTGTAGTTCTTGAGCACTGCACTTTTTCTTACAACCAATTATCTTTATACCAAGTTTGAAGTGAATCCATCAAGTTGTTTCCATTTTCTGGACAAGACTATAAGCTAAGGGAGATAACTAGAAACTAACAAAGCGAGAGTTTTATTGCACTGAACTTCTATGCAATAAGACCTCCAAATTTGAAGTAAAGAGTTTCTAGTTTCAGATATGCTCCCAACAAAATTATGACAGACATATGGAAGGACAGACAAAGTGGGGAAAACAAAAAAGTATTTAAAGTATACCATTTGTCAGTTTTGACTTAACAAGTCTCCTATAGGACCTAATTTCTTCTGGTGTAACAATCTGGATAGCAGCTTCTACCAGGCACATGAGTTCTTCCCTAGCCTCTATTGAGAAATGCACTGTCACCTGGAAATCAAGAGGTTTGTACTTTATAAGGGGCTTATTGGCTTATTTATTCAAATATTTTTATGAAGAATGAGTATGTTATAAATGGCATTGACTTTGATTTTGGACATGCAATGTGGTGTATATCTGAACCAAAAGTGACACTATTTAATACTTTTACTGTTTATTATATTGAATTAATACTGTATATATATATAATTTTATGTATTATTCAGAAATTTTCTTTTTTTTAGGGAGAGGGGCGTGCACAGGGTCTCCCCATATAAAGCTACTCCTTTCCGTAAACTCTTTCTCCACTACAAATTGACCTCAGCAAATATCATCATAAACTTGCCTATGTTTAACATAATATACTTATACATTGTTTGTGTTTATGCAATGAAATCGGCTGAGTACAAAAATCTCCAAGGTCATTGTGTCCATGGGATGCAACGTATTTTGGTTCATTACACTAAGTTATTTCAGTTCAAATTGATAAAATTTGAATCATTGTAAACAAATTATTCTACAAAATCAAACAGTCACTTAGAGATATGTTTTAAACATGTAAGCTGCAGAAGTCAAGCTCAGTTTTTTATGTAAGAGCACCTATGCAGCAACTGCTTATAAACAAAAAGATGGTGATTAAGTCAATCCATAAGGTTTGACGATCACAAGTACTGCATAACTTACTACATGTTCTAGTTATTTTTGTTGTTTCATATAATAAAATTTCCTAATATAAAGGTATAGCATCATCCAAAGACAGTTACAAACAAAATATATATGTTCCCAACAATGACCTTACAAATTGATATAATCCAGCTATTCTCAAGGCAGCATAGATTCCTGTGGTAAATGATTTCAACAACAAAACAGAAAAACCATGCAATCCTAACGTGTAAGTCACGGTGTAATCATTGTTTACATTTGTTACAAGTTATTTACTCTCAATCAAAAACACACACTTAACAAACACAAAACATACACTCAAAATAAATTTTGGTTGGAACACAACTTTCCTATGGAATTGCTTGACAGGGATGCAGTACTATTTTAGACAAATGCAGACAATGCTTACAGTTTGCATTATAATATAGGACGTATTTCTTATTTTGGCCTAGTTATGTTTTAACAGTTTATTGGGTTTATAGTCCCACCAACAGTATTTCAGTTATCTGGAGACGGTGTCCACTTGAAGCAGATATAGTGATGCCTTCACTGTGTATAGCATGCCGTGAACACCTGGCATGATACAACACCCAGTCACGTTATCCTGATACCGGGCCAACCAGTCGTGGAACTACCCTTATATTTGCTTGAGTGTTAGCAAGGGAGCTATACACTACCATTTTCAACGACTTTGGTATGTCGCGGCCCGGGATCGAACCCGGGGCCTCCAGTACCTGGAGCCGATGCTCTACCGATTGCGCTACCAGGTCCGGTCCTTGTTTTGTGTTTTGTTAATATGAATGTAACACGCATTTGACATTTACCAAGTACCTACCTCTTGTAGTTTGTTGACATAGTTGTCTTTTATGTCAAAATCATTGTCAAATTCTTGTGATGTGTATAAGCCAGTAAATAGTCGCATCACTTGAGCAATATCCTTCTGAAAGTTAGAGTAGTTGATTCCACCATCACTTTGCTTCAATGGACTTGCTAAACCAAAGTCAAGTACTTTGATCTTTAATTCTTCCTTCTGAATCATCACATTTCCAGCTGAAAATATAGACATGAATATTTTACATACCAATACATGTGAAGTTTTTCTGAGGCCAAAGTGGGAGATTTTCACTTGCAAATGGGGAGATTTGTTATTTTGATATAAACAAAGAAAAAAGTTATATATTTTCAGATAGGGAGATTTCTGTAAATGTGTAAAACATCCCTCATTTTCAAGTAATTTTGAACTTTAAAAGTGGGTGTCTCCCTCCCAAAGTGGGAGAGTTCATATGCCTATGATTTTATATTTGTTGAAATATATCCATAAAAACAAAAACAAAAAATTTTCTTGCTTAAAATTCTTTGACTCTTTCACATGGTCATTATCAGATTGTTGACACTGCTTCACTAGATGCCACGTGACACAAGAAGAGTTTTACACACTGGAGTTGAATTCTGCCCCTGGACGACCATTGTTCTTTGATCCGTTTTGTTTATAGCTTAACTGACATGCTGTTTTACATGCTGATCATGCATTGCTATGATACTTTTATAATTAACCTTCAGTGTGCACCACTCTCCTGATTGAAAACTGTGGAAAACAGTTCAAATATTCTTAGAAATTATGATCCAAGTTATATTTGTATATATCTGTGGATATATCTATAAAAATAATCATAACAGGGGATAAGCCTGCATTGTTGTACAAAAGCTGCAGATTAGGGCCCAGTTTCTGAGCTATTTAAAACTTATAATTTTTAAGTTAGCACATACGAGGACATGGGTTCTGGTCTGGGGCATGATTAATGTGAGGGTTAAATAATACCAATTGGTGGTATAATTGATTTTCTTTAATATAATGATTAAATGTACAAGTACTAGTACATTGTACCAGCTGTTGGTATGTATAATATATTTCAATATATACAAATATATATAATCAAAAATATACAAGGGCTTCCTGATAAGGTCATAAAATGTTGCTCAAAATCTTTTTGTACATACCACATTACAAATCAACTCAAAGGATTTTTAAACTGAAGTTACCCATGTCTAATATAGCCATGCCAGTCTCTGTTTTCTATATTATTCACTATGCTTTACTTAGTATTAAAAAATATTTCAACAATATGCAAATAAGGACTTCGAAAGACATATGCCTTAATCATTTCATGAAAAAATGTGTTTTCACAATGTTTGTACCTTTGCAAGGTGAACTTGTGACAAGATAAGGTCTTCATTGGACACAGGTGTACAATAATGAGGTTTGGGGCATTTCTTTATTAAACACCAAAGATATTTACAGAGAAACAAGGGAAGAACATCATTTTTGAAATGACAATCTATGCAAGGTTGGTCAGTGAGCATATTTATCTCATTTGGTTACATGTACGAGATGATAAACAAAGCCAGTATTACAGTACATTAAATTTTACAGGCACTGGTGTGTATCCAGCTCTACCTTGTCTCGCATATAAGACATCAAAATTTTAAAGCTATTTCACAAACTTGATGCCAAGGAATTCTGCGAGATTAGGGACATTAAATAAGCGACATGCTTACTTGACCCAAATACTATTGATGTTTGTTAGTGTTTAGAGGCTGGCAGAGTTTGTTTTTGCATGGATGTTTGTAATCATAGGTTGGAGTATCAATTCTCCAAACATTACATGGTCATTGAACACGGTATATTTAATCTTCGGTTAATCTCATGGCTTTCACAAATTTCAAACATCATTGACAGTATGATATATCATATTTAAATAACATCGGAGATTAAAAATGCCATGTTCAATGATCATGTAATGTTTGGAGAATTGACAGTTCATCCTATGACACTATTCCTTTATGTATTTGAAAAAGTTTTGTTCTAATAATTGAGGATAATAACTGTATGAATGAAGAACGAATAGATAAATGAATAGTTAATTTCTAGATATCAAGATATATACCATGCAGATCATTATGAGTCCAGTTCTTGTCGTGCATGGCTGAAATCACTTCTAATGCCCCATCAAGCACAAATAAAGAGAGGGATCGGATGAGCATTTGATCACTGGATTGCTCAGAGAACCTACCCATTTCTTCATCTATTATGCTTCTCAGGGTCTTTGCTGGAAAACAATATCAAATTCAAAATAGACAGTTTGTTTTGTGGTTTTTGAAATACATTGCAGCAACCAATTTTGATCATTATAGCAACGTCCAGCGTTTTGGTGGAGGAGACAAATTTCTGGTTAAAACCACCAGCGCACCGCATGTCAGCTGGAAGACCTTCCCGCATTAAGTCCTTCACCCCAAATGGGACTTGAACCCATGAAGTAAGAGGCCAAGCAATCAGAAGAATTACAAATTGATAACTCTAGAAGTATGCCATGGCTCCCCACAAAATAGACAGTGTTGATTGTTAAAAATCCACTTACTGCAGTTATTTTCTTTTTGCAAAGAGTTTCAGAAAAGTTTTCATAAAGACGCATCCATTTTACTTATACACATTATTTAATTTAAATGAAAAACAAAAAATAATTAAAATGTCTATTTTTAATGTACAACAATATCAATATGTAGGATTTTAAGAATTATTCTTTGTTTTTTATACTGTACCCATTTTTGCTTCAATTACAAAAGATAAGCATTAAAAGTTATTCAATCAAAATCTGCTTCCTGACAATGTTACAATAAACAAAGTACATATTTAGCATCAGAACCCTGATTGTGTGTCATAAATAAACGAGAGACCGTCGAAGACTGGTGATGTTTCCGGAATGGGTATTTTGTCACAAAAACAGTTTGTTGAATAACTATGAAGGTGAATTTTGTAAATGGTGTAGTGCTATAAAATCAGACATAATCAAACCTGTACCTATAAAGGTTGAAGGGAATGGCTATTTCAACCTCTGAGTTAAATTGGTGAACAATGCAACTGGTCATACTAACAATGGCAAAGAATTAGAGAAATACAATTCATTGTATATCGCATTTAATAAGGTAGACTGATACAGTAAAAATGTATTGGCTGGACAAAATTTTACTTCAGGGTCACACTGTGACCTTGACCTTTAAGGTTGCGACCGAAATTTCACGCACAACAATTTGTCTTGATATCACAATCATTTCTGTGAAATAATTTTAAAACATGAATGCAAATAACAAAGTTATGGGCCGGACCTTGACCTTCAAGGTAGCAACACTAATTTTGCACGTGACAAGTCTTCTCGATATGGTGATTATTTCTAATAATTTAAAAATCCAAATATGAATTACTAAGTTATGGACCGGACATGATTTTGGCTCAAGGTCATGGTGTGACCTTGACCTTTAAGATAGCATCTCGAATTTTGCAGGAGACATGTCATCTCAATTTGACGATCATTAATGTCAAATAATTTTTAAATGCGACTTCAAATAACAAAGTTATGGACCGGACATGAATGCCGGACGGACGAACAAGGCGGCGACTATATGCTCCCCTAGATGAAAATAATAACTTAAAAATAATGAAAGAGTTAAAGCATCTGTTAACATAACCTTATTCTTAAAAAAATACTTTCTTTCATACCTTCATGGAGAATTTCCATGTGCATTTCCATTTTGTTATCCCTACATTGGAAAAGATACAGCTTCGGGACATGGCCACTCTCTGTCATGTCACACCAGCAGCGGACCTCATTGGCATTGAAATGTGCAATCATCATCTGAAATAAATTATAGCCATGTACAATACTCTTTGTTTTGATTTTGTTTTTTTATATCCATAGCAAGTATACTTTATACCATTATAGCATTATAATGAACTTAGGCCAATGACAGGAGTCCTCAATCAAACACCTGGCTACTTTAAATCAACCCATTAATAATAGTATACTTTATAAGGTCACACTGTAATGGGCTAGAATGTAATAGTTGTTGACAAAGGCAACAGTGCCAAGCTAGGGCTGACAATATGTGCGGTTGCCCGCCCAGATCTGTTACTGTTTTAATTAAAATACATTAAGACACAATGATGTTCTTTATTACAATGTCCAGCTGTAGTTTTGGTCAGAGATGACCACAGACTAATGTCTATGTAGAAATACCAGTCCCTTCTATCCAGGTGAGCTGGAATCCTTCCAATGAGAATATTTTTCACTGCCTGGGACTCGAACACAAGTGGTAAGGTGCAGAGGTGTCTAGTGGCGACAGTAGACTTTAGCTACTATGCAGTATGGATTTACTATACATAACACATAAATTTCAATAAAGACACATACTATTTTTTTATTATTATTTTACTATTATCTTATAAAATAATTTTGACAATTCTTTTTAAGACATTATCTGATATAGAGAATCACTGTTAGATTTTATAAGTCCATGTTGACTAGGACTGCAACAACAAAATATCAATACTGTCAAAAGGCATTTTGGTCACCTGCTTGTATATATAGGAATGTAATATGGCACATTCAAGTAAGGTATAATAAGACAGCTTACTGTTTTCAGTGCATGTTCTTCTCCTGTCTTTTTGTCCTTCACAACAATAATATCATTGGCTACACTTCCAGAACCCAGTACCCTCTTTGTTCTCTCAAATTCGAACCCTTCTCTGTACAGCTTTCCTTTGGGAGATACCTGGTGCAATAAAAGCACTTATGAAGTTTTATCATCAAATGATGTTCAAACTATTGTAACTAATAACTCTGTAAGCAAAAGAAGCAAAAATGATGATGATAAGCATGATAATGATGATGATAAGCATGATAATGAGGAGCATAAGGACAGAGAAAATAGGAAAAAGGTGTATCTCATATCAAGATTATGACATGCTTAGGCTTGAAGGCACGGGGGACGCTCAAAATCCCCTTGATCATAATCCCCTTGGTTGATAAACGACATAGTGATCGAAATCCCCTCAACAGAAATGACAGGGTTATCATAATCCCCTTGGCAAAAATAAAGGGGTGGTCATAATCCCCTCAGTGGGTAGTCAAAATCCCCTCAAATAATGTGAAATGGTTGGGAAATTTCTTAAGATTTTTTTCTTATTTTTCTTTTTAGTTCAATGAATTTAAGAACCAACTGCTTCAAGAATTGCTGAAAAAAAGAGAAAAGCATACAAACAATTAAAAGGTGTATGTTTGTCACAGCCAGTTAATAATGACACCCTTTATTGATGTTATTATTGCTGAGAAAATTGTAAAATACAAACAAATAAATGATAGTTGATTATAATTAATCATTGCAATTATAGTTATATGTAACAAACAATCAATTAATCTTTGCAATGATAAACACCTTTAAAGGCAAATTTGTTGCACACTAGCTTTAGATCTTTCCAGATAATAACTTAAAATGAGGCTATTAATTGCAGTTTGCTATCTAAAATTACTTCATCTTTGTTTTACTTAACTGCAAACTGTTATTTTGTTGGGTATATAATATGATGGCTCTCTGCAATAGACATGAATACCCAAAATGGAATTCATTACAAGTAACAAAGGTTCTCGTAAGCTTCTGTATGAAGGTTATGCCTACACAAAGAAAAATGAAAATAAGTCCTCAATGCGGTGGGAATGCTCTCAGAGAATTGGTCTGAACTGTAAAGGTGCACTGACTACTGATTTACATGTAAGTATATAATCAATAATAATCATTTGGTACATTTAAATTTGAATACTGATTTATATTTTATTTGAGTGTAGCTCAGTTATAATTGAGGTCATTGTTAGAATATTATTTTGGAAACAAAATTTGAAGATGAGGAACTGAACATGAGATAAACTAATATGTATCAATTGTGCAAGTTATGCCTGAATTAATTTTTTTCGTCTTATTATTTTTTTTAACCTTTGTATAGCACTCTTTTTATGTAAAGCAAAAGAGATTACATGAAAATATTAATGGAGACATAAAGCACATCATAATAAAAGTATGCATAAATCTTAATTATAATAGGTAATTATTAATTTCAGCATGCTAACTTTATGTTCTATTTCTAGGTGTCTTCTGTCAAATCTGAAACCGCGCACAGTCATGCTCCTGACAAATTTGCAATGCAGGCACTTAAAGTCCGCAGTGAGATAAAAGCATCTGCTGAAGCTAACCGTGGTAAACCCGGACAGATAGTAACAGATAAATTATCACTGCAGCCTACAGAGGTGAGTTAATAAATAAGATTCATAGAAATCCTGTAAATTTCAAAATTGTTCTTTTTTAAATTTCAACATGCCCTGTAAAATGCACATGGGCCTTCTCATGAAATAAACCACTTTGGAAATTTATATTAGTAAGATTACTTTTAATGATGATATTAATGATATAATGACAATACTGATGAATATGTTAAATGCCCAGAATGTACAGACACAAAGGCCAGACAAACAACTGTGAAATAGGAAAATGAAATAAATGAATTGAGTGCATGAAAACTGTTGCTTTATTTTTACTTCAGGTTATTGCTGCCAGTTCCGTCAAGAGTTTGAAGCAAACTGTGAGACGCGCCAAGAGAGGAACAGCACCTAAGAACCCATCAACAATCAGAGATGTTCCTGTTCCTTTCCCTGTTGAGTTTGCAAGTAATGTCATCTACGACAACGAGTCTCCAGACAACCGTATTCTCATCTTCGCCACTAATGACGGTCTTCGCCTCCTAGATAGTGCATCCAGATGGTTTATGGATGGCACCCACTCTACAGCGCCCTCTCAGTTCCAACAACTTTTTGTCATCCGTGTACCTTTAGGTGAATCCTGTGTCTCAGTTGTCTACGCACTCCTTCCGTCAAAGCAACAGCTGGTGTATGAAGAAATGCTGACTGCCCTACTAGATGCCTGTCTGCAGCGAGGTATCCGACCTAACCCAGAGCACATTATGGCAGACTATGAGATAGCTATACACAATGCTGTGGGAACTGTATTGGCCAGCAACATTCATATCCAGGTAATAATATTATTATACAAGCCTTTAACTAACTTTATATAATTCATATTCTTGTTTAATTGTTTTATAATATGTAAAAGACTATTTAAACAGCATATTAAAACCTTTTTTTTACACCATCTAGGGATGTTTTTACCATCTAACTCAAGCTACTTGGAGAAGGGTGCAAGCAGAGGGTCTTCAGTCTGACTACAACAATGATGATGATGTGAAATCTTTCTGCGGAAAGCTTGACGGTCTGGCGTTTCTTCCATGCAGCGATGTGCAAGAAGGCTTGACGTTACTACGTGAACAGGCCCCAGATCATCTACAGTGTCTGGTTGAGTATTTTGACTCCAACTATGTAAATGGATCCTTTCGCGCAGTCATCACTGCTAATGGAAATATGAGGTTCCGACGCTCCTCTCCAAGATTTCCTCCACCAATTTGGAATGTGCACAGTGCCACAATGACTGACCTGGACAGAACAAATAACCAGTGTGAATCTTGGAACAATGGGTTTAAGCACCTTGTTGGACATTCAAATCCTTCACTTTGGACAGTTGTGAAATGTGTTGAAAAGGATGCAAAAATGGTGGCAGCTGAAATTCTGAGATGTAATCGTGGTGAACTTCTACAGAAACGAGTGAAGAAGGCCACTAAAGCTCACCAGCAGAGACTGAAAGTTTTGTGCTCACAGTACGCAAGTGGCATTAAATCCCTTGAAGACTTCTTGGGTGCTCTGGGACAGATTATCAGAATAAAATAATGTCGGTGCTAAGTAAATTCTGTGAATGTGCTAACATATGTAAAATGTGCTGTCAGAAAATAAATAAGAGTGAAATATTATGTCTGGTTTTAAGCCTATGTTTCTATAGGCATGTTTCTGTCTGAAAATTACATCAGTGAGCTTTATATTAACATGAAAATGACAACATTGGAGTATTATAAAGAAATTTGAGATTTAAAAAATGATATATTCGTACCATGTTTTCTTAAATTCATTGGTTAAAAAAATAGACAAATATTGAAGTACAAATGTATATTTTATGCTGAATGAAAAACAACATGTTTGCACCAACATGAGGTCAACTTTATTTTTATGTTCAAACTTTATTATGAAGGAACCAGGAAATGAAATCCTTTTTAAAATACATCTTACCCAGACCAATTATGTATTAGAAAGATCTTTATTGTCTCCATCGCAAAAGTCTACAAAAGCAGACACATTGATCCCCTAATCAGCTCCCCCTAATCAATACAATCACGGTCTCCAAATATTTTATTGCTAAAGTATACTCCATACTCTTTCCTCTACTCAATGTAACTGCTGTTTGCAACATTTCTTTATGTAACACAATAGTTTAGCTGGAGTGACAAAAGATCAAAGGAAAAAGAATATTGAGTAAAGGGGGTTGTTTTTCACAAGTTGAGGGGATTTTGACCACCCCATCATTTTTGCCAAGGGGATTTTGACTATCCATCAAGGGGATTATGAACACCCTGTCATTTCTGTTGAGGGGATTTCGATCACTATGTCATTTTTCAACCAAGGGGATTATGATCAAGGGGATTTTGATATACACTCTGAAGGCACACAGGTTGTTGTCTATGATCAAGCTTGCAAAATAGGCCTCCTGAAGGGCCATGACAGCTTCTAATCATGTCAAAGAACTTCCAACAGGTTTGCACATCTGTGGAGCATATTCTTTACTTTTGTTCCCTCGCATTCATACTTTCCAGGCCCATAAACAAAAATATCAATCAACTTGACTTTTTTAGCAAAAAGTCCCTTCAAACAATTACCAAACCCCCGAAATATTTAATAAACATTCACTTGTAAACAACACATATACACATTTTATATAAAGGCAAGTAAAATAGATGTATAAATATTTTTGGACTTAAAGGGTCCTTTTAGTACTAAAACATTGACATCTCCATTTCTTGATATGTAACATTATTGTACATGGGGGAAAAGGCACACAAACATGTTTTCAGTACTTGCATACATGTACTAGCAAGTATACAGCAAGTATATATTCACAAGTAGGAATATGAGTATTATATATTAACAAAGACACGCTCAACAGTTAAAAAAACAACAATTATCTGATATTTCAGGAAAATGTTTGTTCATGCATCCTTTTATCAAATATATCTGTAACTTACAGGGTTTTTTTCCTATGGTTGGAGTATACCTGTCTTGTGTTTATTACACCTATGTCTCGATAGCCTGACTTACATGTTCAAAGCATTACAGTTCTTGCTAACTTTAAATAAGTTTAAGTCATTTAGTAAAGTATATAAGAACCTGAGAGAAGATACATGGGGTTATATGGGGTTAGCAATCTAATATGTTCTCTGGGCAGATACCTGTATTTTTGTATTTTGAGTTTTATGGCACACCAACACATGATAGTTCATACGATGCCAATTACAATTAATTTTAATGTAAACAGATACCTGTTCTAACCAAAGCAAGTTTACGAACTGAACTTTCATGCCTCTAATTGTTGTTTTAGCTTAGGTTTGTTTCATTTAATGATAACATATTTATCTTCCAAAACTAATAATATTAAGGAAGCGTATTCTTTTTTTTCTCAAGAGTCAATTAAACTTCGTAAATTACATTGAGCTTTTACAATAATAAATAACATTACTTTACCTTATTGTTTGAGTTCTTCTTATTCTAACTACCTATATTGGCGCCTGAAGGCATGAGAGCCACTGTACAATTCAAGACACTTAATAAATAATTGATAAGAAAAATAAACGCAATGAAACTGAACATAAACATCAATCATAAATTCACTGTTATATTGAACTAAATCTCCTGCAACAACAACCTTAGTAGAAAGAGGCTACTACATAAATATTTAAAGAAGAAAGACTTGTAATGGAAGGAGTCTGTAATATATCTAAATTCCATGCAACACTGTGCCCTCACCTCTGTTTGATCGAGGACAACACCTGAGGGTGGTTTTTCAGTTTTCATATACTTAACCAACTCTAGTGCTGCTTCAATCTTCTGCTTCATGTCATCTTCAGTTTTAGGTGTGGCAAGTAAATTGGCACTTGATGCATCAGTCCATACTACTTTTCTGTAAATATAACCAGTAAATAGTTTAGCCATATGCACAACAACACAAGCTAATAGAACAAAATGAAGTCTCGGAAGCTTGTAAAATAAAGACTAAAATTAATGAGGTAATGTGTGTTACCATTCTTTTGAGAGTTCTCATGGGTGGCACTTTATAGACTGTGTAATACTCCAATATAGTAAAGATTAATACAATGAAAAAGAGTAATGTCCAGAAGACCCTCAGTTTCAAATGTTAGTGATAAAAATGTTGACATCTGAAACTTGATAAATGCTGAATGTTTCAGTGAAAGTACATCAAACCAAACTATCAACAATCATGTACACATATCATTCTGATAGCCAAGAAAATAAAAAAGTATACTGCATTTAATTAAATCAAACTAGCACAAACTTTAGGCCTGAGGAGGAATGGGTATATGATTCATGCATCAGGAACTGCTAACTTTAGAGTATCAAGTCTTCCCATATCGCCAAATAGGTGTCTGACAGAAAAACATGTGTGGTGTTGATAACACCAAAGTCAGACCACTGTCCAAATCGGTGTCTGACAGAAAAACATGTGCAGATAACACCAACATCAGGCCACTGTCCAAATAGGTGTCAGACAGAATAACATGTGCAGATAACACCAACATCAGGCCACTGTCCAAATAGGTGTCAGACAGGATAACATGTGCAGATAACACCAACATCAGGCCACTGTCCAAATAGGTGTCAGACAGGATAACATGTGCAGATAACACCAACATCAGACCACTGTCCAAATAGGTGTCAGACAGAATAACATGTGCAGATAACACCAATATCAGACCCTATCCAAATAGGTGTCTGACAGGATAACATGTGTGGATAACACCAACCTCAGACCACTGTCCAAATAGGTGTCTGACAGGATAACATATGCAGATAACACCAATATCAGACCCTATCCAAATAGGTGTCTGACAGGATAACATGTGCAGATAACACTGACATCAGACCACTGTCCAAATAGGTGTCAGACAGAATAACATGTGCAGATAACACCAATATCAGACCCTATCCAAATAGGTGTCTGACAGGATAACATGTGTGGATAACACCAACCTCAGACCCTATCCAAATAGGTGTCTGACAGGATAACATGTGTGGATAACACCAATCTCAGACCACTGTCCAAATAGGTGTCTGACAGGATAACATGTGTGGATTACACTGACATCAGACCACTGTCCAAATAGGTGTCTGACAGGATAACATGTGTGGATAACACTGACATCAGACCACTGTCCAAATAGGTGTCTGACAGGATAACATGTGTGGATTACACTGACATCAGACCACTGTCCAAATAGGTGTCTGACAGGATAACATGTGTGGATAACACCAACATCAGACCACTGTCCAAATAGGTGTCTGACAGGATAACATGTAAGGATAACACCAACATCAGACCACTGTCCAAATAGGTGTCTGACAGGATAACATGTGTGGATAACACTGACATCAGACCACTGTCCAAATAGGTGTCTGACAGGATAACATGTGTGGATAACACCAACATCAGACCACTGTCCAAATAGGTGTCTGACAGGATAACATATGCAGATAACACCAATATCAGACCCTATCCAAATAGGTGTCTGACAGGATAACATGTGTGGATAACACCAACATCAGACCACTGTGATATGTACAGTAGTACTCAGCGTTTAAGGTTTTGCGAGTCAGGTCAAGGGGTTGTTTATCGTAGTAGTCATGACGTGATTCGCATGACGTATTTCAGATGACGTAGCATTTGCGTAACTGCTAGAAAGAAAAGGATCATGCTAGAAAGTTCATTTGTTTATTTATAACTGGGTTTCGAGAAATTCTGGTTTCTTGAATGTTCTAGAGCTTCTGCGTTCTAGTAATTTTTTGGGTCTATATAAAGGCTTGTTAGCCGATTTAAGGGGAAGTTTGAATGGACATAGAGTTTGGACATAGATTTATAGTTTGGAAATATTTGCAGCTTCTATATTAAATCTTTCTGTGTTGGAACTCACGTGGACCTATAATATTATACAGTGATATAAATATTAAAGTGTTGGTTTTGAAATTATATTAATTACATTCGTGTATTGTTCTACCTTTGGATTATTTCAACTGTGCTTATCTACGAGGACATTCTACCGAAAACTCTTCAGGATTATTCGACGTTGAAGTATTAATTGGGTTATTAAAGGGACACCTCCTAATAGGACAAACTGTAAGCTGTCATTTATTTTTTATTGTCAAATTTTGTCTGATGTATTTGTTATTATTTTGTTACGCTATAAATTTAATTGTTTATTAAAGAAAAAAAATTATAATAGTTTGTTGCTTGATTGTTCTTTCTGTTACACCATTTCGTCATTTAATAAACGTGCCATTTTATAAATAAACCTTAAATAGCGACACCGGTCGTAACAACTGTCCAAATAGTTGTCTGACAGGATAATACATGCAGATAACACCAATATCGGGTCACTGTCCAAATCGGTGTCTGACAATAATAACTAGTAATAAACTAAACTAACAACATATGTACAGTATGTACAGTAGATAAAAGCCTCGGCAACCTAAAATTCCAAATGAGAGAGTAGTTTCAAACAAAATAAAGCAGTACAAGCGCTGATATATTATAAGAACAATATAATGACGTCATACAATGCCATGACGCCGTATGCCAAAAGTGTCAAAAGTGAAATGTAAAAAATACGAAAGAAATCATAGAATTTTTAAAAACATATAAAGGCCGAGGATTTATCCGCCGTTGGCATATAATATTTAATAAAGACATCCACAAATAAAACATTTGCCTGAACCAAGGCCCAAACCCATGTAGTCAGTGTAGTTAGGGAAGTCACTAGCCAGCCACTCTACTTACTCAGCCCAATGATAAAAAATTACTTAATAAATCAAAAATATTCATCCAAATATCAACATGCAACAGTGTTTGCTTTAATTATTAGATCTGGTTACTTTTTACAGAAAAACATCTAATTCCCCTACTTATAAAATGGTATGTCAGTGTTCATCACTGTTCAGTATTAAGCATAAAACCATTGGAGGTCAATATAACTAAAATCTCAGTCATGCAAAGATGTAATAGGAAAACATACAGTTGTAGGTAAACATAATCTAGAGTAAATAATCATTGGTTATCATTTTTTAATAAAACATTTTTACTTAACATGATAAAAACACAAAAATGAACAATGTATAACCCAAAACTTTGCTATATACACTGAGAACATCTTCAACAAACTGACCAACTCAAAATATATTTTGTTTTGTTTTTGGGATACATTGCAATTATGCTCAATACAGTGACATCCTGCTGTTTTTGTGGAGGAAGACCCTTTACAAATGTCTGGGTAGAATCACCAGCACACTGCAGGTCAGCTGGAAGACATTCCCACATAAAGTCCTTCGTCCGACCAGAACTCGACCCACTGGTGGGAGGCTAGTTATTCAGAGGATATACAAATTAGCGACTCTTACCACTACACCACTGGCGCCGCATATATACAGATTTGTCTTTACTTATAAAAAGGACCTTAATTTTGTTTAACTTTACCTTAAATTATGACTTTAACCTTGTGGCCTTGACCGTAAGCAGGCATAATTTGGACATGAGTTCTGTACAAAAAATCGTTCACAGGGTCTAGTATGAGATAAAAAGCGGATAGAAAAGAGTTACAGATGGTCAAGAGATGGACAGAACTACAGTGAGGCAAATGGATGGACAGACAAAGACCATTCCTATCTTCCCCTCACAATTTCAGTGTGTAGAAAGGATTAATTAATGACAAAAGACTGCTACACCTTACACAATATCAAAATGTGCTTGCCTACCAGTAAATATACATTGTATGTGTTTGAGTCATAAACAGTACAACTGCCGAGAGTGATGTTATTTAAAAAAAAAAGAAGTATCCATTAGTTGACATTGTCATGTACAGTTGTTATGGAAAACCAGTTGTGTATAGGTCACTTTAAAAACACCGTATCTATCATTATGAACACTCTAATGTTACATGTCAAATGGTTTTAAAAACTATTAGCCTGGTCAGTATCAGCCAACAGGTTACAAAAATCATATTTAAAAGGATAGTATCAAAAATTAAAGAAACTACAACAATATCTAATTCATTTTTAAAATATAAGATAAAAACAACAGAAAAGATAGATTAATATAATGCTAAATCAATTACCAGTATATGTCAGTCAGTCAAGGGATCAGCAATTGTCAGATATGAGGCTTGCTGCCCGATTGGTCAGTCTGGTTGTTTAGATAAGATAGCAACAGAATACAGCTGTGCACAAGTTGACCTACCTGGCCTGCTACAGTCGTACTCATTGCTTTATAAGTAAAACAACAATAACACATAATAACACATCATCAATCAAACTAGGCCGACTAGCACACCTGTGTCCAAGATTATAAAACACTTCAGCTGGAGACATTTAACCAACATATGATTAACTGGATTTGAAATCAACTTGAAATCTAATAAATGAAATACTTGAAAATGAAAATCACACTTATGGGTCAACCCTTAGCTTGCTACATTTGCTAGAAACCCATACTTATATCCTACTTTGGAACTGACAATTACATATTAAAGTTAATCCATGTGTACCATTTATAAGGATCATGTCAGATTCCGATGAAGTGTCATTGCAGGTGAAGTATTGTGTCAGGTGAAGTATTGTGTCAGGTAAGGTATCATGTCAAGTGAAGTATCATGTCCGGAAGGGGATCATGTCAGGTCGTTTATCAGGTCAGGTGAAGCATCATGTTAAGTGGATTATAATGTCAGGTGGGTATGTCAGGTTGAGTATCATGCTTGGTGGAGTATCATGTCAGATAACATATAATGTCTAGTGAAGTATCATGCCAAATGTACTATCATCTCAGGTGAGAGTATCATGTTAGGTGAGGGGTATCATGTTAGATGAGATATCGTGTCCAGTTGGGTATCATGTCAGATGAGGTATCATGTCACATGGATTATCATGTCAGCTGAAGCATCGTGTCAGGTGGAGGCATCATGTCAGGAGGGGCTTCAATGTCTGGTGAAGAATTATGTAAGTTGGGTATCATGTCAGGTGGGGGGTATCATGTCAAATGAAGTATCATGTCAAGTTGGGTATCATGTTTGGTCGAGTAACATGTTAGGTGGGGTATCATGTCAGGTGGAGTATCATGTCAAGTGGATTATCATGTCAAGTGGTGTATCATGTCAAGTTGGGTATCATGTCAGGTGGTGTATCATGTCAGGTGGGTATTATGTCAGGTTGGGTATCTAGACAGGTGGAGCATCATGTCAGGTGGAGTATCATGTCAGATGATGTATCATGTCTGGTGCGGTATCATGTCTGGTGCGGTATCATTTCAGGTGAAGTATCATGTCGAGTGCGGTATGTCTGCTGTGGTATAATGTCAGTTGGAGCATCATATTTAGTAAAGTTATATGTGACGCATTGGCAGCATGCTACATTTATTACAGTGAAGTCAGCATAATTCGTAAAATGCTTAACAGACACAATGTTTTTCAAATTAAAAATAGTCAATGCTAATTTCTGTTAAGTAACTGTTACGTACCTTTGTGGGTATTCTACAACAACCTTGTCTTTGTCATTGTATGTCAGTGTAGCTGAAAAAAAAACTAAACATCAAAGGCAATATGTACAAAAACAAATACAGGGCTGCAAAAAAATCTTTTCAGTGACTAGTCCCAGACTAGTAACCTGGAAAAAACTGACTTGTCCGAAATTTTGTGTTATGTTCAATAAATGAACACAACAACACATTTGTCATATCTTCAGCTAACAATCAAGGTATAACAACAAATTGTTTGTTTTTTTGTTGTCTAGTTTTTATTTATTGCGCGTGATTTGGACAGGTGCGTGCATTGTACATGTACCACCTTTACGTGTTGTTGATAAATGCTCCTGGCGTGTAACTGATTGTGTTCATTGCTAATTAGAAACCACTGTTTATTTGTTAGTTGTCCGACTGCAAATATATATTACTTGTCCGGGACTTATTTAATGATCAATGCCCAGTAGCCCGAAACTGCATTTTGACTTGTCTAGGAAGAGCAACCATATTTTTCCAGCCCTGAAATATACTAAATACACCTACACATACTAACTTCCCATTCTTAGAAAGCTAGAAAAAAGGTCCTGTCAAATAGAAGGCCTTTATTGTTTGTTCTTTATAAAATATTCACTAATTAATAATTAAATGAAACAGACAAAGCTTTTGAATGAAATAGTCATTTTCATTTTTTTTAAAGCCACACATGGGGTGTAAACCAACAACTTTATGCATAAGAATCACCAAGTACCCAAACCAATATGCCATTAGTGTGTTTTCTCTTCATGCAAGACTTATTTAACCTTTGTTAATCAGAATGTGTATGCCATTTTACGAGCATAAACACAATAAATGTTACAGTGGTGATTATTTAAGTTTACAATTAAGGCAAATCTAATGAATTCAGAAACAGAAGGATCAATGAAATAAGGCATCTAAAATAAAACTTGATGCTATGTATACCTACATCTAGTGATTTACAGATGTATTGACTTATAATGAATAAATGTTATTGTTACCTAACTAAAGCCATATATTTTAGGTAAGAATGAATACTCGGTTCCAGTATTTGTAACCAGTTATTTATTTGTTTATTTATTTGGGTTTTACGGCACACCGACACTTAACAGGTCATACGGCGCCGAATACAAAGTTAAATGTGAATAGAGTGTAACCAGTTAATCTACATGCAACCAGCTTAACAAATTAATCCTTGCCTCCTTACAAAAAGGTTTATAAGCTTCAATTTGGTCATTGTTATGAAAACCAACATAAAAAGTTTAAGGGATAACTGTGGGATATAGTCCTTATTTGCTAACTTTCTCAATATCACTGCCCTTACTGGAGAACTGAGACTCTCATACTTTAACTAACTCTCTCAGACAGTTAGTTCATTACTTTTCATTCTGTCAAAGGCTACATGACTCAATATAAAGTTAGGTTAATTTTCCATTGTGTAAATTTTCTAGTGTAAATTAGGCTGAAAGTATAAATGGAATCGGGATGACTTTTTTAAAATTCTTATTTTTTCTGTGTGTTTTTAAAATTTAGGGTGTTGTTATTAACATTAACATACTTATCTACCTTGTATAACAAAAAAAAATAACAGTACAAAATAATTTCAAGGTTATTTCTAAATTGTCCAAGTAATCTGAAGGTTTAAGACAAAAATTAAACACCAGGTGTGTTGATAACATTCTTATATCGTCAGGAATGGCGATATCTTCAAAAGAATAGCTCGTAGACAAAACACAAGCAACGTGCCAAGCTACCTATTTAATCAACCCAGGGAGGTAACCCTTACAAGACCATTATAGAACAGAGATTAACAGTTAGCTTTCTCAGATCGTATCAACAAGGAGTATAATAGGCATGATCATCCAAAAACATAATAAACCTTTTTAATCTTTGTGATATCAAGAATTTTGACATTCATAGTCGTGAGCCTGTAGCAAGGGAAGTAAAAGGTGGGATAACTCTGCATGAGAAGACGACTCTTACCACTACCAATGGATAACTCTCTTAGTAATAGTCCCATGGCTTCGGCTGTGATTGGTGAAAGGTTTTCGATCTGATCTTGCAGTTTTACAGAAATGAAGGAAAAAAGATTAAAAAAATAACTTTGATAATATAACGGATAAAACATGAATAACATTACTAACCTTAGCCTGCTTTATTGGTTAATAGCCAATTTTAAATAGTCAGTTGTAAAAGCTTATTTAGAGCTTATGTTAAATTGCTTTAATCTTGCCAACCACCTTATGTTTGCATTGAAGAAAAAAGCTTAGTATGACATTTTAAAATAGACATACATTTATAGATAAAGCATCTAATATTACCAAACATGTCTGCACAGAATGAAATATCTTTACATGTGGATGTTCTCCATCTAACCTGTTATGCACTTGTGATTCTACTCAGACTTAAGTCTGGGGACTTCTTCCACCAATAACTAGCTGAATGTCACCAATATTTGTTGGTGCAATCTAAATATTAAAATATAACTATACCACAGAATATAATGAATTAATTCATTTATATCTTATAAAATCTTATTCACCATATGGAAACAGGATATTCACTTTTGACATGACTTACCACCTTTCTGTAGATCATTGCCCAAGCTTAATCCCTGTGGCTTTGGAATGGATTCAGCCTCTTCCACTTGTGCCTTGGTCTCCATGTTCTAACTGAATAAAAATACAACACATGTTTATTGGACAACAGATTTTCTACCTGTTGATGACAGATGGGTGGAGTAAAACCACTTCCAGACCAGATTCTGTCTAGTCTATTTTAGTGCAAAGTATCATGACATTCTCAACGAATTAAGCAGTAGTCTGACCCTTTGCTGACTGATCATTCCCAGGCGGCAATAGTTGTTTTTCTCTCTACGTGAGAAGGTGTCATGTCAGTTTTTTTTGTAATTCTACACCACCTTGTATGTGCCTTTGTCTAGCGGCAGTTCAAATATTAATATAAATGGTTATGCTCATAAGATGTGTCCATATTTTCCTATCAAGTAAAGGTGCAATAGTGGGTTTGCAACACTTATAATAGACGTTTGTCAAGTTTGGTTAATTGCTAGTTTAATGTCTCAAAGGTTTCCTGTGGAAGCTCTGTTGATGCTAGTTTAATCAAGAAAGCTTAGTGTAACCTCTCAAACAATGGGATATAAAAAAACACAGTTGTTCTTTGTTGATTTAGGATCTTTAATAAGGGTTAACAAATATGCCATCCCAGCTTATAAATCTTGTAAAGGATTCAGTGTGTATATTTTGAATAATCAATGATGATGCTTCCAGTAAGGGGTTCAATGGCAGAATCAATGGGAGTGGGGAAAAGGGTATAAAGAAAGGCGGGAAATCTGCTGTAAGTAAAAACTCATACACCAGAAAAAACTGGTATAAAACCATCTCACTCACTGACCATGACGCTTGAACGGTACTTATATACAGGACGCCACAGGGCAGAACGATGTACATGGACAACATGAAACATGCGGACAAAATATGACAATAACACACAAACACACCCTGGTTACATACTCCCCTGCTTTGGAGAAATTCCACGAATAAAAATATAAATCTGTATTGACCAAACTCTAACCAATGCTAAATAAAATCATTAATATTACCAAGGGAGATAACCGATAATTCATACCAATAACTCATTTCTATCAGTCAGCAGCTGGTTAGCAAAATATAATAAAAATATGAATAATACTGTTGACCACTAGGATTTGGCCTGAAAAATCTGAGAAATTATTATATTAAAATTGGCATAAAGTTATATGACTGACATAACAAGTTCCAAGGAAGTATAATACCTAATATTCGGTAGATCACAATACAACATAGCTTGAATAGATTATCAAAATTGGTCATCTAAAGTAGTAATTACAATTACAAACTTAATAGGCTGTCAGCCTGTAAATTAGATAATCATTAGGCATCATCCTTTATTTCCTGAAAATAAGCAAGGCTAGATATAATTGAAATTCACAGATTATTCTGTAAAGAATAAATGCAATATAATAATGCACATACTAAAAAATATCAGTAAAACAATAAACACTTTATACTAGCTTGATGACAGGTGACAGGATAGACTAATGATAATCTAATGGCAGCCTAAATTAAGTCAGTGGGTTCAAGAGTAAAAAGAAAAGAGTCAAGTCAAGAAATCCACTCTCCGAAAAAGTCCGGTGGACGTCGAACCCTGAGGGGCCGAGCTGACCGAGGAGCAGCGATTGATAAGGAAACTGGAGTTTGCACTGAAACCATTGGAGATGTCACAGAAAGATACCTAGTTGAAAGAGTAAGAGAATAACTTGTCTGAGTGTTGTCAGAGTGATGTGGGCTTAAAGTTACATAGGGCTCGAGCCCCGCCTAACATCAACTGACAAAGGATGTGCTGGCTCCGCTCTAGGAACTGGACATGGACATATATACCCTCCTGAAGAGTGGTTCTCATACTACGTTGAGGTATTATATACCCCCACTCTCACCCGAGCTGAAGTCAGAATCTAAGTCTAAACTAGTTTCTGGATTGGCTCTTGTTAGTGGCCATCGCCTCCTAGGCTTAGGTTCAGGTTTAGGGATGGTGACAGGCTCAGTATCTGAAGTCCTGAAGGGAAGAATCATATTTCTGTGAAGAGTTTTAGTTGGACCAGACCCATCCTGTAGCCGAACACGGTAAACAGCAATTTCAGGATTCACAGAGACAATAATATAGGGATGAGGTTCCCAGTTACCTGCCAACTTAGAAAGGCCTTTCAGTCTAACTTTCCTGATTAGAACTGTGTCGCCTTCCTTCAAGGAGTTGTTCTGAATGACTCTACGGTCATATGCTTGTTTATTGTAAGCGGCCCTGTCTTAAGCATGGGCACTAGCTACTTTGTATGCATATTGAATGCGTTCCCGCAGTTTGGCTACATAAGAGGGGTAGTCTTTGGCACAAAAGCTATTAGGATCTGTTCCTATGTTGCTGTCCACTGAAAGGCATGCATGCCATCCGAACATTAGAAAATGAGGCGAGAATCCAGTGGAATCATTGCGGGTGGCATTGTAAAAGCGCTCACAGCTTCCTTTGCCAGACGGATGTTATGGGGTGGTCCTGGACTTTGTAATATTAGCCAGAGTACACAGCTCATGAATAAGTTTGCAGTCAAAGTTCCGGCCTTGATCACTGTGAAGCAGTTCTGGAAAAGAGAATTTGACAATGAAGTTATCAAACAGAACCTTCGCTGTTGCCACAACTGATGTTCCTTTACAGAGGAACTGCTTTGGCATACCTCGTAAAGTGGTCGATAATTACCAAGATGTCCTCGTAACCGCCTTCAGAAATATTAACTTTAAGAAAGTCCCTGCAAGCTAGTTGCATGGGGCGAGTGGTGACAACAGGGCAAAGTTCAGCACGAGGCCTGACTGGTGTCTTCCTACAAACACAACGAAGGCATGTTTCAACCCGCTTGCAAATATCTGCCTCAAGACTGGGCCAGTAAAATCTCTGTCTTGCGAGTCACACAGATTTATCCTTCCCAGGATGACCAATATCTGTGAATGCCCATAAACGCAAAAGTTCTGTGGAAGGATGGAACATCAAGTTGGACTACAGGTTGATTGTCGATGGTAGCGGACCGGTATAAAACGCAATTTCGAAGTGTGAGTCTGTGCCACTGACTTAGAAACCTTCGAACATAGATAGGTTCTGCCTGATACTTCTCCCCTGTGGGTAGAGGCCGCTACCAAATAGATCAATAGCCCTAGCCAGAATAGAGTCTATGGGCTGCTCTGTAGACCAGTCTATTACAGCGAAAATGTTCAATTGAGTACTAGCTTCTTCTTGGTGCTCGCCAGCCAAGCTTTCAGCTATCGGCGATAAACAGATGATGCTTGTGCAGATCGCTTTTGTAGCATCGCCAAGAAAAGGATTGCGACTGAGAGCATCAGCATTTGCATTGCTTGCATCTGACTGATAGTGGAAAGAGAAGTTTGATTGGCCAGGAAAGCGACCCAACAGTGTTGTGTATCATCAAGCTTAACTGTAGACAAGACATATGTCAGGGGAATATTGTCTGTTAAGAAAACATGGTTCCCATACAGATAATCATGAAATTTATCAGTTACTACCCACTTTAGAGCCAGAAACCCTAACTTGTGGGCTGGATATGTCTTAAACCTCTGCTGGCATAAGCGATGACACGCTCTTTGTCTTCCTGTTCTTGTAAAAGAATTGCCCGAGACCTTGCAAGCTAGCATCTGTGTGGAGAACAACTGGTTTAGAATAGTCTGCTATCAGGATGTTTGGTCAGAGCGTCATTCAACAGTTGAAATGCCGATTCCTGCTCTGGCCCCCAAATCCACTCTACAGGAGAAGCTGCATATTTCTTTGCCTTCTTTGTCTTTTTAGTTAGGGAATGGCCCTCAAGACGACGTTAAATGGCTGAACAATATTGGCATAGTCTTATACAAAATGCCTATAGTAGCCTGTAAAACCAAGAAAAGTTCCTCAACATTCGCAGGTCTAGGCCAAGAAAGAACTGATGGAACTTTTGCTGGGTCTGTGGAAATCCCTTCTGCTGAAATTAAATGGCCAAGGTACTCCATAGAGGTCTTACACTTGCAGGATTTGAGTTTTAAGGCGAGAAAACACAGCTTCAAGACGATGCACATGTTCTTCAAATGTAGATGAAAATACAAGAATGTCGTCTATGAAAACAAGACAGTCACGGAGATTGAGCTCACCCATACAACGTTCCATAAGACGTTGAAAAGTAGCAGTCTTCACCTTGTCAGTTTCCTCAATTTCCACTTGCCAATAGGCAGACTAAATATCTAACTTAGAAAAGTATTTGGTACCAGCAAAAAAATTTACAGTATCGTCAAAACGTGGCAACATTTTGGCGTCTTTTCTGGTATATAGTTGAGCAAACGATGGTCTATACAAAACCTCAAAGACCCAAAACCACGTTTGACAAGGCGTATAGCTCCACGAGAAAGCATTTCTTTGAGGTGATCCTTCATCTCTTCATACTTGGCAGGGGAAATTTTCTGATACTGCTGTTAAAACGGGATTTCGTCTAGCAGAACAGTCTTATGTCTAACCAGATTGCAACACCCTAAATCTGTCAAATCCTTAGAAAAGACATGGTCCCAATTGTCAAGAACTTGTCTGACGGAAACAAGTTGGTCAGTAGTTAGGTTCTCTTTATCTATTTTCAATCTAAGGTCTTCTTCTTAGGAGTTAGTTAAATCCGTAGCTTTTGAGCAAGAAGGGCAATTGGAAAAAAAAGGAGAGAAGGAATCAAGGTTGTTGACAAGCTTGACTTCATTCACAGAGCAAAGGTCTGATCGTGGCTTGATGAATATTGGACGAGCTGAGATGTTGCAGATCTTCACATGAACTTTTGCTGTAAAAGCAACAGGGGAAATGTTAATCAAGCATGGCCTGACAAGATACCGGCATTCAGAATGTCTGTTCTCTGTGACTACACTGGAAGTGGTGTTGATGTTGTGAACAAACCCATTTAATGTTACAGTTTCCTAAGTTGGGACTCTGATGGTTTTCTTGTTCGTTGATCGGACTGTGCATGGCCTACAGTTAAGAGCATTAAACGTCATTTGCCAAGCATCTGAAACTTGTGATTCATCTTTCAAAGCATTCTTGCACCGCCTGATGACATAAGTGCTAACTATAACTGGGCATGTCTGACTGTCAGCATTGTCCGGGACCACCAAAACAGGAAAATCTTAAGTACAAGAGCTGATTGCAGGTACAGAAATAGTTATTTCAACATAACCAAGGACGTTCAAAGTGGAATTATCTGCAAAAGAAATATCTAGACCAAGGCGTTCTAAATTAAGCAGAGGTAAAGGTTCAAGGGATCTGAACATTGACTCAGAAATGGTTGTAACCATACTGTCAACAAGACAAGTGACCTCTTGCCATTAATAACAATCGTGGAGGTATTATGATTACCAACAATGCGATCCCAAAGAGGCTGCGATTCTCCAGATAAGCCAAACAGAGAATCCGCCACCGGTTGGCCACCAGCGAGAGCGGTTAGTAGTTTTAAGTATTTCCTCGTCCAAAAGATATGGGTTGTGTATTGAACGCAGCAGGGTTAGGGGGCATAGTGGGATTAGGCTGATTACGGTGATGTCCTGAAGAAGGCCGCCCACCCCAGTTTCTCGCCCCTTGTGAGTTGGCTGATAGGGTTCAACACTGAGGTTTAAGTTAGAGTCAAAACGTTGCATAAATTGATCAAACTTCTGGTTCAGTTGTCAACTAAGATGGGTATCCAAATTCACCATCCGTGACTCCAGGGCACCTATTTTTCCTAAAATATCACTGTGACCTTAATCACTAGCCTGGACTGGGTTATGGGTTACCTTACGCCGAATATTAGAAGAAGATGAAGATGAGAGCTCTTTGTCCGCCTGTCGAATTTCCCTTAGAAAACAGTTATAGTCTGTGGCAAGGTCATACGCATGCCTGGTCTGAGCCTTGAGAATAAGTGAAGAAAGACCAGCCCAGAATCTGTGCTTAAGAAGGTCATCCCTAGCTCCAAGTGAAAGTTCTCCCTTGTGTATAATAGTTTGCAAAAGAGTCTCCGGTCTACAAGCGAAAAGAGTTTCTCTTTAGAAGAGGCATCTGAAAACATAGCATCCAGTTTGGTCAAAATGACACCTAAAGAAACAGACTGACCTATGGAATCAATCATGAGACATGCAGTGCCACGCAGTGAACTTCGCAAAGCTTGAAGCTGTTGGGAAGAGGTCCAGTCTCCAGATGAGGACAAACACTTTACCTCGTTCCTCCAAACCATGTAATTCACTCCTCCCTTTGGTAGGGGCTCCTAACCAGAAAATGATGGAAGTTTAGGAATATTGGTGGTTGCAGGTGGAAAAAAAGATGGCTGACCAATAGGTGTAGAGGTAGCAGTGGGAGAAGAGGGTTTTGACTCCCTCATCGCTTTGATATGACATGTATGTATGTTTTTATCACCACCTTCTGTGTTTTGAATACATTCATCTTTGGAGATTAGATCATATTTTTAACTTATCTCAGCCATAATTGACTCCATGGTGATATTTTCTCAGCCATGATGAAAAGTGGAGTGTGTAGTCTTTATGAACATCTGCAAACAAACTATGTGGACATTACCTTTCTGGAGTTGAAATTTTTGTTTTATATAATTTTTCTTGTGGGTGTCCATCCTTTCCAATATAGATATATGTTATTGTTTTTATATTTTCCCTAGCATGTTACATTTTTTAACATATTGGCCAATGGCTTGGAAGATTTGTTGTTGTAACTTTTTGTGCGGGAACAAAAGATTTGGTAAAGGTAAGTTGTTTTTCCGAAATATTTCTTCTAGAATTTTTCTTTCATCCCGGAGGACACTGTACTGCAGCAGAAAATGTGACTCATCATTAATAGTGTTGCAGGTAGAACAGGTAGGGTTTAAATTTAATATATATTGCTCTGTGCTACCGGATAATAGAATTTTGGAGGTTCTAAATGTAGAAATACATTTATCTATTTTTAAATTTTTTTAGTATATTTGGAGTAGATCCTGGGTTGGTAATGGTCTACCATTATTTAGTATAGTATTTCTTTTTGATGCTTTACTTCCCTATTTCTGAATGAGATGTTTTTACTAAAAGAGTATATTTCCGTTGGGAATAAGCCTAGAACATATGTTGGACGCATTTGATAGGCAGAGGCCCTTCTTGGCCGCCGCATCGGCGCCATCATTGCCAGAGATTCCTACATGAGCTGGACACCATGTCATTATGACCTTGTGACCCTTCTCTAGGCACTGGTTGAAGAGTATGTTAATTTTGTTTAAGAGGTCGGATCTCGATCTGCTATTTTTTAATTTAATTGCTGTTAGAGAAGCCAACGAGTTCGAAAGAATAACAGATTTTGTTTCTTTTTGTCCTTGTATCCAGCTTCGGGCTTGCATTATGGCATTTAAATCTGCCGTAAAGATGAAAGTCTCATCTGTAATTCTATCTGTTTGTAATCTATACTAGTGATAACCTGGGCAGAGGCCATAATGCCTGTTAGTGGGTTTCAGCACCAGCAACACACCAAGAATTTAACGGTCGCACTTGGGAAATGGTAAATGAGGCCACGACTCTTATGACAGAGTAAGTCAACAAGATCATGACGATGATGGGTCAACTACAGAAGGCTATTCACCAGCAGGCAGCAGAGCTTCGGATGTTGAAGGGAGTTCAGACTCACGATCCTGAGGGCAGAACAACGTCAAACCAGACACGGCAAGATAACGAGTCTGATCCCAGACGACACAGCAGAGAGGGAAGAGATAGAACACATGACGGACGACGGGACAGGAGCAGAGATAGAAGAGAAAGGAGCCTGGTAAGAAGGAAAAGGAGTCTAGAGAGTAGGAGGAGTCTCAAGAGGAGAGAACAACGCCAGTGCAGACCAAAACCAACCGACAGAGGCAAGAGGAAGTAGAGAGAGATGGGATAATCGACGATCTGAGAGGAAACTGGAGAAAAATATTTAAATATTATTGGGAACTGTTGTAACAGAAGAATTCTTTGACAGACAATCGGATAAATTTACTTAAGTTTAATAAAAATGTTCATCAATATGCTTGTAATGTGACTTTTCAACGCCTATGTAAGTATTAATGGACGCTACTACAGTGAAATATAAAGTGACTGTTATTTAAAACATTAAGGTGATTTGCGCACTTAAGGTGATTCATTGATCATAATCGATTTAAGGTAATTCATTGTTATCTTTGTGGTGTCTTCTTATCCAAGTGTTGTTTTTTTCGATGGGGCCAGAAGCAGGGGATATTTTGTCTTCATTCGACCTGTCCTAAGAAGACAGCAAACATTTGGTAAAATGTGACAGACAAGCTTAAAGTGCATTTTGTGCCCCAAAAAATTATTTTCGTGAGAGCAAAGTTTAATCAGCGGGTGCAAGCAGACCACGCATTTTGTGACAGATCTGTAAGCGTTAGCAGAACACTGCAACTTTGAAGCACTACATGATCAGTTAATTAGAGGAAGGATGGTGGTGGGGTTGAAGGACTTCAGATTGTCTGAAAAACTACAGCTGGACGCTGACTTGACTTTAGATAAATCGATCAATAAGGCGAGGAAGCGGGAACAAGTTCGATCTCAGTAAAACGTGGTTAGAGGGTCTCGGGCCAGCAGCAATGCACTGTCAGACCAGGAAAGGATGCGTGTGCTTGGAAAATTCCAATATGTGATAAAAACCGATTCGAAAGTGTGTGTAGAGGACATATTTGTAGTGCAGAACTTAAAATGTCCACTCCTTGGTCGACCTGCTATTTCGGCACTGGAAATCATCATGGTAAATGATTCTTCTCAGCTTTCATCAGTCGAGTCTTTGAACAACCAAATAGCCCATAAATTCCCAAACTTATGGATGGAATAGGCGAAACAAATTGGGAGTTAGTGCATTGATAAAAATGCAAAACCCTACTCCAAATCAAGTCCGCGTAGCATACCCATCCCATTAATGGATAACGTTAAAGCAGAGCTCAGTAGTATGGAGCAAAAAGGCATCAACTCAAAGATCACCAATCCAACCGAGTATTGCGCACCGTTAGTCGTTACGCTGAAACCGAGGGCAGATCAGGTCAGACTTTGCGTAGATATATCAAAGCTGAATGAATATGTACGACGCGAGCGAACACTATCAGTTACAGTCAACAGATGAATCATTGGCGAAACTGAGGGGAGGTCAATTTTTCTCGAAGATAGACGCAACAAAAGGCTGTTACCAGGCCAGTCTTTCACCAGTATCGCGCCATTTGACAACATTCACAACTCCATTTCGAAGATACTGTTTCAATGTAATTCCGATAGTAATTAGCAGCGCGCAAGAACTCTTTCAAAAGAACATGTCCAAATTGTTAGACGCGCTACCGGGCACGGTGAATCAAATGGACGATGTACCGATTTACGGGTCGAGCGAACAAGAATACGACGAGAGGTTAAATAAAGTCCTTGAAAGAATTGAAAAGGAAGGTCTCACTCTGAACAAGAACAAAAGCGTGTTCAAAGTCACCAGTGTCACGTTTCTGGGACATGTGATCGGTCAAAACACCATCGCAGCCAATCCCAGCAAAATCGAGGAAGTATTAAATATGCCCAAGCCGGAAAATGTTTCAGATGTCAGGAGAATCCTAGGCATGTGCAATCAGTAAGCTAAGTTCTGATCAAAACTACCAGATTGTCAAAGCCTATCAGATCCTTGTTAAAGAAGGGCTACTAATGGTACTTGGGCCCAGAACAGGAAAAGGCATTTGAATGCATGAAAACGGAATTAAGTTTTCCAAGCGTATTTAAACACAATATGATCCAAAGAAGGAATCGCTAGTCAGTGCATACAGCTCTTCATTTGGCCTAGGCAAATGACTAGGCAAAAATACAATGGTATATGGAAGCCAGCTATTTAATTGGGAAAAGATTTATTTTAGAAACAGACAACAAACTATTAGTGTCGCTGTTGAGCACAAAGTCCTTGACTGATATACCCCCTATAATTCAAGGATTTAGGATGAGGTTAATGAGATTCTGTTACCAAATTGTTTACACACAAGGAAGTAAGCTAATTACGGATGACTGTCAAACGCACCTCTCAGTTTAACTTCTGATAAGGAAAGTTCTATACAAGGTTGGCCTGAAAATTCAGCACGGCACTCCCAGACTTACTCAAACCATATTGGCAGTTTAGAAGAAGTGTTACTTCATGGAAGGGCTAAATTTTGTTTGATACTAGGCTAATTATACCTTCAGCGTTGTAAGTTGAAATAGTAGACAGGTTACACGAAGGTCACCAAAGCTTTTCCAAATGCAGGGAAAGGACAAGAGAATCTGTCTGGTGGCTAGGTCTTTACTCGATGCTAGAAAATGCACAAAGTCATGCCAAAAGTGTATTGAAATCTCAATCGATCAAGCAGAACCGTTTAGGACTACAGAATTCCCAAATTGGCCTTTCCAAAAAGCAGCCACTGATCTATTCGAGCTGAAAGGTTTTACATATCTGCTTGTAGCAGACTATTTCTCAAGGTATATTGAGTTAGCAAAACTGAAAATCACATCAGCAAATGCGGTCGTTAATCACATGAAATTCATATTTGCGCGACATGGTATACCAGATGTGGTAATATCAGACAATGGCTCATGCTATAACTCGCAAATATTTAAGTTCGCTGCTATCTACGGATTCGAATATGTGACTAGCAGTCCAATGTACCCGCAGGCGAACGGCCTGGCAGAGAGATCTGTCAGAACAATGCTGAACAAAGCAGATGACCCTTACATTGCTTTGTTAGCATACAGAGCCACACCATTACACAATGGTTACAGTCCGGTTGAACTATAAATGAGAAGGAAATTAAGGACAAGTCTCCCTCATACACCAGACAGCCTGTCTCCAAAGTTGCCCAAATTCAAACAGGTCAAAGAGTTCGTGGCAAACCAAAAGATGAAATTAAGAACTCCTTTCGATGAAAGGCACAGAGCTACAAATCTGAGCCAATAAAATAACCGCGACCGGGTTTACATCGGGGATCAAAAGAACTTGGGCATAGTCCAGAGAAAAACTGATTTCCCAAGGTACAAAGTCCAGACTAATGATGGCATGGTAATGAGAAATAGACGGCATTTACTTCCTGTTAGACCCCCGGCCATAAATCAGTAGGTTGGCCAGTATGCTGATAGTATCCCATAGCAGACGATACCAAAACATACAGACACACCCAGCAGGAGTAAACGTGAGAACTCACCACCAGTGAGTTCAACTGACAATTTTATGTAACAAGGAGTGGTCGCGTGTCTAATCTTCCCGATAGACTTGCATATTGAGCAAAGGACTATTTACCTGAGTGCGTAACATGAACAATTAGTACAGTGAATTAAGCATGAAATTAACAATTAAAATATCTAGGATAAAATTATCAAGTTACACTTACTGTCCTGTCGCAGATTTGAAACCAAATATAGCTTTATTTATATTCAATAGGGTGTCAGTCTTACAGGGATTGTTGCTGTGAGTGCAGAATGAATGGTTTATCAAAACAAATTTGTGGGACAAAGAGGGGTCAGATCTTGGAATGGGAGTGTCTGGTTTGTGTCTGGGTCAGTGTCTGGATCAGTGCATGTCATTGTGCATGTGAGAAGTGCGAGTCAGTTTCGCTCGGTTCGTGGGGAGATTACCTCGATGACAAGAGTGCGTTTGGAGTTTTGATGTTCGACAATATTGCTGGTCAGTGGAAAGAGAAAAATATCAAAAATGTAAAAGTTTTGATATAATAGTCACATTGAGACTAAATAGGCCAACATATAGAAGAGACGGAGATTCACATCGTTGATGGGCGTGTGTTTGTGGTTTTCGTTGGTGGACGACATAGCTAATCAGTGGGAAGTGGAAATATAAAAAATGTAAGAGTTTTGATGAAATAGTCACCACAGGACTAAATAAGCCAACATATAGCAGAGAGAGAGAAAGTCACATCGTTGACACGGGTTACGATTCCTTTGGTTGTGGGCCACATTGCTGGTCAAAAGATTGAAAAGTGTCCTTCGTGACAAAGAACCACATTTTGAGAAAAATGTTAGACATTAGAAAGTGTATCCATAAAAGATCCAGCCTAGGATACAGAACGAGATAAGTAGATTCATAAGTGATCCAGCCTGGGAATACAGAAAGGGGATAAGTAGATCCATAATAGATCCAGTCTTGGAAGACAGAGGCAAATATAGAGTCAGCCTTACCCAGAATACCTATATTTAAATGAGTACAAATTTAAAGCAGAGGTCATCAATGCAAGAAGGCAGAAGACAAGTGTATACTTAAGATTTATTGGATGTATCACCTGTTCAAGTGATAGTAATAACAGTCATTTGTATTAATGCGAACATCGTGTTTTAAAGAAACTCTTTGTAATTGTTAAATATATATCTTTATTTCCAATGCTGTAACAGTGAACTTTTAACAATAAATGTATACTGCAATTTTAATCAATTTTTCGACTGGTGAGCAGTTGAGATCAGGAGCTTGGTAAGTACTCTTGTAGTCATAGTAACAAACCAGAGATAACCCACATCCTAATCTTGTGTAGTAAATGTTACATGTACTGAAGCCGTATTACAAAGCATCTCACAATTCCCCGTTTACCGTAACCAGGCTGCAATTAACACGTATTTGTTGGATTAGTGGAGCTGAAACGGTTAGATAATGACCTGCCACAAAAACACAGCTGGCATTGGATTGGTTGCGCATTGCTGCCATGATCAATATGGTACTGAATGCTGATGCAATTTCTATTGCTGCGGCTGCTACCGCTGCCGCTGCTACTACTACTACTACTTCTACCTCCCACTCATTTTAAAATAAATATTTAATATTTAAATAGTCCCAGTTTCCATGGCAACACAACATCATTTTGTATGGAATGGTGTAAGAAACATAAAGTACACATTTATGCAATTAAGGTTAATATTTATCTATTAATTATTCGTTACTACGTATATTTGTCGACAATGAGAAGTACTATGAAGCTAAAACGACAGCATGTTTATTGATCTATAATTTATTTTCAAATTTAGCTAAATAAAAAGTGTATAGGATATAATGTTATTCATTTATAAATGCGTATATTTAAATAGTGTCGAAGAATTTCTTAACCCATTAACGTCCACTATTACTATAGAATGTCAATGTTTTGCGAGTTGTCCATTATATTCTCATAATGATTCCAAGTTAGTGTTTAAAATGTAACACATAAACGGGGACCTTATATGAGAATGAATGTTTAAAATACTACACATCAACGTGGAGATAGCGGCCGATAGTGTGTATGCCTTATCGAAGAAACTAAAAATAAACGGGAGCACTTATGTATGAGTCATATCATGTCCCAATCGGTGTGTATATTGTGATCCGTACCGATTTGGTAAATTGGGTGCATGAAGCTTTTGTTTTCTTTCAACGTTTGTATACAAGGATTTCAGCAGTAGTACAATTGGGGAGGTCCCCGGTTTGGAGGGTATCGCTAGTTGGAAGGTGGGTATTCATACAACTGTCATGATCAAGCCATTGGTTGCTTATATAGTTATACCCATTACAATAGTTTGCTTATAAGCTTGTTTACAATTTCAAGTTTGTTAATGGTTATTTTAATAAGCAAAAATATGTTGAAATATTTCAGGAATACAACATATTTTTGAAAAATCTCATTAAAATTTGACAAATGGGTGAAAAAATAATCAAAACACAGGTCTTAAATGATCTCTGAATGTTTGTTTTGTTCACAAGAGTTGTTTACGAAAATAATAGTAGTTATAAAACGAGAGTTAAGCTCCCGGTTGGTTGTGAATACCGTGTCTTACTAGTTTTGATAAACATAACATGGCTCCTAAAGCTCTGCCTCTGTTTTTCTTATATTGGGCCATTATTATCGTTTAAGACACTAAAAAAATTAAAATGCATATTAGTATAACAATTTTAGACTAGAATTTGGTATGAAGGCCACAAATATACACTCCATGAAAAACGATTCCATTAATGGCTAACGCCCTTAAAGACAAATAATTTGAAGCCGTTAAATTTGGATCAATAGATCTGATGGAATATCAAAACAACTTAAGGAGGTTTTCCCCTAATGGGAAAAATTTCATACTTACCAAAACTTGCAATATTTGTGATGTATTTGCATTGTCTAATTAGAATACACATTTAAACAAATTTTTATCGTGTACTTTTTGCATTTTCACATTTTTTATTCCCAGACTCGACTTTTTGTGTATCGGAAAAGGTACAATGGTACAAGATTTCAAAAAAGTTTATTTTTTGAAGTTTTTTAACAAATGTCTATGCCAATAAGCATTAATTCACTGCAGATATAATTGTTCTCATTAAAAAAAGTTCATATCATGAGTGATTAAAAAAATAACTATCATATTGGTGAAAGAGGGAAATGACAGTATATGAAAATTCCTTTAAAATCTCGAAAAACCAAACTTGCCGAAGTCACATTACCCTATTTTTTTTAATAAAGTAGGTACATTCCTAAACAATACATAAATATCATCTACAATCATATCTGAGTAAAATATAAACAATTTAAAATATTTTTACCGTAGTTAACTTCAGAAATTAAGATTTGAAAATGACTACCCACTGAGATATGGTATCCAGTCGTTTCCCCATATTACCACTGAGAGCCAAATGACAAAGTATAAAATTCGGGTTTGTACAGGTATCTCCATCGCACAAATAAAATTTACGTAATTGTGTTCCATTAATAACGGTGTACTGCGTTGTTTCCGTATTGTGGGACGCTTACGTGCCTTAAATATTCCTCGAAAATCACGTTCTTGTGGCACTGGATGTTTTGTTGTTTCGGTTTGCAAACAGGAAATTCCCAAAACGTCACGTGACAGGAACTTCGCATTTTTTAAAATATTTTCTCTCTAAACGTGATATATGTCAAAATTTTTGTCCTCTATAACAGACTTTGAACCATTTTAACTTTTACCCTAAACATTAACAATTAATTTAGTGTTATTTGGTAAAATTACGTTTTTCACCGGGCAAAAACGAAACCTTCCGTCGCGAACCGAATGTATCAATATCGGCCGAAGTTCATTATGGGAAGCCTTCCTTAAAGCGACTCTTTCCGATAACGGTAAAAACGACTTTTTTGGAAAAAAAGTCTTCAAATTCTATTTCTTTTGTATTTTAATGAAAGCTTGCATTGATAGCAGATTACTGATAATAAATTCAACTAGAAAAATGCCTCGTAATTGTTGATAATGATGTTTTAACTCACCGATACAGCGAAAGTGTTAGTAACATATTTTCGGCCGGGTCTTCTATATTAAGCGCGAGCTCTTTTGTCTGGGAACCCCAACTCCCTTTTGACGCCTGCGCAGTTTGTAAACATGGTTCGTAAGAAGAAAACCGAAAGTGAAAAGAAGAGGTTTAATGCTATAAGACAAAAGAGGTTTCATTTAAATAAGTTAATCTGGGAGGATAAATTGACAGATGGAATGCCATCAAGTCGGCTATCAGTGCAACATCGGACGCCGAAGTCGCTGCAGCATTGATCAACTGGTAAGTGTAAAGTCGATCTGTGTCTGTAGGGTGTTTTTAGGGACTTCCTCACATTGTAAACAGAAACGAAATTAAATCTCCAGTGTTATCTTGGCGTACACTGCCTTGTATAAAATGTGTATGGATAGATATAAATATAAACAAAAACGTTTGGATACGTCACTCGCCATCGACGGTCACATGCTGACTAATTAAAATTTTTACAGATCGATTGTTGGAGATATGATTTTGAATAAATAGATCGACAGAGAAATAAAACTTTACATGACCAAGCTAACATTAAGTAAGTAGGCTGGTTTAGTTGTTAGAATAATCCATGCACTAATGAATACTGCCCAGTCATGTAAATCACTTATTTATTTGTTATTTTTATATCAATAATTTTAAAAATATTATGAAAACTGATAAGTTGTCACTGTCTCCCATGCAGTGGGAGGCTAAGCAGTCAGGAGTTACAAATTGACGACTCTACCATGACACCACGCCTGCCCCCAAAACACCTATATAAACAAAACCATGCGCCTTTGCATCTCTAATTGTACTTTTATGATGACCACTGAAGTCAATTCCGTGAAATCCCATTCTATAAATAGTGTTCTTAAACAATTCATACTATATATGATTCCAGTTTCCTGGAACAACATGCACAAGTGACACTTTCGGGCATTAGTTCTCCACACTTGGATATCCAACCCTTATCAGATATTGGTATATCATCAGTGTCAGAGGGCAGTGGGGATGATGCAGCTATGAGAAAAGCTTTATCAAGGTATAAATTAAGTTCTTATTGACAGAAATTTCACAGGAGGCCTGCATACACATGGCAAGCAGGATATTATGTGAATAAGATCAATCATTATTTTCTTTTGACAGACAACAATTTTACTTTCAAACTGTCATGATGTTGTATGCCTGTTGTTGTTTTTCTGTGGTTGTTTTTTCACTTCCAAATAATGGTATTTATATTAAACTCTGTTCATTTACCTGATACTATCATAAACCATTTCACACTGCCCTGGTATAGTTTTATTGCCCATATAGATCTGATGAATTTATTGCTAAAACTACTGCCACATCATATTAAGTTGAATTATCTCATTTTATGTTTCATTTTTTTCTGTTTCCATAAGATGTTAAAATTAAAATTGTTATAAAGAAATATTCACTGTTATTCTGCCACTCATTTTTATACTGTATGTGAGCATTTACCTGCTGTTGCAGTTTCCAAGAATCGCTAACACCAGGCCAATCGGGTATTGTACATTCTACCCTGGCCCTTTGCTCACAAAAGGAAAATTGAGGATGACACACCAGTGGAAACCAAAAGGTGAGTAAAAACTTTCATTGTTATACTGACATTATCAGATGCAAAGGAGACAACTTCATTTTAGAAGAGGTATATTTTATTTATGATGCAGCCAAAAGATGCAAAAATATGGTACTTTATATAATAAATATGATAAGACCGTGCCCCAAATTAATGAGAACTAAAGTTAAAATTTAACTATTTTTCTTTTTAATTAAGAGTAATATTTATTGTTCAGTCAAGTTTTGCATGGAATCATAAGTTAAACAGTATATTGTGCTTTCATTTCCTGTCAGAATGCCACTTCCATGTCATAGTCTTAGATTTAACACCTTCATTTGTGTCAGTTTATGGTTCAGTTTTGGACTCCTTTTACAAAATCACTGTTCTCTGTTCCATTAGGATGATTTTGATGAAAGTGTCATTTAAAAGGTACAGTATTACTCTCTTGTCAAAGAAATGCTACTCATTTTTGCTTTTATAAATGTTGATAATTTATTTGTTTCAGAGCTGCTTATCTTACAACTCCTGTCAGAGGCAGGAAGAAGATTAGAAGGTACAGATCATTTTATATGATACAATTCTGTAGAGCTCACACATAGTTTTCAATTGTGGCAACTTCAACGTACACATGCTAATCACCAGCATTGTTTTTTCTTGATATTTTCTGTGACATAAGACCTTAGCTACTTGATAGGTCTGATATTAGGCCAAATGTCATCTGACTGCTGTTGAGTGACTTGCTCATGAACTCACACATGTAGTGGTTGACATATAATACATCTGTAACACAAATATTATTATCCATCTAGTCCCCCAGCTGTTTTATGTGGTAGCATATTCATTATGTTATTTAAAAATGTTTTTGTTTTTTATATAAATAAACATTTGTTAAGGTAATTGTTCTAAGCAACACACACTTGAATACAAACAGTGGTAATATTTTGCAACTTATTAACTTATTAACTTACAGAGTTCTTGATGAAGACTGGTCATCCAGTGAGATTGAATCCCTCTTGGACCCTGACTATGACCCTGATGACCCTACCCTCCAGCCTACAGACTTTGATATTTGTATAGCGTAGGTCATTTTCCTTTATAATTAAACATTTAAATTTATATCTGCTTCAAATATGGTGTAGTGGTAGTCACCGACTTGTAACTGACCACTTAGCCTCTCACAACGTGGGTTCAAGTCCCTTTCGAGTGAAGGACTTAATGTGGGAACGTCTTCCACCTGACCTGTGGTGGCTGTACCCAGTTTGTTTGTTTTAATTGTTTGGGGTCTTCCTCCACCAAAACTAGCTGGACGTCGCTATAATGATCATAATTGGTCGCTGCGATGTATCTCAAAAACAAAAACAAACAAACAAATGTTAGGTTCTAAAATACCTTCTTTGATAAGTATTAGGCAATATCATTAAGAACCTCACACAGTTTTGTTTCTTTATTCTGTTTACTTTGTAGCACTCAAAATAAACCAACTATTTTACAATTAGATTAAGAGTACAAATACTAAATTAACTTGCCATTGACGCCTTGGTCTGTGATGAAAAGCGTGTTACTAATTTTGGATATTCTTTTCTACCATGACTCATAGCATGATCAAGAAAACTTAATAAAAAAAATGTTTTATTTTTGAAAGCTATAATACATTTTTATTATCAAATATTTTTTAGCCAAAGTGCTGATGACAGAAACTCAAACATATCGGAGCATGATCTTCAAGAGGATGTCTTCGACATTTTTGATGGAGATGAGGAAGATGCTGTTTATATTGCGATTTATTTTGCAATTTGTAATGTCCTACAATTGAGATATTGTTCAAAATCATATTAGCCAGTACTTTGAATGCAGAAAATAAGCCTAAATATCTTGGAATCACATTAAATCAGGAGTAATATTTTGTTACATGTATTTTATATTGGCACTCTGTTGAATACCACATTTAAAAGTGTAAACAGTTTATGGTTTTTATTTTTTCATGTATGTATATACAGATAGCGAAAGAGAGGGGAGGGGGGGGTGAAAGAACAAACTAGATAGACATTTAATTCTTTTTTTATTATTTAAAATTCATGTATGTTTAAACAAAGAAATGCCCCTTTTTAAATCTTTTCTTTCTTTTACAAAAACCGGTATAAAATGGTTGTAGCAATGGAATCAGCACATCATTTTCTTTTGAACAGAACCTATCAATCTTACTGTCAATTTTTATCAACGTTTTGTTCGGATATTTAAGCGAATGCCAATATTTTAATTTAAAATACAAGCCTGCATTTTGCTCACATGTTTTTCTGTGTGTTTTGTCTTAATTTTCAGCATTTAAGAACATTTTTCTTTAAATATTTGCTTTCTGTAAGCTGATGTTAATGCATACTATGAAAAAGTGACTTTGAAAGAAAAAAAAATGATTTAAATCACAAAATCATGATTATCCAACATCAGAATTAACAATGGTTAAACATTTTCCTGATAGCTTAAATTCATGGAAAGCCATATAGAAATTACTTTATAACAATGAATACAACTCAAGTATATATATATATATATTGCAGTACAAAACTTGTAGGAAGATTAACCTGTAAAAGCAGTTATGTTGTATTTACATTGTATGTAATAAATAAATTTGTCTCCCCTCTGGATGGAATCACTTTTATGTATGACAAAAAAAAGTAAGCAAATGGCGAAAAAATTGTTCTAGTGTACTTTAAACAAAATAACAGTTTACCAGAGTTCAGTTGATGAGCAATGATCAAACATTCTAATATATAGTAATATATAGGTAAAAAAAATGTGCACCTTAAAGACTTGTTGTTTGAAAAAGGCCAAACATATTATCTTTATTTATTTAATAAATGTGGCCTTTTTCCCTTACATTCATTTATTGTCAACTAAATACTATAGAAATCAAATGCCATCATTTTACTAACTGCATAAAGGCAGCTTCTTAAGAATAATAAATAACGAGAGCAAATAATATCTGTAAAAGTAAAATGACCAAGAACCAATAACAGTTCTAAAATCTTGTAATGTAAGATCTTGTAATTGTTGCCATCTCCAGTTTCTATGATTATAAAAAAGGAAGGCTTGTTCTGAATTACTGTAAAAATAGACATGCCATCATGTAAATATTGCTAACACAATTATAATGGAGGAAAAATGTCTTCAAATTAAAAGGAGTATGATTGTATATGGTTAAATAATGATCATTACAGATTGTATATAACAAAAAGACAGTATGCATCTTCCAACAATACTCAACATACATAATACATATTAATAAAGCAACATATCCACCATCATTTGATCTTTGTTAATGTATGTACTTTTTACCTATAGTTTCTTTTACCGAGTTTGGAGAAGGTATATGACAATTAGAAATGCATGAGGTGCACTTCAGATGTAATTTAATTATTGCATCAGTATTAAGCCCATCAGTGTATTGTTTTTGACTGGCATATACATATGACCTATGTACGCATTCGTCAAAAAGATGTGCTGTTAAAATGGCTGAATCTAGATTAAAGATGTTGCAACACTTGATTCTCACAACCGTAAGAGAACACACTCTTTTGGAGAACATTAATTTATCCTGCTCCTTTTTGGAACAAAGTTTTAAAACCAGATTGACAAACTCTTCCCAAGTCGATTTAAAATATAAATTGTCCAAAAATATTGATGCACACATTTTTTAATATGCAAGAACCAAGACCAACAAATATGATAACATTAAAGAATTATCAAAGTGGAAGATATAAAAAATTAACGTAACATTTGAATATAGTACTTATTCTTTTTTTGTCAATGTTTACATCATTTTGAGCTTGTTGTACATAAAAAGAAATGAACAATTTCATTACACATAATATTTTTAAAACAACATTCATCAACAAACATCAAGATGGCACATTTAACAATTCAGTTATCTGGAACTTGGGTTGTTTCATAAAGCCATTCTGCCAAGTTTTACTTTTAATATATTAATGTTGTGAAATTTAAGACAATCTTGAATATAACATAATAATTTATTAACTTGCTTTTTGAAAATACAGCCAGTTATAACATGAATTTGACTATATAAAACACAACTGATTAATAAAAAAGCTAATATTATTATTCACTTTATTAAGTAAAATACAGAAGTGAACACTAAACTCACAGTAATACAAGTGAAACATGTAATCAGTACAAAACAAAAGGTAAAACAAACAGAAGACTGATCAAAACAACAGCTTCTGACCCCTCCTTATGCCCGACTTAAAATTAAACTGATAAGCAACAATTCGAAACTAGTTAAAGACATGTTATAATAGTGGGTATGTCAAAAATTATTGTAAACATTGTGCCGTTCACTATGGGTCCTGAACTATATTACAAATGCATATAAAAAGGCTCAGTGACACTGCCATTACAGTATAAGACAGATAAACAAGAGGTCCAGTATAAAGTTCATACATGAACCAAGAATGTTTTGCTTTTGCCAAATTGCATCTTTGTGTTTCCTTCCTTTTTCACATATTTCATTTATTTAACCATTATTGCAGTACCTACATATAAGTTGTCTTTGATTACTTTTAAACAATAGATTATTATCAACAGCTTGAAATTAGTTTGGAATAATGAAATAATTTGGCTGCCAGTCAGTATGTATTTGGCCGCGACATACCAAAGTTATAAAAAGAAATAATGTGGCTGCCAGTCAGTATGTCTTTGCCGCGACATACCAAAGTTATAAAAAATGAGAGTGGTCTGTAATTTGTTTGACTATTGACATTTCTTAGATAAATAATATGAAAACTAACATTAAACCAGTACAAAATAATCTATTTTATTGCAAGCATAAAAACGTGGGAGTTAATATTTAAGCACCACTATACAAGCTACACATAACTGTATTATAGTTTTATTTTTATATTCATAACACTGTGGACCCATGGGCGGCTAATGCTCAAGCAAATGTAAGGGTAGTTCCAAGACAGGTTGGCCTGGTGTCAGGGTAATGTGAGGTATCATGCCAGGTGTTCATGGCTTGCTATACACAGTGAAGGCAGCACTATATCTGCTTCAAGTGGACACCGTCTCCAGATAACCAATACTGTTGGTGGGACAATAAACCTGATACACAAACAGACAAGATATTGACAGTTTGCTTACAAATCCTCAAAAGGTCCCCTTACATATCCCTGGTAAGTTCCTGATGAACTTGGAAATTTATCCCTGATAAATTTGGTGCAGCATGCTGGGACCTGCTTCCTGACACCTCGCCCAGCCGCCCATGAATCCACAGTGTAAACTGTGCATATGCTAAATATCTGAAATTAGCATTAACTCATCTTCTCCGTGTATCACCTCTTCATGAACAAAAATGTCATTAAATAAAGCCTGTTGTAGGTGAAGAGCCATGGGATCTGTTATTACAAGATCCATTTCCTGAAATAGAACATATGTTGTTTTTTTTAAACATATCTAGAGATATATATTCTTATTAAAATAATGCACATTGAAAAGTGGCATGTTTATACAAAGGCGTGTTGATTTCTTCAGTGTTCACTCTCTGAAAGACATTTTGTTTAATGCCACTTAACTTTTTTTCTTAGAATAAGAGACACTTTTTCACGAAAATGCATTATGAATCAGTGCATCATTTTTCACAAAATTGTGTAACTATTGACATATCTTAAGTAAACAATATGAAAACTAACATTAAACCAATAGCAATCATCTATTTCGGCAAGCATGAAAAAGTATGTATTAGTTTCTATTTAAGCATCACTATATCAGCTACACAGAACTGTATTTTAATAAGTTTATATATGCATGAACACCATTTGCAACAATATTGATGTTTGCTGATTTGAAGAAAACATCTTACTTGATAAGGGTGACAAAATCATTTAAGAATTATTTTTATTGAATATGGTTTCCTTACTGGTGGCAAACTTGTGCAGAAGGCTGGCTACATATTACAGCAGACACATTCAATCTGCCGATCCATCAGTGGGAACCTGCTACAAACAAACCATGGCTGCAAACAATCCATTCCAGGGCTAGGTGGCTCTGAGTCCGGATGCAGATATGCAGCCACATCTAACACCTATGATGGCTGTTCGGCAGCTATTTCAATTAGCAGTTCCTTTGCCTGCTTTTCCGTCATTTTGTTGATAAGACTATGATGAGAGAACAAAAAATCATTTTATTAACTCGTAAACGTTTGGTCTATTTAGAGCAGGCTTACAGCATTTGTTAAATTGGCAGTCATGTCAAAGGTAGGTCTTGCAGCCTCATGCTGTAAGTAGGTGGTTCTACCAATCAAATGTGTTAAGTATTTCAGTAAAATTATTTCAGCTGGGAAGTCCCATAATAACTATAATTGTTTCAAGATTTTATTAATTACTTTATCAATACAGACCAAAGACATTAATATGCTTAAGAATATATTAGAAAAAGGTATAGCAGCAGTTAAGAAATCAGAAACCGGTTAACCATGTCAAACCATGCACTGGCTTAAAATTAGATATGCCAACTTACTTACGCCTGTGAAATATAAAAAGTTGCAGAAAAATTGTGATCAATTACTTTCTTAAATATGATTTAACTGAAACGGGACTCCTTATGACTTACTTCGGCATCTTCCTTTCTTTTTTTTCTGAGTTGTTGAAGCTTGTCCACCTCACCCTCTTCTTACAACCGGGCTTTAAACACAGGCTCCCTTTGCGTTTAGAAAGCTTTATGACTTCAATGTCACTTTCTGACTCCATTGGTTCCTATGGAAAAGATAGCCAGAAATAACAACACAATAAAAATCCTCGTTTGAGCAGGTGGTATTGGGCAGTCCGATAACTAGGTTGTCTGCCCTTGAGTACTCTCCGAATGCGCATGCGCACTCGCGCTGATTAGCGCTGATCAGAACTTCCGGGGAATAAGTAGACACTTTATCAGTGTGCGTAACACAAACATCGAGTGACATGGAAAGTTTATTAAAGAAAGAAACAAAACCGAAATGGAAATCGCCGAAATATTGCTGCATATGTAGAGGTGTTTATCGCGGGAAGGTGGTAGATAACAGAACTGTTTCGTTGCATCGATTTCCTCAAAACAAACGACTGCGACGCATTTGGATTCAACGATGTCGAACGGTGATGAGAAGTTTTAAGTGGACAGAGCACAAACGTTTATGTAGTGAACATTTCATCGAGTTCCGTGGACCGTCGTTGCAATATACCCTTCCATCTATTTTTCCAACTGAGGGTGGAATTACAAAAGAGTTTCCTTCATGGGTATGTTTACACTTGTTTCCGTGATTTTTTACCATGAAGTTGTCATTTTGTTATGAGGGAATTACGAAAGTTATTACACAAAAGAGAGACACATAAAACGGGTTAATTTTATGCCACTTCATTGGGTTAAACAGATTTTATGATAAAATAAATAATTGTTACAGCTTTTTGGAATACATATATTTGTACTGAAGACAGAATGCATTAAAAACAGATCAAAAATTGCTACATTAGTGAATTAAGAAATCCATATTAAACACGAATCTATTGTTGATCAACAGATGAGTTTTAAATTTAGCTAAAGTTTGAAATGCGTATATGCTTATGTTAACTATAAAGGTGTAGTCCTGTTTTTATGGTCTTAGAATTGCTACATTAATTCTTTCTATCTTACTCAAATGTGATCCGGGAAGAATCACTGGCTTTCTTATTCTGTTTAAGTTTAGTGTTCTCAATTGTATTACTCATTTGTCTTTTCAGAGGCTTGATGAAAACCTAAGCGATGAGACATTTGAAGAAAATGTTGAAAACCAATTCAACATCACTGACAGTGACACTGACTGTACTGAAGGCGAGAATCTGAGACTTTCTTCGGAATGCCACCCACTTGACATATCACTCCATCTTCATGACTACCAAGCTTCAGCACCAAGTATACCGAGTACCAGGTAATTTCATGTACCTTTAATTGTTTCATTTAACTTAAATGTACACTTGTGAAAGAGACTGACTGTTCTTATGTGAAAGCACAAAAACATGATAAAACTCCACACCATTAAGACAGCAGGTATAAGAATACTGCCATTCATTACCAATAAAACTTGTGTACTTTGATTTTAAGATAAAAAATTATTTTCTTACAATCCAGTCAATGGTTATATAAAATATTACATTTACAGTTTGTTTGTTTCTACATTTAAACAACAGATCTGAGAGTTATGAGTAATTTTTTTGAGAATAACTGTTTATAGCATATGTAGAATGTAAAATTTGGACTAGTGTAGTTGTTATTCCTTTTGTGTGTGTTTTTTAATTACTCTATCCGATTTAAAATTAAAATATGATATTTTAGTATGATATAATTTAAAATGATATGAAAACATGATCATGGCTTTCAAACAAAACAAATAGTGTCTATCTGTCACTGATATTATGTCCCTTTCTAAATTGTATTTTTTCAGGGCCATGGACACTCAAACTGACTGTGATGCCAAAGTCAGCGAAGTTCAGACAGATGAAAAAGGTGCCAAGAATACAGTGGAATTCTGCACTCAGACGGAGACAGTGACTAGGGATTTTGCTGTTCAGTGCACTTTACCTGTGTTGACATTTGATGACATTAAAAAAAGTAATGATTTGATAAGTTTCTATACAGGCATCCCAGACAGAATGACATTTGAGGCACTTTTTGATGAAATCAAAGATGATGCTGCAGAAAGAACATCAAGGCGAAAGAGAAACTACAAACAATCTTCTGGAGGCAGACCTAAGACTCTTAGCATTCTGAATGAATTTTTCATGGTCTTGATGCGTCTCCGGCTGGGACTATTAATTGACGACCTTAGCTTCAGGTTTTGTATATCAACATCACAATGTAGTGACATTATTGAAAGGTGGATCAACTTTTTAGCTGTTCAGTTGTCATTTCTCGTGCAGTGGCCTTCAATGGAAACAATCAAAGCTAACATGCCTAGATGTTTTAAAGAAAAATTCCCTAATACCAGAATCATCATTGATTGCACTGAATTGTATAGTGAAAGTTCAAGTTCCCTGTCTTTGAAAAACTTAATGTATAGTGACTACAAGTCACATATGACACACAAAGCTATGGTTGGTATAAGTCCCAATGGCGTAGTGACCTTTGTGTCTGATTGTTGGGTCGGAAGTACAAGTGACAAAAAACTAACCTTAGAAAGTGGTCTCTTGGACCTAATGGAAGAGGGTGATGCCATAATGGCAGATAAAGGATTCACTATATCTGACTTAACCTCTGCCAGAGCTATTCAGCTGATTATACCACCATTTAAGCAGAAAGGGAAGCAGTTCACCAAGCGAGAAGTGTTTTTAACCAAAGACATTGCTTCTTTAAGAATTCATGTTGAGAGACAAATGCAAAGGATTAAAAATTTTAGAATTTTACAAGGCAATATCCCAATCACACAAGGACAACAGATTTCTAAGCTTTTTAAAATATGTACCTTTCTAACAAACCTTTGGCCTCCACTTATACAAGATTAGTTAATGTGTGACTGTTCCAAGTCATTTCACATGTAAATTTGTCTATAAAGGCATGATAACACTTGCATGCACATTTTTTACCTGATCTGTAACAGGTTTGAGATGGTCGATGGTTTAAAGTTGCAACTCTTAAATATTTGTCATTTACATTCACTAATATGACAGTAGAGGAAATTGACAATAATGTTAATAACACCTAAAACATGCTTTTCAGTGACAATCCACTCTGCCCACTGTATTACTCTGTCTTACTAGAAGCTTGTTTTTTTTGTAGTTTTATGAATTTGATACATCATTTAAGGGAAATTGTTAACATTCCAATGGTGCATTGAATGAAGGGTTTCAATCAGCATTTGATCAGTTCATATGTTTTGCATTGTTTTGTACAAATGGAACTGTTTTTCCTTCTTGAGATATTTAGACTTTCAGATGTTAAAGTGTGAGATAAGGCAAATTTTTTAATATCAATTTCATTTATCATTATTCATTTATCATCAATACTTTACACATTTCATTTCAAATTAAGTTACAATCAAGATGTAACATTTTGGCAATATTCCGCATCAAATATATAAAGCAGTTTCTTTGTTTTGTAAAACAATATTGGTATCTTTGTCTTAAAACTTTAAAGGTGTATTTTTGCATTTACAACCGCAGTTGTTGTTTTTTCATGTTGGTTGCATTTCTATGGTTTCCTCTCCTGTTTTGATTGTATAAAAATAAAAAGCATGTTGAAGCAAAGTTTAGCAGTTGTTTGTTTTTGTTACATCGCACTGACATAATTATGGCCATATTAGCAATATCCAGCTAATTATTAGTGGAGGACGACCCCAGACTTATGTCTGGGTAGAACCACCATCACACCACAGGTTAGCTGGAAAACCTTCCAAAATGAAAGTTATCACCTCGACCGGGACTCGAACCCATGGGCATTGGCGCCCTTTTTAGCAGTTTTGTGACTGAGTCTAGGCAATTACAACTGTACCACTTCTATGTTGTTACAAAAAGAAATTAGAATTTATGAGTAACTATATTGTATTGAATAGATTTATCCAAAACATAAACAACAAAACACAAAATAACTTAAAAGTATTGTTTTAATCAGAAAATAATTTAACTTAATTACAAAACAAAGACCATTATGTTAAACATTGAAAAACATTGAAATTTGAATATCAAATAGAATGACTGAAAAGATAAACGTCTAACAGAAAAACATTATGAACATAATAAAATTAATAATAAAACAATTAAAGGTGGTATCTGCAGTTTCAACCGATTATTTTTCTACAAACTACTGACTTTTTTCAACCTGCCTATGTTATGGTAATTGAAGCAAGCCCATATTTCTGCCAATAATGATGCTATAGTTTCATGTGTATGACATAGACAAACTATTAAATGCCCCTTTTGACATCAGGCTTATAGGTTAATCCTTAATTCAGTTGTTGAAATTATTTAAAGAAATGTCCATGAATTATACTGAATTATAATAAATAAAAGAACAAACCACAAATGAATAAAAATTCTACTTTTCCATTTCCATAATATTTCTATCCAATATGCTTGATTTTAAAGAAAAGACATTGTTTCAGAATTTCTCTATTATGCATTTTTTTTTAATAAAACAAATTATCGCCCCAATAAAGCCAAATTTAAAAATTAACATTTAGTGAGCATTCGTGATCTAGTGGTCAAGATGTTTGACTCCGGATCGGAGGGTCCCTGGTTCGAACCCCGAAACTGACCATGACATGCTAGTCCTTGAGCAAGACTATTTACTGAACATTGCTCCAGGTATTCAGTACCTGAGTACTGGTTCTACCCTGGAAGTGGACAGTCGAGAGGGATTTATATCAGTTAAAAGAGCTTGTTTCCCAATCGACTATAAATAAATAGGTTTACACTGGTACATATAGCTCTAGCCTGAAAATAAACATGTTAAGAGAACAGCTTTAGTCCTCTTTGTACTCGTCGTGAGTATAGCTCAGGGATAAAGGCCTCAACATGAAACTTATCAAGTTTGAGACACATGTTTATCCAGAACAACTCATCAAAGTGAATCCGCTGTACATGAAGTCCCACACAAGTCCAAACAACAAAGTCGCACCATTTTTTCCCTGTAACACCCATCTGGCCTTGAACTTGATAATAATATATATGTGTTTTCTTCAATTCTAAAGCACCATTCACCATGTGGCAGAAGAAGTCTTTATCCTCACAACACTGCTCAGGTGTTTGCATGCGCCAGATTTTAGAAGCAGGACACTTAATTTCGATCAATCCAACACTGTCCTCACAATGTGAACAATACACTAGGCCATCAGGACTGGCTCCAAGGTGTGGCTTTTGCGTATTGACACACAAACCACATTCTTTCACTATCAGCCCTTTGTGGTCTCTCTGCATGCTTTTTACATACATTTTTCTTGCCACTTTCTCATGCTTCTTTCCATACTCAGTATACTGATTGGTAAAGGCTGAATAGAGTATCTGCTGGAGAAGTCCATCTGGTGGTGTGTTATCTTTTCTTTTACATATTTTTCCAAAAAAAGAGGATGTCAATTGTTCTCTCCTGGCCTCTTTCCATTCAGAGTTGTTTTGTCCTCTTGTTAAGATTTCAATTAACATCACATCCTCAGCACTTTGATACAAGTTACTAAAATGTGCATGAAACACTTCCTGACAAATGTTGCATTTCAAGTCAACACTATCGTTGTAATTGAACTCAACAGAATTGAGGCATGCAAGTACAGGTTTGTCTTCCTTCTCAGAAGGAAAGTTTTTTAACCAACCAGCATTCAGTTTTCCACTTTCAAGTCTTTGCTTAAATCTTTCTATATTCACTGTGCATCCATTTTCTTTGTTGAGGGGGTGATTCAATTGGCAATCTCCGACAAGATACACTGGATGCCTTGTTCTTTAAGATGACATCATCGGACTTCCGCGGAGACAGCTTTCTTTTTCGTGGTGCAGACAGCATACTGAAGTTGCTCCAAGTACAGGGTTTGGAAGTGGGAGCTACATTTTCTTTCTTTTGGGTAAGGTCTTCTAATCCATATAGTAGAGCACCTATGTGGTTGCAGCATTCCCCTTCACTGAAAGATTGAAAAGTTAAAAGTATAAAACATAACATAGATCTCATTTAATACGTCAGGGTTACATATGTTATTTTTATTTTTTTCATTTCAACTGAAACTTTATTAATTAAAAAAAATAACAAGGACACAAATTCATTTGGTTATGTTCACTTATCATTGCTGAGGACCACCTCGGACAAGTGTCTGAGTAGAACCACTGGTCCTAATTCTATGAATATCTGGGGCGTATTCTAATAAAGGCTTGAATATATTTGAACACTGTTGGTAAGACTTATATTTAACAATGATATGTGCAAAAATTTAAAGTAAAGGAACTCATATAAGAAAAGAATCATATTAATTCAGCAAAATTTTACACATGTGACTATTATATATATTCATAGAGAGAATACATCTAGATGTTTGCAATTCATCTGATTACTTGCTGCACAGATAAACTAGTACCATGTTTTGTTTGTTTGTACCTCCCACGCAACCGTAAGTCAGCTGGAAGACTTTCTCTCATCAATTCCTTCGCCCCAAACAGGACTCGAACCCATGCGGTGAGAGGGTTAGCGGTCAGAGGAGTTACAAAGTGGCGACTCTACCACTACATCACAGACGCCCCATCTGGTATCATGCCTAGCATATTTTATTTTCATCATAACATTACATCTTGTCCTATTGTTTTGAAATTGGTTCAGCTAATCAAAAATATACCAATGGTAACCATTTTTTTCCACTTTCAATAATATTGGACTTATACAACAAAAAACAATTTGGCACATTCCACTAAGGAGTAAGGCCCCGGGATCTAGGTAGAAGCAAGAGTACTCCATAGGTCAGCTGGACGACCTTGTCACATTGTGTAAATAATTTGTAACCAGTGCTGAATAAGTGTTTGTCATGTCAAATTAAATTTAAAAAAAAAACATACCCAGCTGGGCAATTGCAGAATGCTGAGTGAATGCACCCTGTCACCTTTGACAGGAGAACCCAGGGCTGGTATTCTGGGGATTTCCTTTTGTCAGCTGTTGGAAATGAAGGAAGAACTGATGCTCTGACATAGCAATGACTTGCTTCTTTGCAGACTGTATTGATCTAAAATAAGAAAACAAAGAAAGTTGGCAAAATTGCACAGTTTTCTGAACACCTACATAGTTTTAATACAAGTACATAATGTAATGTTGTTATTTTTTTTTAAATATGTCACATCGACCAGTTATGACAATTATAGAAACGTCCCGCTTTTTTGATAGCGGAAGACCCCAAACAAATGTCTGGGTAGAACCACCGGCAGCAGCAAAATCATCGCTATGCTCTAACGTTACAGCACTATTAACATGAGTATTCTTATGTAGATCTTGCCAGTACCACTGTAATTTGTAAACAGATATGAAGTAGGCATAGATCTAGGAATATTGACGTGCATTGGATGCAACCTGCTCTTGCTACTAGTCTTACTACATGAAAGATTACACAAAATCATAAACTTTGCTCAGTGAATCGAAACATATCTAAAATAACTGCCAAATATTTTTGAAGTTTGTATAAAATTGACTGATAAACCCTTGCCTTGGTCGGTGTAAACAACAACGATATCTAGATTATACATGTAACTAACGAAATGCAACTCTGCAATACGACCATTTCATTTTAAACACGGAAATAAGGTCCTATTTACTAAATCCATCTTTAAATGCACAATTGTGGAATTGTATTACATGGAATGTCACAAAACTTACCATTTCCTCGTTTGAAGTTGACGCTTCAGCCATATAGCCTCGTTTTGAAAATGAAATAATCACCGGTCACGTGGTCTGTCACTCTCAAAAACGCAATCGTACAACTTCGGGTATTTCCGTATGGTTCGTAAAATACACCTCGTACATAGCTCTAGAATACACCAAAGTGCGTCGCCTGAGTTATGAAACAGTGTCCGTTCGCGAGAAAGTAACAAATTATATATATATCATTTAGTTGAGTATATCTTGCAATAACAACGATTTTTTTTATCAATACAATCTATATGATTTACGGAAAATTGAAAAGTCAACATTAAATACCCAGTATTAAAACTAAGACACACAAAGTAGATCCAAGATGGCGCCTTATTATGTCAGAGGTCTCTTGCATAGCATAAAGGCCGAGGTGATCAGATTGTCAAAAACGGAGAGCGCTATTTATCAGGGTTGGCAAAATGCCGGCAAATATGAGTATTTTCCATGCCAGCGGTATTTACCGGTATTTACCGGCAAATACTGGCAAATACTGGTCGATTGAATTGACCAGTCTGGAATATACAATATTCTCTATTATCTTCATTCATATGGATAATTTCAGGTTTACCCATTAATTGCTATTTTATTTATACTTAAGTTTTACACTTTTATCACTTTATTCATAATAAATAAATATTTAAGTACTGAAAAAAATGGTCAGTTAAATTTGCCATCCATGGAATTTATACAATACAATATACATCCCCTTTAGTCAGCATGTGGACAACATGTAACCCAAATATGAAGCCATACAGATGACACTGTAGCTCATGTCATACCAATATACAACCACTTGCTTGCACAAATTGTCTAGGTAATTTATGACACTTTACTGTTGTCTTTGTTGCCCCTAGCTATTACAGCCCCATGTTTGAAACCTGTTGTTTTAATTGTCTAGATAATATGGCTTATGTTAAATGTCAATGGTCAGGTGCACAGGTGAATTTGCATTCATTTCTCACCTTCTGTATTTTAGGTTTTAAGTAAAAAAAGAGTTATTTAAAAAATTATTTTTACCATATGTGCTTATAATGATCACCTGATATTATATTTAAATAAAATGTCTGAGTAATTGAATTATTATTATGATTATACATTAATAACTGTCAACTAAATTGAGATTTCTGTAGTACTTTAAGGCAAAAAACTTCATCTTTGTAGTATTTGCCAGTATTTGCCAGTATTTGCCACTTTGGGGAGTATTTTCCAGGCTGGTAAATACCGGTAAATACCACCGGTAAATACCGGGGGTGGTATTTACCGCCCAACCCTGCTATTTATAGAATGGGATTCCACGAAATTGACTTCGCAGGTCATCATGAAAGTACGATTAAACATGCAAAGGCGCGCTGTTTTGTTAATATAAGTGTTTTCAATCGTTTTTTATCAAATATAAGTGGAGTTTGTGAATTCCATGCAAGATTAGTCTAATATCAGAAAGAGTCGCTTTAAATAAGACATCACTATATCTAGTTCTAAGACTACACTATCTGTATCTGTATCTGCCATATACTTCAAACCCTCTATACAGAGTATTATGTGGAGTGCGCTGTCAGAAACTTTAGGAATAATATAAATTGTAATGTTTTGGAGAGGTAATTTTCATAGGTGTTTGGGTTGGTTTCTGTACCTGCACAGTTATAAAAATGTCATAGATATTAAATTACAGAAGTCTGGTGTGGTTGGCAGGTAAGTTGCTTTGCCCAGGGTGCTACAATAAAAGATGAATGATGGATGTTCATTGAATGATGAAGAACAAATGATATGATGGGGGTGATGGATGAGGTGATAATGGTGGATGATGATCATTTGTAGCACTCTGGTTAGAAGTAGTGGCTGTACAGCTTGGCCTTGAATAAGGCCAGGCTGTCCGCCTGAGCAATGTTTGGTGGTAGACTGTTCCAGATCTTTGCTGTGCGTGGAAAGAACGAATGCCTGTGTCCATCAATCCTGGAGAAGGGGATACTATATCTGTGCCTCTGTGTATGGTGTATATAGTGTGGGAATGGTATCCTTACAAGGTTGTGTTTGATCTTGTAGAACATACATAATGAAGTAACTTTACAGCGTGTTTCTAGGGGGCTCAGCGACTATTCGACCCCTCGACTATTCGACCCCACGACTATTCAACCCCTACCTGTAAAAAGGTGCGACTATTCAACCCCTGGCGACAATTCAACCCCACGACTATTCGACCCCCCGGTAAAATGTTAGCGTTATAGTATTTTATCTTTGCATTTTATTGTTTGTAAAGTATGGTAAATTCTGTGTCATGATATTAGTATCGTTATTGAGTGTATCTATGATATAATAGTAACTTGTGGCTTAAGATTGTAATGGCTAGGGGGTTGTTAAAGTGGGAAATAGATTGATATTTGTAATATTCTTTTTAATTAATTATAACTTGTATTAGATTTGTATAGGTTCAATTTTTGTTTGGTAAATAATATGATATATACTCATAATAAAGAGAACATTATTTACACAGCATTAGTTGGGATTAAATAAACAACAACAAAGGCATAGACGGTATTAGGTATATACTCCGTCTTTCTTGTTTTGTTTTTTTCTTCTTTTTTTTTCCTCTCTTTTTAGGTATTTTCCATATGCATTTGAATAATATATTTATTAATAATTTAAACAAGTAAGTAGCAACAAACGTTTAAGAACAGTACAAAATGTAACTTTCATTAATAAAATTGTAATCACGGGATGATGTTGCGTTTGTACTATGGAGCCCCGTTACGCCACAGTTTATGATAAATAAGCATTTTGTAACGGAAATGATTCCAGTAGCCAATCCAGTGCCGAACTATTGCCCGTACCCTGGTCAATATGTTCAATCACCGCCAGCACGTATCTACCAGTTCGCAGGCCAAACACAAACACCACAGTGGGCATCAGACATGATGAAGGAATTACAGTCCATCAAAGAAAAGGTAAACAAAAATGACAAAATTGAAAAAAAACACTGTAAACCTAATTGACAAACGTTTTAATGAGCTTGACACCAAAAATAGACAAAACTGCGAGAATTGTATTATTACCATTGACAACCTACAAGTATTTCTTCTACTTTTTGCGGATGATGCGGCATTTGCCCAAGATCCACTTAATTTTCAATATAAGAGAAAGTTAACAAACCAATGTATTCTAATTATACACAGATTATCAGACAGACAGACATACATTTATTATGTGTCCGGTACAACGTTGTACAACATGAGGCAAGTTATATCATTCCAATATTGATACATAACTGTTAGTTCCGGTTCAAAAATAATAAGTTAAAATGAGTTAAGAAAGGACAAAGAGGAGGGAGCAGACATGCAAACAGGGAGGAGACGAAAGAAGTAACAGACCCCAGAGTGAGGAGAGGGAACACACTTTGTGCTCAAGATTTAGACAGCGTAAATGAGGTGTTAGATGGTTATCGTATGACGTCACACATTTCCCAGCATGCAACGCGGTCGGCCATATTTGTGGTAAAGCCATTGTTTACTTATGTCTGCTTAGGACAGCTAGGTCCCTACAATTCGACGATTAAATCGATTATTTCGCGAAAGATGTCGTGTGTTACGGCTACAAAGTGCAATATGACTATATTAATTATACACTGGAGCTATTGTGCGTGAAAAGGACTTGAAGAACACTAATTTGATCGGTTTTGATCCATACTCGTCTTCGACGATAGCCTGATGACTTACAGTCGGACATTGCATATCCAGACATAGTGAACTATCTAGTGTTTCAGCAAAGTGCGACATCCACTTAAATATTGGTGGAGCTAGATCCTAGACTTGTGCCAGGGTAGAACCACTGCGCACTGCAGGTTAGCTGGTAATCCTCCACGACCAGGACTCGAACTCATGCACTGAGAGGCTGAGGAGTTACAAGTCAGCAACTGCTTGGACAAAGGCACTGCTAAACTTTGGTTTTAAAACAGGGTCATTCATTATGTGTACTGTTTTCAATTCTTTACATCATGTTATACTATGTTTTCATTGCTTTAAGTTCCTTAAAACCCATGTTATGGTTGTCATATTTATTAAATGCGATCGAATACCATTACATGCTCCAATTTCCTTAGCAGTCTGTTTGTTTCTTAACTGCTTTCGCTTTTCCGGTTTATTGATCGATGAATTTACTGTCATTAAATACTTGTTACCGTTAAATGTGTTGTTTTTAATTCAGAAACGGTGTGGTTCTAAAAGAAGTACTGGAACTTGAATTCAATATTCTGTGAAATTATTATTTTAATATAATGTAATTTTGTTAAATTTGCTAAAAGGTAGGACAATAATAAAAATAAAAACACTATGTGCTATTATTTATTGACAAATGTCAATGTGAAAGCAAAACCATTTTAAAAACTTAGCTGTAACAGCTAGTTCAGGCTCGTTCTGAAAACAGTTTGTTTCTTACACTTTATTAGAGCTGGTATCTGGCAGTTTGGACGAAACAATTTTCTCTCATGCATTCAAATAAATGGTTTTTGCTTGTAAAGATCCCGCAAAATGCTGTTTTATATTCCGGACTGGATCCTTTGGCTTTATGGTGAAAAGTAGCTTGGTAATGGAGTGGAGTGAAGTTATAGAAGTGGTGGTGACAAGAGAAATTTAAAACGTTACTCAGGGATGAAGCCATACAGTTGACACTCTAGCTCATGCCATACTCAATACACAACCATTTACTTGTACCAATACAAACTGTCTATGTTATGTATGACATTTTACTTTTTCCCATGTTGCCCCTGGCTATTTACAGCCCCTTGTCTGAAACTTGTTGTTTTAATAGTCTAGACCATATGGCTTTGCTTCCTGAGTGTCAAAGGCCAGGTGCAGGTGGATTAGCATTACTTTCTCACGTGTATTATAGGTTAAAAAAGAAGCTTAATTAAAATATCTGAGTAATTTAATTATCAATATGATTATACATTATTTCAAGTTAACTAAATTAAGATTTCTGCAGTATTTTAAGGCAAAAAAAACATAGTTGTATTTGTCACTTTGTGGAGTATTTTCTAGCAGGTAAATACCAGTAAATACCTTGGGTTGAATTTACCGCCCAACCTTGTTCTTACAGCCATGTAAAAAGTAAAGCATAACACATTGCCTGTCATTACAAATAGGTTTTTCCTATCTGAGATAACCTGAAATCATCATCGTGCCTATTTAAAAATAATGGACATTTAATGCGATATTTTTAAGATTCACACTGTCGAACTATAAAGTTAGTGTAATAACAGTCTTCACTTTAACTAAAGTTTATTCGAGCATTATGTATAAATTTCCCAGAATAGAAGTAACATGTGTTGTTACATGGGTACAATATTAGCAAACTGTCGGATACCACATTACAACCACATACACGGCGTTCTATAGACGCTAAACGTCAATGGTCATTGATTCCTCAGTCAAATTTTTCAAGGGTCAAATTCAAATATCTGGGGGTAAATTTTGTGCATCAAGCATCATGAGAGGCACATGCTGACAGCATTTCGTCTTAAATTGACCTTGATGGAAATTATCGATACTGTTGGTAGCTTTTTAGTTTATTTAGGACTAGTAAATAAGCAATATATTCCTTAATTGTTTGTTAATTGTCTGTATCTTAATAATAACAATAAAATAAACAACAACATAGCAATTAACATTATAACATACTTCCCCAGAAATATTTTCTTTCGACTTTTAAAGCAATCCAAAACACTTAAAACGCTTAGCTACAATGAATGCTCTGTTCAAGCGCGAAAGCATGACGTCCGAAAGTTCTCTCGTCCTTTCCCCTTGGTTTGTACTGACGGCTGGTAAAGAGAAAAAAAGAAATCTGATCCGGATTATATATTTTGTGACAGTTCACAACACTACAAGGCTTAATCATTGTCTTCGTTGCCTGTAATGGTTAATTATAAAAAAAGTGCGCTTTCACGTTACTGATATGTTGATTCACCTTACCACAAAGATGGCGGACAAACAGGTGCGCGCGCATCCTGGTGAAAAATCGATAACCATCTATAGGCATTCAATATATACACGAAAGTAGATGAGGTGTCAGTGTCAACAGGCAATCAATACACACGGTGAGAATAAAACGGTACAATGCTTCAATTATGAAAAGACGAAATTTTAAGCAAAAGTTAGGACGAGATTGCATACGGCTAATATAAATTATTATAATTATTGTAATTGCTGTTTTAGTATGTTCGTTACAAACATAATGACTGTATTTAATTTACTGCTAATTTGTTTGAATGAGATTTATACATGTAAACATAAATAATTTTTTAATCAAGTAACGTAGTTTTTTTTCAAAGAAAGCCGTCATCAATTAAACCGGCTACATGAAAAGAACTTAACCAATCATTATTTAATCGCGCAACAGGTGAGAAAACCAATCAACGACAACAACCAATACTTCAACATTTGGTTTTTGTTTGATGACTTAATTACCCAATTTCAGTAATCACGTATAGTTAACTGTGCAATCATTATATGTTTCAAATTGTGGTAACAACACTTTAATTAATTATTCGACGCTTGAAAAAATACTTTAATTATTACTTTAATTGAACAACACTGGATTTATCTTGTACTATATCATGTACATCATATATACATGTATTCACTTTCTTCCCTGTCTCCACCGTCTCATTATTTTTCTCATCCAAATATTACACACAATTAAAAGTATCAAAATACGATTCTATACAAAGATCATTGTGTCACACAGATTAAATTTCATATTTCTGCCAACGTTGCTGTTTTTTCAAGTGATTCGGGTATTGTGTATTATATTATCAATAAATATGGAAGAAACGAAAAAGAAACATTAAATCTTGACATATATATTTATTATTATCATAACATAGTCAAAAACCATATTATATATAACAGAAAAAACACTTTAAACAACAACTGTTCTGTTCTGTTCTAAACAGCATACAGCCATATAACTATATTGGGGTCGAATAGTCGCCTTAATTTTTTCAGCTGGGGTCGAATAGTCGAGGGGTTGAATTGTCGCCTGGAACAGGTAGGGGTTGAATAGTCGTGGGGTCGAATAGTCGCGTACCCTTTCTAGGGTTGGTAAGTTGATCTTTCTTAGAAGGTTAGTAATACTACTGGTATATTTGTAATCATTCAATATAAATCTTACTGCGCGATGTTGTACCATTTCAATCTGGTTAATGTATTTCTTTTGCCAGGGGTCCCAGACGGGGGTACAGGAATAGTCGTACCATTACGATTTCGTACCGGGAATACTCGTACCATTTTGGGAAAGGTCGTACCATATATGACTTGTACAGGGAATGGGGTAATGGGTTAATTAGAGGTGCTAATTAGGCTTAGTAGTGGAGGTATTTACAATGGTCTATTCATTCATAATTGCATGACAAACATTTATCTCTCATGCATTCCTGTGAAATATTTGATAATTAACATTTGATTAGATAGTTGTCACTTCTCACTTGAAATTTATCAGAATATTTAATTTGTTATTTTTCTTCGTAAAAGATATATGAACGAATTGTGCGCAATACTCCAAACATGGGCGGACATATGTTTTGTATGCTACTTCCTTGAGTTTTGGGATGTCAGTTTGAATATTTCTTTTGATAAATTTAAGAGTGTTGTTAGCTTTAGTAGCAAGAGTGTTAATGTGTTTAGACCAAGAAATGGTTGGGGAGATGGTTACTCCAAGGTATTTGGCAAATGTGGATGACTGAAGTATTACACCATGAAGTTTGTAAGGGAAGATGATAGGTTTCTTCCTGTTTGTGACTCGTAGGACTTCACATTTTTCGGGATTAAAAGACATCAACCATTCTTCTTCCCATGCTTGGAGTTTGTCCAAATCGGTCTGCAGTACTTGGCAATCTTCTGATGAAGTAATGGTAAGATAGGCTATGGTATCATCAGCGAAGAGACGGATGTTACTGACTATATTAATGGGCATGTCACTATATCACACTAGAACAATAAAATCCACCTACTTGTCAATTTCAGTTAAAAGCTTTCCTTGTTGTCCTTTTCTTTATGCTTCTGAACTAGAAAAGTACTCCTTACACTTTTAACGTTTTGCTATTTTTCCGTAACAACTGTCCTAAAGAAATCACTGAATGAATCTCCTTCCTTCTCAAGCACATTGACAAAAATGGCGTTCACTCTGACCTAGTTTCACAGGAAAAGTGGACGACTCGGCTGATTTTGACGAGTCACGTGAGATCCCTCAAGATTCAGAACGAGGCCGCCGCGACGAGAGGCAGAGTCGGCGCTGCATCGGCCTATGGGACCGAGGACATATAAGGAAAAAATATGGGACCGAGAATGGGAGTATGGGACCAGAGAAAAAGCTTAAAATATAATTATTTTTTCTGTGTGTAAAGTTGTAAAATTATGTCACACAAGATATGGCACTGTAGACATATAGGAAAATAATAAGTAAATTGTTAAAAGCGTGAGGTAAAATTTATAGGACCAAAGGTATATAGGAGAAAAACAGTGGGACCAATGTTTGTAAAATATGCATGTAAAAAGCGCCACGTTTTAGAATGTATGGTACTGATTGTGTATAGGAAACAAGTGTAGTACTCAAATCGAAAGTAAGGACACGCCTTTGTATTTTCGGAAAATGCGGGTTTGATGTCGCATTTATTCGTAGAGATATGTAATTATTTATAGGACCAGATATGGTCAAAATAAAGTACATAAGAGTTCACGAGTTAAATTGTAATATAAGAAAAATATAAGATAAGGGTTTAGGTGTGTTAAAACTTTAGAAAGCAACGACGCGATATTTTCGGAACATGTGTTAATGCGTTGTATTTTTGTTGTAACAGAAAGTAAAAGAATGGTTAAAGGAGATGAAATGAAAACAAAAGGAATATGTCAGTTAATATTTTATTTGTAACAATTAACGGAGTGTTGATTAAACAAATTTTTACTCATTTTAGATACAACTGTCTAGAGAAGTTTAAGTAGATCAAACTAACAATACAAAATGTTCTTTCTTCACTGTTCTGCGTTTCTTAGCTGGCTGAAGCGGTCTTCTCAGGACAATCGTCGGTCCTTTTTACGGTTCGTTTCATTTCTTTGGTGTCGGTTTTTTCTTGAAGATAAGCTCCAGAATCTGTACGTCACTATCCACCGGGTGCAACTTGTTAAAACACGTTTCTTTGGTGTTGGTTTTGTTTAAACAAATCGTAGATTACTGTCCCTCTGTGGTTCGTGTTACATCCAACTGTACGAATATGGCCTCAGGCGAAGTATTCTCCACTATTCTCTTTGGATAGTGATGATAAGGGGCGACGTTCATGACAGCTATAGCACAAACTCGGGACAGGGCAGTTAGCAGCAACATGTACCGGATCATGACAGGGGAAATATTTCTGTAGCTGTTTCTGTTGGGATGTTTTACATCTCGATGCCTAATGTCCTTTTCGTAGCAACGGTAGCATGTTGCCCATCTTTATTTCTCCAGATTTAATTTATCACTGATCGACTGTACATGTTCCTTCACCCGCGACTTCAATGTGTTGCTTGTCATATTGCAGAGAGAAGTGTTGAATGCTTAAGCTCACGGCGTCAAGTGATGAAATGACCGATCCGCGATGTCTTAAATACGGTGAGGGACTTGGTTGACTCAGCCCCTCACATCAGCCATGTGTATGAACTCACAATTTGCGTTTTACATGTTCGGCCATAGACTTGTCATTCCTTTCCTAATTTTTCAGATTAATTCCTCATCGAAAACACTGTAAACTATCTGATTTTCCTGTATGACAAAACCAGCTCTAGTTAGTGTATATTTGTCAGTGGTCATTTGAATCGGATAGGTATTAAACGTCTGAAGTCTTGTATAATATTTGTATTCATTCATCAATAGAGGAACCGAGTCTTCATCCATTTTGATGTTGTGAAATGTCACTTGTTTACAGTACACTCCCTTATATATCAACGGATGTTGTGAACAACTATTTTCTGGATCTTATTGTTGAAATTATTTCTCACACATTTAACAATCAAGGGTAGGTCTGCAACAAGATTATACCAAGATATATGATTTCTTGCGTATGAAATAACCCCTAAGGTCTCTGCGGGCATTAAGATTTTCGCCAGGCTTTGTTACATACTTGGGCGAGGGTGGTAGGCTCGATAAAGGAATCAATCTGATCGCTAGCCAACAGTTCCTTTTTTAATTCTCCACATCCACGTCTCAGGATACCTGATTTGCAGAACTCTTCCATTTCCTCTTGAAAGTTTAATCTTCAAACTCGCTAATTGTACAACTTCAAAAAGGCTTCTCGCTGCGCTGGTTTCATTCTGTCTGGTCGGTAAAATGTCATGGGTAGATATTCTCCTATGTATTTTGGTAGGTTTCAGTATTGATGTAGAATGGAAACCATCCCTTTGCCATCTGCGTCAATCCGAATGGCAGGAGCTTTTATCATAAGAATTTTGCATGGGGACCAAAGTCTTATATGTTTGACATTGGAAATCATGAAGTAATGAGGAGTACAAAAAATATATCGACAAATACCTGAAATTAAAACAGAAGGCAATTGGTATCCTGACTGGGTGATAACGAAACAAGATGAAGCAAAGTTCATAGTACTTTCGAAATGAAGGAATACGACAGAATAGAAAAGAACCCTGGCAAACGTACGCTTTCCAAAACTATGTTGAATTGCCTGTGGAGTAAGAATGCTCAGAACAACAATTAAACTAAGACTGAGTATGTGGGCAAGGTATGTCGTTTCTATGAGCTATTGAGTGATCGTTACATCACTGTACACTTCGTCACTGTTTTCATGCTGATGAACTACTTGGACATCACAGACAAGGCTCAACCCCATTCATCATCAAACCCGGTTGTGACATCCTTCGTGACCGCTTATGAACGACTTGACCATACAGCTAACTGGAAAGGCTCTAAGATCGTGTCTTGTACTCTGACACTGATAGTTGTATCTAAATTTACGACTCCAACTATTACAACATCCCAATGGAAGAAGCTATGATGGGAAAATGGACCGATGAAGTGCCAAATGGGCGAATAGTTAAATTTGTGGCCTTTGGACGAAAAAGCTATGGCTACGAATAAATTGAAAATGGACAGCACTACCCGACCTGTAAAGTGAAAGGCATTACCTTAGATTACAATGATACTCCGAAAGTGAACATTGAGACAATGATAAAATGTATTCATGATCGCGAAATCTATCCAACGGATAAAAAAAGACACAGAGACCTTAAAGTGATCAGTGAGGCACAGACCAAAACCATCCGTTCCATGTACACGAGACGTTGCCCTTTTTCGGCGCCGTATGACTACTTAGTATCGGTGTACCATAAAACCCAAAATACAAATACAAATACATTTCCCTTTTGTTACAGACAGTCATAACATGGGTTTGATGATATGTCTTGATCATAGGACAGACAAAACAGTTGTAGGTTATGATGATGAGTCTTCTTCAGAGACTATATTTACAAATGCATGTAATATATTGAAATTGACAGGTGTTCCATATAAAAAAGGTTGTATTGTGAATGTTGATAGTTGCTCTTTGATCATCATAAAATCAAGTCTGTTCAACACCCTTATAACATTTTCATTTCGGGTCCAGGTAGTTCAGGAAAACTCAGTTAGTTAAAAGGTTAATTGAGTACAAAACTGAATAATTTCACGTAATCAGAAAAGTAATTTATTGTGTTACAAAGACTGGCAAACCGCATACGCTCAGTTACAAGAAAGCGAAACTATAAAATTCATTCAAGGTATTTCTGGAGATGTTAATGAAATTATTGGTGACCCAACTTTACCCCACTTAGTCATATTTAATGACATGTTAGTTGATAAACATGAGGAATAAGAAAGAGGCATCATAGAAATGCTACATCACACAAAATGTTTTTTTCCAACAATCTAAAGCCAGTCGATTGAATGCGCACTACATGATACTCTTTCACAATCAAGAGAAAAAGGGCCAATTAAAATGTTAGCAAATCAAATTCAGTTTCCTCATTTAGTGATGGCATACCGGTATCAAGATGCAGCCTTTGTACCTCACGGATATCTACTGATATATTTCATCCACGCACACTAGATGCTTATCGCCTAAGATCTGATGTGTTTCGTCGGTGGTTCACAGGTAAGATCGAGGTCCAATTATCAACACCAAAAGTATAAACCAGAGCTAGCAAATTACTTCTTTATCATTCGTGACAACATATCCATGAAAAACACACCTAGAAGCGTAATGATGCTCTGGAATCGAAAAGTTGGAATGAAGACGACGTGAAATGGTCGAATCTGGATTGACAGAGATAATCAAATGGTTTAGCGTAGCTGTTCGCCTCATTTAAGAAAACATGTCCAATGTACCAAAACAAACATTGAATTGCAAGGAACGAAAATCAACAACAGAATTTGGCAAAAAAAAGAAAAATTATTCTAAAGCCTGGTGGATGTGGATTTCTTAGTAGAATTATTACTCGAACCCTTGTGCATTGGAATGGAACGACAGCTGTGCGTAACTTTAATCCAACGACTAGACGTAAATCACCCCAAAACAAGCAACCTGCAAAATGATCAGAGAAAAGACAACCAGCAAAAAGCACAACGATCAAAAACCACCAGCAAGAAAAGCAGCAAGAAAGAAGCAGCCATCCTCCAAAATCATAGGGTACACCGAAAGTATCAACCCTAATGTTACGTCAAGTTGTTTCTCCTATTACACCTCAAGTGGCTCGTTTCTTGCCACTTACATCATCAACATCTCAAGTTTTAAATCCACAAATTTTCAATGTTTAGTCCGAGGACCCTCTTTTCATCCTTTTCAAACTCTACACCCAGTGCTAGAAGCACAGACCGTTCAAGAAGCCTGTCTGGATCGAGTCGAAGATCCATCAGCTTATCGCTAAGTTTACCAACTGTACCCTCTATACCATCATGGTCTGGCAGTTCTACATTCTCTCCCATTCCGAGTTTTCAATTACCTTCGCCATGTTAAAGCTCGGTAAAACCGGGTTACGTAACCAGTCGGTCTATATTGCCCCCTGACCGTTCCAAGGTAATAACTGTTGGGTTTACTCTATTTGTTAAATGAGTCATCACAGATTTGTTCTTTTACATTTGGCTTACATGCGAATACCTTTGTCCTGTTCCTTTTTTTTTAGATTTTGGTATATGCTGCAATTCTCAAAGGACTTTTTTATGTCATTTATTCTTTTTCTGAATAAATAAAGGCTAATAACGTTGTACTGGTTCATTTCACTCTTACATTAAGAAGCGTAAACAATCCTTTATTTACAAACGTGGCAAGATGGTGCTTGATTTGACCGAAGGATCATCGAAATTTTGAAAGAAGACAGCAGAACTAGTGAATTGGATCAGTAAAAGCTGCCAAAACGTTTTAAAAGGGAATGTACCATTGTCACAATCACAGAAGTAAGTTGTAAGTAAGTGTAATTTGCACACAAAGCATCAACAACTTTGACAGCTTGCAAATATGAAAGTGTCACTAAAAAAAGAAGATAATTCACAATCAGAAAAGACGGTTTCTTGCTATGTTGGCTCTTGTCCACTTTTAGCCAAAGCGATTCTACCACCAGCCGGTGAAATAATAAATATGAAGAAAATGGATATTGTTTCTGTTCGATTGCTAGAAGAAATGAACAAATATAAGAATGCAACAACGATCTCGATTACAACCATCACCACAAGTAGGTGTTTTAGAAGATAATCGGTTAAATCTACAGAAAAAGAAAAAGAGAATGAGTGCCCTTTACCGATGACCTTGAAAGAACGAAGCATGGTCAGTGTTCCACAAACAATGCGACGCAAAGTTACACTTTTGCTCACCATGATACTGGATCATCCCAGCTTACGATGAACACGGTGTGTAAGAGTATGAAAGAAAACCTATTCCAGGATCTAACATCATCGACCTTGTCAATGATGAGCTTCGACACCAAAAGACTTCGATTTCAAAAGGGTGGGAACAATTCTCAAGAGGGCTGAGAGAAGTGCATGTTCTCCAGGTGGTAAAAAACACCGATGGAATTAGATACAAAATGATGAGGATGAGATGGGTGGATTTTACGACAGTTTTCTATATATAGCTCCGACAAAGAAAAAAATCAAAACCTATTTAAATTAACCAGATGAACTTCTTCGTCTGGTGAAATGGGACGCGTTCTAAAGAAGGAGACACTTCTACATCAGTTGTGCTACGACCCAGTGAAATCATCAAGCTATGAAGTGGCAAAAGAACTTTATAAGGCCGCAAAACAACGTATTAAATCTATCACATTAGAAGATGTTCTAGGATAGTTAAGAAGTTTAAGAAACTTTAAACGGCGCCAGACTGTCGTAAGAGGTTTCCATCATCACTAATAAGCTGATCTATCAATAGGCAAATAAGAAAAGGTCCTTTCAAAATAACAACCGATATTTAAATCTAAACTACATCTAGACCAAGGCAAACAGGGTTAATGTAAAATGTGACAAAAACACAGAGACGAGACATAGCATACGAAACGAATTATCAGCTGTTACCGCTTTGAAACGGTCAGTCGACAAAGGGGCCGACTGGGGTGTTTAAACCTAGTTTGTGGAGCGTTCCAACCTCGCACTTCCTGAAGGTTTTTCTATCAAACACGCAGTGTAAAAAAAATATATCCCGTAAAAGTAAGACAAGTAACAGTAAGCTCCTGCATCGGCAGTTAAAACAGATCAAATGAACTAATATACAGACAAATTAAATAGTAAAAATAAAATAAACACATATCATCAACAAAATGTACAGTAGATAAAAGCCTCGGCATCATAAAAGTTTCAAATGAGCGAGTAGTTTGAAATGAAACAGCCCAAGCGATGACTATAATAAGAACAATTTAATGAGGTCATACATTGCAATGACGTCATAAGCCAAAAGTGTCAAAAGTGATATTTTTTTTAAAAAGTAGGAAATCATCGAATTTTAGAAAACAACCCAAACCAGCAAAAGACGTATTGTTTTGAGGAACTAATAGGTAATGAGATTCAAATAATGTATAATAAAAAGCCGAGGATTTATCCGCAAAATTGGCATATTTTATAATAAAGGTACAAAAATCCCGATGTTTTACCTACTTGCAATCTCACGTAAAGGGTATGGAGACTGCTTAAGTTGTCCCACCTATATAGGGAAAGACTGGAGATATGAGGAGACAAGAAATCCAACAGTGACTGTCCATACATACACACATAAACATTATTCAACTCAAATTGTTTACAAAAATATATGAGTATACAAAGATATAAATTTATGAAAAGTTAGTCACAGATCTACGTTGATATTGCAGACGTTTCAAAACATAAGACATTATAATTCGACAAATACACGAACAGTCTTGTTTGAATTTGATTTACATCTTAACTTGATAGATTGAGAATTACAATTGTCTGTACTTTTGATGATACAATTGTAAAACAATACCATCTATTATTAAAACAACCGTGAACAATGTAACATAAGATAAAACAATATAACATTAGTAAATCAATGATTTCAATAATCTTAAATTGGTGAATTGAGAAAGTAAGAATAGTACACGTCATACGTCGATCTTACAGTGAAAAATCAGTTATTGCGATGATTCATAGTACAGTCAATAATAACAATCAACATATTAATTATGTAGTCGGAGATGTACATTTTTCATTTTATAATATTTTTTCTACTTAAAGCGTAGTTAGATTTAACCTGTAAATCAAAGAAAGCAAAGCGAAAATGAGTAACAAAGTCATAAACAAAACATTATTACAAATAAAGAAATATAGTAAAAAATGTCCGTTGAATTTGCGACATGGTAGAATGTTCGACTAGGGTCAGCAAGTAAGTACAGGAGAAATGTCTTCTGTAAATGCAAAATATCTAGAATCAAAATTGGTACTTTAGGGGAGTGGAGCAATGATAATGGCGACCAATTTTGAAACAGGCTATAGATTTGACTCTTTGGCACGTACTTTAGACATCGTGTTAGATTCTTGTTTGGGTGTGTGTGGGTTCATTCGTAGTCTGCTTCGTAGCGTTGTAATTGGTGGTTATAGTTTGCACTGAAGACGTGCTTTCTATGTTTCGAGCGTCTTAATGAATTAGCGGTGTTATTCTACAAATGCTGAGTAAAGTAAAAGAGTGTAAAACAATCTCAATGGGATATTTTTTACTTATCATCTGCTGGACATATGAGAGCAAGGCCAACATCGACAGTAAAGTGGAAAAGGTGATTGATGCTGAGCCGCAGTGAGTATTTATTTATGTTTTTTTTTTCCTTTTTTTAAATCTAGTGTTATGTTTTAAATGACAGACCTCATAGAATGTCTTCATTATAGCTGTAAAGATAAAGGTAAGTGTGAGAAGCTGTCAATATCTGCCTAGTTTGGGTAGAGTGCATCCATAATTATTTTGACAAATTTAGATAAGTTACTCGTCCGTTCATAGACTTGACTATTCATTAATGCTTTATATTCAATTGCAAGCAACGCCGTACAAAGATGTAGGTCCATGTTGTAACCGTCACTTATTCGAGCTTTCAAATCTATCTGAAACGTCACAAACTACTCTCACTACAAATACGGATAAAAGTAATTGTTTAATTAAGGGTTTCGATCATTTCTTGACAAACATGACATTTATTTCTTTACGTCTGAAAATTTTGTGACGAGAGCAACAAGAATGAGGAAATACTTTACACTTCACAAGACTCGACGTTATGTGGATATTTTACTACAACTGGTTAAAGCCTACAATTATCGCTTTCATAGAAGTATTGGACGTACTCCTTATCAAGTTTCCACGGAGAACGAACCTGAAGTCACACAGACATAGGCGAATAACCCGAGACCAATTCATCAGACATGAAAGTTGGTAAGCTTGCGCGCATCAACAAGACGAAACGAAATTTTGACAAAGGTTGTCTTCCTGATTGGACTACAGAATTGTTCAAAGTGGTTTGTGTCAACAGAATAGATCCAGTGACATTCAAATTAGAGGATATGGGAGAAGAGGCTACTGCTGGATCTTTCCACCAAGATGAAATCCAACGTATAAATGACGATGAAATCTACAAAGTTTGTTTGTTTGTTTGCTTGTTTATTGGGTTTATCGTCCCACCAACAGTATTTCAGTTATGTGGAGACGGTGTCCACTTGAAGCAGATATAGTGCTGCCTTCACTGTGTATAGCATGCCGTGAACACCTGGCATGATACCACACCCAGTCACATTATCCTGACACCGGGCCAACCAGTCGTGGAACTACCCTTATAGTTGCTTGAGCGTTAGCAGGGGAGCTATACCACTACCATTTTTAACGACATTGGTATGTAGCGGCCCGGGATCGAACCCGGGGCCTCCCGTACATGGAGCCGACGCTCTTCCGATTGCGCTACCAGGTCCGGTAATCTACAAAGTGGAATCAATCTTAGATCGGCGGACAAAACAAGTTGTCAGTGAAATACATTGGTTAGGATATCCTTCAAAGTTTGACAGTTGGATCCCAGAATCGCATTTATTACACATCAAATGAGTTCTTACACCATGTCTCAGTCAGAGTCAAGTAGTATTGATGTGAACACCGAGTTACAAAAGTTTGATACATCTTACAACACGTTTGTGGCACAAATTGTGCGCAAGAATCGAGGAAAAACTAAGCTGAAAAACGTGGGTAAGAAAGGATTGGACAGTATAAGAACAGTTCCAGTAAATGACTACATCAGTCTCATTCTAGCAAGCCTGGGATACACAAGTCGAGAAAAGTCTGCTCGTCCACATATTTTTTATTCAAAATGATGCAACACGGATCTTCCGAGTGCAGTAAAACAGAACCCGATGTAACACTGTAACACATGTACTTCTTACCATGACTGCAATGCAAGATTGAACAGAACATTACCCAATATCATAATTGAACAATACTGCTCCTATCGTCAACCAGAGCTATTTGTACCTGGAAGTATAAGTGTTGAAGGCTGATGAGCACAACATGAAAGCACACCGAGACATCCATCGTGAACAATTTCTTTTACAGCCTGTGAAAGAGCATTGATCTGTATCTGAACATTAAAATGATCACCAACAACGCTAATACGTATGCCTACAGTGCCTACCTGGAGAATCTACTGTCTTTTTCAACAGACATTAAAAATGCACAACTCAGTGCTTTAGAAGTGTGGTACCCAGACACTGCTGGACATATGCAAGACAATGAAACAGGTGAAAACAATGACAGTTACAAGGAGAGACGAGAGCCTATCCATGAGAGACCTGTTTCTTCAAGACAAGTATTTTCCAAACGATATCAAAATGCGACTCAAACTTCACAGATATCCTGCCAGTGTCTGCCGGTTTTGGGGAAAAGGAAAGATGGAAATCATCCATGCAGGATTTAATGTTCGAACAGCTGACCTGTTACCGGTGGTGGCCAATACATTGAATCAGACCATAGCTCAACAAGGTGTGAAAATGCCTATTTGTCAAATAGAGGTGAAAACATTTACCATACCATCAGGTCAGCGATCAAAGACAGAAGATCATTTGTTCCAGGGACAGTTACTGAAACGAATTTTTTGGTATGGTGTTAAACTCAGACATGAATGGCGATGCGGCCACCAACCCATTTGACTTTCGCCACTTTAACCTGTCAAAACTTAAAGTCAATGTAGATGGAAAGACTAGCCACAACATGCCGTTTCAACACAACTTTACCTCCAGAGAATGTTTAAGGTCTTAAATCTTAAGATCTTAACATGCCTTTGTTTCAAGCTAAGGAGCACTAGGTGTAAATCGGTCAAAGGGCCTGACTTAAGACCAGGACATGAAAGGATACACACTCTGGGGTATTGATTTGACAACGGGTCAGGGATCAGAGGAGGGTCAGCTCCACCCTACAAGAACCGGGAATCTGAGAATAACTCATCTTTTTCTCCCGCTCTCGACCATGCCATCAATGTGATCGTGTATGCAGAATACGATAATCAGATAGAGATCAGCGAATTGAGAGTGGTCATCACCGACTTCTAACTTTAATACCTTCTTGACCACGATCCCAAAGTATTATCACTGAATGCAGAGGTTTGGTGCTAAAGACCAACTAACCCATCCGCGACCTGCACATGTGAGAGGAAATATTGTAAACATTTCAGATCAACCTGGGCAACACAGCCTACTACTTTTATTCGTATGGTATGGAATACCACCACAGCAGAGCGATATTCAGTCATTTCGAGAGAGACATAGACCCTACAAAAGAAATTTCATGAGATTTCAAGATGGCAAAACGTTAGTTTGTGGACTGTATGTTTGTATGCAATGCACTTTCTTGTTCGTGGTTATGATTTGAACAAACAGTTAAGATCAAAATTTATAACAGAAAATTACCGACACTTTGCGTTTAATGATGATAGTGTGGGAATGTTGTTTGATCAGAACTATGGACAGTTGTACATACAAACGAGGATGTTGTTTGCATCGTGAACATGTTTGTAACCAAACGTGTCAGGCCATACATCCACCTGTATTGGCTGGTGCGGATAGTCGATTCTATTTTCATTTGTTTGCTCGATATTTTGACAGATGTTCTCATGGATATTATCATTGATTTCGTCAAACCACTGTTGCAGCATTGTTGTTTCTTGTTTTTCCAGTTCAATGTTCAATAAAGTGATGATAGATTGATTAATTCCCATGCCCCAAAATATGTTTAAAAAAGTTGAAAAGATGAAAACTAAAAATGAAAAATTTTAACATGAACAAAATTAAATAAATAAAAAAAGTTAAAAATGAAATAGTTGAAAGAAAAAAAAGAAAAAAATGAATTTAAAAAAAAAGTAAAAATGAAAAGAAAGGTTTCAAAAACTAAAACGGTGAAAACATAAATTGAAAAAACTACGAAAAAATGAGATGGAAAAATACAATTGATAAACATGAAAAAGCAGTAAACGGATGAAAACTACACATTCCATTATATATCATCTTCCATCTAAATTCATTCATTATCAAAACACCAAAATTCTAAATAATCTATATATCTATACATATAAATGCGACTTCAACCCGAATTTTCAAAAAATACAACGTCATGTACCTACTTTCGCTTTAAGTACCACAATTTCGTTTTCTTTATACACCTTCGGTGCTATAAAAGAATTTTCCAGTATACCTTTAGTAGGTCTACCATATTTTTTTTATTTCACGTTTTTACATACATATTTCACAAACATTGGTTTAATTCTTTTCTCTATTTACCTTCAGTGTCATATCTTTTGGGACTTTACAATTTTACTGCCAGAAAATAAAATTCAATAGTTATATTTCCAGGGTTTTTTCTAGTCCCATACTCCCATTTTCGGGCCCATATATTTTCCCTATATGTCTTCGGTCCCATAGGTTTCAGTGGGGATATGGGACGTATTTTATTATAATTAGAATACACGCGGTATTACATATTGTATTTTAAATTGTGTGTGTTTATTTAGAAAACATAGAATAAAAAGATTTGTTTTTAAGTATTTACTTCTAACACTACCTCTAGATATAAAAACAGATGCACAATTGAATATAAAATGATGTCCAGAAAGAGGTAGCCCAATAAGAATTAAAGCTTTGAAAAAAAATTCAGTTAAATTATCCCATATAAGGCAGTCAAATAAGCTTCAACTATATTTCAAGTACTACAATCACTTTACATGGTTGTTGATTTTGGGGATTGTAGTAAATAACGTACAATGAGGTAGTCCAGTTTCAAAAGTATTAAACAAGCTATAAAAATAATGGATCAGAGGATTTTAAAAAAAGTATTGTCATATTTGTCGTATCACGTTCGAACGATTGCTTAAACTTGACTACTGAAACGGTATTTTAGTTATTTTAATGTAACTTGCTAGAAACATGTCATTTGTAAAAAATGTGTATACATTTCTTTAACAAAGTTGGGTTGGCAGAAAGTTAAGTAAATTGTGCTAAAACGATTTTGAAGAAGGTCGTTCTTTAATAAACAGATATAGTAAAAGAGAGCAAAAGCACATTTCTACAAATAAAACATCCAAAACTTGTACATGTAGATGGTTTAATGGTGGATGTCATGTAAGAAGATCAATACTCTATAAGAACTTAAGAACATGCGAAAAGAACAAGACAGATGAAAACATGAAAAACATTACCGAATCGAGAACGGAGTACAAGATAATAATAAGTCAAAAAAGGAACAGGCGCGTCACGTGGTTTTTGTCTTTGCGTCGGCGAGAGGGAAAGGTGTGGGAGGGGTCTCTCCTCCCACGATCGGATAAATTTTAAATTTTGAAAGGTCAATGGTGGCATTTCCTTGTCTTTAAACTGCATTTCTGATAGCTTTTTTGGTCTCCTATCCGTATACAGCATGATGAAAATTAGATGGATTTATTTATTTTTTGCCCGAATTTGACAAAACTTGGTCAGAATGTTTGTCTTGGAATTATGTAAGGGAAGTTCGAATAATACAACAAGTGTTCATGTTTGCTGATTTAATATTGATAAAGAAGTATTACTATATCAAAGTTAAACATAAAAATTTATGTTAAGTTGATAGCTGAAACAACGTAAATTTATCGGGCAGCAACACTAAAAGTGTAGTCTTTTACTGACACAGCCCAAATACACTTGTTCACGATTTTCTCTGACAGATTCAAAGTCATTAGCCACATATCCATAACGTCAGTGGCGTCCCAGTGCACATAAAGCGTCAGCAAATGGGTGATACTAGCACGGAGATAAGTCTTTACAGGCCGAATCGCAGAGAACGATCACTCACTCGTAGCGTTGGAGGCTGGCATCACAAGAATACGTTTCAACACAATCACAACCACACTAAACAACTACCGTGTCATTGGTGTCATATTCTTAACCTTACTTACGACATCACTCAACTTATTTACCCGGATGTTGTCCTTTTTTACGTGCACTCGGAGAGTATCGAGCTGCGTAGTCAAAGGTGATTTCTGGAAGTCTGTTCCGAAGAAGTCAGCCACGTGTTGCATGCTCTCCTTGTAGCCAGACTTTCACTACCATGTCCTCTAGGTGTTGGTACGTCCTGTAACCGGGCTGGTCAAAACGGTCAGCGATGCTGGTGGTAGCAAGGTCCAGCGCATCGTAGTACTGCTGTCGGTTGACATCTTTCACTGTAGCCAGATAATCTGACAGCGTTCCTAGAATCGAACATCTTAGGCATTTTTCGTCTTTGAGGAAGCGACGGCTTCTTGACATCTGTCGATTCGCTCATTTGCACGAGACCAGATTTTGTCATACGCAGTCTCAGTAAGGAGTTCAGGCAGGGTGTTGACCGTCATGGCTGCCTGCGTTTGACCCTCCACTGCGGATATGTCTTTATGTTGCCGAGACCTGCTCAGGTTGTCAGTATGGCAGAGAACCTTATACCAAGCAAGACACCCACCAAACAAGAAATCAAATAATCTCATTTTAGTCTCTACACCAGTTACACGTGCTAGGTTTCACTGTCTTTTGTGGTCTCGTAGCACTCTTCCCAAAGGGCCTGAAGCACTGTATTGTTCTTCAAAACACAGTCTAAGCTGGCGGCTCTGACGGTCTGTTTAGTCGAACACAGGGTGCGAAACCCGGGCGTATCGGAACTAATTTCCTGTTTTATGTCTTGTAGTTTCGCTTCACGTTTAGAAGAGTACGGGATCAACTTTGACATTTCGTACACAGTTTCCATGGTCTCTCTCATGACCTTTGACGCTTTAATTGTGTCGCCTACAGCAAGGTTGAGGGCGTGCCTATAAAAATGAGTATATATGGCACTCGACTCTTCCGCACAGATGTTAGCTGCTACGACATTTTTTGTTCCAGACATGCTGCTAACGCCGTCATAACACTGCCCGCGACAATTACTGACTTTAAGCATCATCCTGACAATGGGGTCCTTAATCAATTATGTCAATGGAGCTCACAGTGTACAGCCCGATGAACTCTTTGTCCACAACCAAGTCACTGTCCACTATCACTATCACTGATATCACGTGTCTGTTAGGGGATGGTTATGTGGTGCTGAACGGCTTCCTTGTGGCTGTCAGAATTCTCATGCTTCCGGTGTTTGGAGTGACGTCTTTCCAGTTCCAGACGAGATGAAACTTTGTTCCGCCTTTAGATTGGTGATCTTGCCGTCTTTTGCCGCAGACATACACACGAAACAGAGTGCAAGGTATTTGTAATGGAGCCAGGAGTAGTCTTTGAATTAGATACCATTGCATTACCATTATCATGCTTACGTACGTTTGCAGAGTACTTTTTAAGAATGAAGAAAAAATACGCATACTTGACTTTTTTAAATGACGTCATCTGCTGTAATCATGACGTCATATTATGTTAAAATGACGTAGACCCAATATGTGTAGCAGTCATATACATATAAATGCAAGGGTACATTGTCGTTTAAGGGGTCGGTTAAACGCAAGAGCGTGTCTAGGTTGCCTTGACTACGATGACAATTATCAGCGTGTTTCGCCTCTCCAATGCCGCCGCGATAGAAAGAGCGTCGATTCTTGCCGAATTATTGGGGCGGCGGTCGCTGTTTCTGCCGCCCCTGACGCGACGCCACTGAGGAACCTATTTTGACCGAAAGGAAACAGAGGAATTAGAACAAATGAGAAATAAGAATGCAAAGGATTACTGGAAAATGCTAAAACCTCAACGAATAGGAATGAAAACGCAAGCATAAGGAGTGAAGACTTTACACGTACTTTAAGGCAATAAACAATCCAAGTTCACAATTCTTTCATCCTGATGAAGATGCCTTTTATTTCAATAAGAGGTATTTAAATGACGAAATTTAAATTATGTTTGCAGAATTAGATAGAGAAATTTCTCAAACAGAAATCCTTAAAGCATACAAAAAATTACACAACAATCGACCAGCAGGGCCTGACAGATTAATTTATAAGTTCTTTATATACGGGGCTCATGATTTAATATACTACCTTCATGCACTATTAAATAATATTTTCCAGAAAAATGGAGTGAAAGTGTTCGTATACTTGTACATAAAAAGGGAAGGTTAAATGATGTAGAAAATAACAGGGGTATATCATTGCTAAGTCACTTTGGCAAGATCCTAACAAGAGTTTTATGATTGAGCACATGGGCAGAAAACTATAAAGTTTATGAAGAGGCACCAGCCGATTTTCGCAAAAATATATTAGTACTATAGACTTATTTGCTTTAAAAGCAATCGTAAGTCACATGTTAAAATACAGAAAAAGAAACTATATATAGCCCAGGTGGACTTTTGTAAGGTCTACGATCTTGTAGTATGAGATGTACACTGATGCAAGCTAAGGTATGGCGAAAGGGATAAATTTCATAACATACTATAATGCATAAAATTATATACCTCACAAAAGTAAGGATGAAAGGAGAGGTCACGGATAGCTATGTAAATACAAGCAGGGTAGCTCAAGGTGAGTGTTTATCATAGTTTTTGTTTTCTTTATACTTAAATTACTTAAAACATTAAAACTTTTAGGGGGAATCAAGATTGACAGGTTGAAGTTATTCGTTCTTCTATATGCTGGCGATATTACAATATTTGCGGATGAAGAAAAATTACAAAAGGGCTTAATATATTACATAGTTCTTGTATTAAATCAAACCTAACTGTGAACGTAAATAAATGTTAAGTTATGGTATTTAAAACGGGTAGAGCACCTTCAAACGAAAGTGTGTCATGTCTAACAATGAACTCTTAGAAATAGTTTCAACTTAAAAATATTTGGGTATAGTTATATCGTCAGGTGGAAGCTACAGACACACATGCGATACGTTTGCTAGTCAGGCACTGAAGGCAATTGGGCTTTCCGATAACTCGGTTACTTCCCTTGATTTCAAAGGGAGGCTACTAGCCGCTGACCATTTGGGGACTAATTAAAAAAAGATGGCGGAAAATAATAGAGAAATCAACGAAGAACATGTGAACAAAAAGAATTGGACCATTTCAAACTTACAGATTTTAACAAGTACTCAGCAGTCGTATATTAAATGCGCTAATGGAGCGAATTATCGGCGCTTACAGGTTAGCTTTTACTTACAAATATGATTTGAAAAGGAAAGACCAACTCGAGAAGACGTAGATGGGCTCTGAACGGTTTATTCTTCCTTCCGGAATTTTACCTCCTTGGACATGAATTAGTAACTCTTCGTATTATTCACACTTCGCCTTCCTTTGATTGGTCACAGCTCGCCCTCATGAAAGGTTCGCCGCTGTTTGGCAAAAGACATTTACACCTCATCTTTTTTCTTAGTATTATTCATGAATGAGAACAATACTTAAATTGTTCAATTTTGTTTAGTTGTTTTAACCTTAATTATAAATCTACTTGAAAGACATTTGAAATAATGCATAAATCATGAAACAGACTTATTGTTTCTTGCAACGGAGTTTTAATACTACGTTTAAAGTATTAATACCAGAGAAAACACAATTTAATATCGCGTCTGGAGACGATATCAAAGTAAATTAAAGTAAAAGTAACATCTTTTTGACTACTATTTAAAAAATCACAAGTAGGTGTACTCTTACATAGTTTTAAATGAATAGCACATTTAATATTCAAATGAAGTAGAGCATGTTACGTAGATGTTCAGTTAAATAACATTGTTAACGAACTTATAAATGATAATTATCAAATGACTAAATATCAACCACGAATAGCGCGTGTGCTATCATCACAATAATTACGGAAGGTTAACAACTGAAACTTATACTGAGCACACAGCCAACCTTATCAAAGCAGTTTTGTATACCTGATTTTTAATAGTTTTGTTGTCACTTTCTTCTAGACAATTCAGGACAGATTGCACGATGTTTGAATGAACCATTTTACTTGTTGGATACAGGAATATCATTTATAGTAACAACAACTAACTCATGATCTTACTACTTTGTGCTTATTAGTTTCATAAACATATACTTAAGTTTGTGTAAAGGCTTTGAATAATATAAACTCAATTGTAAGATAATACAAATCAGGACATATATAAATATAAAGACCCATTATTTCAAAATTAAAATAAAGAAAGCATGATGGGAACCTCACATAAATATAAATATCGTCGTCAGAGCTATATTGTCATACCGTAATCTCAAAAGTGGTCACATGGTTTTCCTAGTTCAATATATACCTAACTGTGTAGCGAGGCTCACAAAAAATCCTGGTTATTAGATTGAGGTATGTCGTTGGAACGCTGACGGGCGGGCGGGCAGGCGTCAACATTTCATTAAGTTGTTGTCAAAGTTGTGTTTTTCTCAGTAACCGTTCAAGATAGAGCTTTAAAACTTAATATAGTTGTCTGACATCACAGTAGCAATTATCAGGACAAGTTTCATAACCCATGTCTCTATTTTGCCAATTTATTCCCTTTCTCCCTAAAAATTTCATTAAGTTTTTTGTCAAAGTTGTCTTTTCTCAGTAATCGTTCAAGGTAGAGCTTTGAAACTTAACACAGTTGTCCAACATTACAGAAGCATTTATCAGGACAAGTTTAATAACTCTTGACTGCATTTTGTCATAGTTATGCCTTTGTTCACTTAGAATTTTCTTTCCTTTTTTTAGTTGTTTTTTTCTCAATCATGAAAGAGCTTTGAAACTTAACATATCTCCACACGCGTGTTCATTTAATATGACGTAGTGTCTTGTCTAAAAAGCATGGCCCTACCTCAAAGGTTAAGGAGGTATAAATTATCAAAATATGCCAAACTGTAGCTTCCGGAGTTTAATTAAGTACTTAAAACAGGTACTTCAGCTTAGATGCAAAGAATGTTCCCCTCAATGAAACAGAGTTTTTACATCATATTAACAAGTGTAAGAACAGTTCCCCAACAAAAATGTCTTCGGAGGGTGGGTGGGTCAGGGTGGATGGAAGTAGCCCCTATCCCAATAAAATAAAAAGAAATTACATATTTATTTCTTTAATTCCTAAACGCACACCGAAATATATTTTTCTTTCCTATCCGCCCTCAAACTGACAAACTGCCACCACTTACAATCATTAAGCCTTTTATGGTTTAGGTAGCGCTTGAGTTGGATACATTTGTTAAGGTCATGACAAAAATATAATATCCGCATTCTTGTTTAGTGTAATCCTTCAACATTTTTGAGTCCCCCTTTAAGTATGATTGTGTTGTTTCTAGTCATTGCTTGAGAAAGTGTCAATGTACAATCCAAGTAGATACTGGTAAAATTATATTGTGCTGGCATGATACTAAGCATCAATGTATTTGTTTCATTTTTAGAGTTCCCTAGTTTAACGTTTGGGTGACGTCATAGTGCCTTTTTTTTCATTTCCCGCTGAATTCTGTAGACAGTATTGTAGCTTATACCAGAAGCAACAGACGTCAGGCGAACTGCTTCGTTGGTGATATTCCCTTGAATCTTGAAGAATTGCAAATTGCTGAAAATCTTTTTTCTCAAGAGATCGCATGTGTTTTCTTGTCGGCATTGGGCCACAGTATAAAAAGATCACACATGTAAGTGACAGGGACATATCTTACCTATGTCATGACACATCGCAACGTTTTCTTTGAAAAAACTAAAGAAAATAAATCATTTAAAATGATTCACGCAGTGATTCGAACCCCCAATCTCCGGATTGCCAGCAAAATATTTAACCACTGCACCAAATGCGATTTATACATACATTTGGCGTAATGAAATAGCATGTGTCTACCGATATTACGAGCAACGCGTACTAGTATTGATTTGTCTCCTTAACCGCTGTACGGAAACTTCCGAATGATAATGCACTGTCAGTTTAATGTTGTCAAGCTATACAGGTGTGTTACAGTGAAATAACCAATATAATTATAACACAAGGAAACTTGAATAGAAAATCCACATATTATTTTAAAAAATCAAGTCATACACCATTGGTTTACTTATAAGTGGTATCTGACAGTTTGCCAATAACTTAATTACATGTAACAACATCTCGTGATCTTACTACTTTGTGCCTAATTGTTACATAAGTTTATGTAAAGGCTTTGAATAGCATAAACTTAATTTTAAGACAATACAAATCAGGACACATATAATTATATAGGCCAATTATTTCAAAATTTTAAAAAAAGAATGCATGATGGGGACCTCACATAATTATAAATACCGACGTCAGAGCTGATTACCCACATGTCATACCGTGATCTTAAAAGAAATTGGTCGCATGGTTTTCCTAGTTTAAAATATACCTAACTGTGTAGCGTGGCTCATAGAAAATGTATTTTAACCAGGTTTTTCTTTAGGAAAATCCTGGTTATTAGATTGGATATGCCGTTGGAAGGCTGGCGGGCACAGTAGCAATTATCAGGGCAAGGCGGTAACTGGTGGTTTTTCTTTTTGAGTGTTATGTCTCGTCTCTGTGTTTTTGTCACATTTACATTTACCCTGTTTGCCTTTGTCTGGGGGTAAATTAAATTTTAATATCTGTGGAAATTTTGATAGAACCTTTTCTTATTTACCTATTGTCAAGTCGTCAGAAAGGTTATTGAGATCTTTGATTTTCTATAAATTGTATAAAACATTTTCATAAAATGCAGTATGGCTTATGCCTTTCTGCATAAGTGTTCATTTTAACTCCCGATGCAGGTGCTTACTGTTAGTTGTTTAAATTTGACGGGATATTTTTATTTACACTGTTTGTCTGATAGAAAAACCTTCAGGAAGTGCGAGGTTGGAGCGCTCCTTAAACCAGGTTTAAGCACCCCAGTCGGCCCTTTTGCCGATTGATCCTTCCAAGGCGGTAGCTGATGGGTTTTTTATGTGTGTTTTGTCTCGTTTCTGTGTTTTTGTCACATTTACATTACCTTGTTTGCCTTTGTCTACTGGTATATTAAATTTAAATATCTGTGGAAATTTTGATAGGACCTTTTCTTATTTACCTATTCATACTGCTATTATATTTAGAAGCAATAAAATCATTGCGGTGAAAGAATTTTAAAAAAAGCCTTTCTTAATTTGTGAAAAAAGCATTGTTTTAACAGTTTAGAAGAAATAAACAGGTTCTTAGCATTGAAATCTTCTAAATTAGTACAAACTAGTGCAAACCTTGTAAGTTGGGATATGTCAAAACCATAGGAGGTAGCACGAGGTGAATCACCGTAAAGGTATGGATAATTAATAATAATAAAGTTGAAAGCATCCCTCTTGTCATAGATTTTAGTAGAAACGTTGTTATTGTAAATAGCGATCCCAATGTCTAGAAATACTGCATTTAAATATCAGTTATTTGCTGTATAACGGGTTAGTTCTGCAGGGTAAATCATATGGATAATTTGAGGAAAGAAAGGATTATCTATAGTTAGAATATTGTCAAACGTGACGTTTAATTAAAAGCCTCTATATTGTGGCTTTGGTAAGAAAGGGATAAAGTTAACATGAAATCACGTTCAAAGCAGTAAAAAAACAAATCTGCAATTAATAGTGCACAGCTTGTTTCCATAGGAATAATAATTACTTGTCTAAATAAAGTGTCACCGCATTTTCTGTAAAAATTGTCTAATAAGAAACATAGAGCTTCACAAACATCCGTGCAAGCCCACAAAGTAAACCTTTCTAAGAATGTGTTGGTAAACATGCAATACTTTAATGACATGCAATGATGTACAGACGTTGCTCTCGAGCAAATATATTCTCAATAAGAGCAATCAATTTTGTCTTCATTAAATCATGAGGTAAAGAAGTGTTCAGCGTAGTGTAATTGTAGACTTCTGAAGAAATTTTAATAGACCAAAAATGTTAATTCCTGAATTTTCATACACTTTTTCACAATATTTAACAACCTGGTTACGAACAGCTGTAAGGCCAGACGTAAGTAGTTTAGATATGTAAGTGGTGGTGCTAGAGCTGGCATGAGTCTCGAATCATGACTTGTATAGTGTTTTTGAAGCTTAGGAGTCAATTGCAGTGAAGAAAGATTTTCTTGCTTTGATTCTATCTTGATATTGAAATTATGCAATATCTGTTAGTGTTTGTCAATGACTGTCTGAATGTCAAGGTTGATGCTAGAGTAAGAACTGGTGGTGGATAACTCAGCACTCAGTACATTTTTGTAATATAGTCGTTAGACAAAAATTATGTTGTTTGAAGCTTTGTCTGCAGATACAAGTACAAATTTATCGTAAATATTCTGAAAGAACAGTTTTGGTGTTTTAAGTGATAAAAAGATTTCTTAGGTAAACTAGAAGGATGGGAACGGTAGAATTAAACGCGATTTTTAATTATCTTAAAAATGGCTTTTTCCAAGTATTGAGTGCTACTGTATCCGTGTTTTCTCTCTTACACCAGCAATTGGCGAACAGATTATTTGCATAAGCTATTTCTTTGCAATATTTCGGACCCTTAAAGAATAATTTTCTTAATTTATAGTCATAATTAAAAATAAGACCTCTACTGTTTTTTGTTGTTGTTGTTGTTTGTTGTTGTTTTTTTGTAATTATAACACATTATTAGGTTTTCTTTGTTTTCGAGGTAACTGGGGATTTTATTAATTATACTTTTGTCCCCAAAGATACGAGGTAAGTCGATAAAATCAATCCCTTTATTGATGTATTTGGTTTTCATGAAATTTCGTTTGTGTTGGGACTGTTTATCAATATGAGGTCTTAAAGCATGGGTAGTATACTTTTGAATGATGGAAGCCACCTCATATAAAGGATGAGTACGTAAATATATTGTATCTGTCTCATTGTCCAAAATAACTAGTGATTTCAAAGGTAGATGCATGAAAGAATGTTCCCTTCAATGAAACTGCATCAATGTAGTTAGAAGGTCTTGACACGTATATAATATCCACACTCTTTGTTTAGTGCCACCCTTCAGCACTCTTTGAGTCCCTCATCAGTATGATAAACATTGGTATACAAACTTGTGTTAGCGGTCACATGTTAAGAGCAATCACCTTGCTGTAAGCGGTCAGTTTAGGTCCTCTCAAGCATTTTTTTCTTTAATAGTAGTCTAATCAGCGGTCACCTGCCTTCTGTGGCCAGCGGTCAGCTTGATTGAGTAAATCATTCTTTAACTGACTCCTATAAACGGTCAGTCAGCATGTGTCAATCGTCAGTTGTGATCAACAATGAATGTGTGACCCACCCACTAGTCAATACTATCACACTAACTGTCCCGATCTCCCAATAAAGATAGATTCCAAGATACCATCCATCTGTTAGTCGGAGCAAAATAAAGTGTCTCAGCCAATATAAATTCAGCATATATCGTAGCGAATCGAGTAGCAGAAGCGTTAACACCACGTACCGAATTTACTTGACTATATGTTCATAAAATTGTCGCAGTTTTGGTTATTGTTTATACAAACCTTGTATAAGCGATATTCAACATAATTTAATTTGTCTAATAACACACTATTTGCTGTTTTAGTAATAAAAAAAATAGTTAAAAAATTGCACCATCCGGAACGTGGATGTCCGAACATATGTACACTTTTCGGCGATTTGTGACACTACCATTTGACAAAGATCTTGGTACCCTCAGAATATATTTCATGTGAAACATTTAAAATGGTATGTTTCGAACTGTAAGTGACCATACTACTAATAATGGAGCAATGTTTTCTTTGATTCAGTGAGGCACTTCTGATATTCTGAGTCATTAGTTGACATTCCAAAAGCAGTTTAGTTGTATTAAATATCTATACGAAATATACTTTGCAGTTGATCTACTATTTACTATTACTTTTTTTTATAAACATACATACTCATTTTAATAGGTGAACACTCAATAATATCATATTTTGTGTTAAGCAGTCATGTTGTCTTAAGCGGCCAATTTTAGACTATCTCTTTGGTGGCTGTTTAATACAAGTTTGACTGTATTAAATTTGATTGTGTTGTTTCTAGTCATTGCTTGATTAAGTGTCAATGTAAAATTCAAGTAGATACTGGTAAAATTTTATTGTGCTGGCATGATACTAAGCATCAATTTATTTGTTTCATTTCCACAAGTTAGCATAGGGTGACAGTTTAAAAAGAGTTGAAGATGTGTGTAAATAATCGAACAATTTATCGCTAAATTTTGCAGAAGAAACGTATGATTTTCCAAATTGTTTGATTTTTTTAACATGATGATTGACATTAATTTCGTAATACATTTTCATATAATGTATTTTTAAAGTGCCAAAAGATATTAAATGTTATGTGTGGTATAATTGACTTCAAATCTTAAACTGTATTTATATTTAAAGGTTAAAAATAAAGTTTTAGCAGTATATAACTGATTCTTAATGAATTGCATATATTTAGCTAAGGATTGCATCGTTTTGTTAAAGGTAACAAGTTGGAGTGTAAGTTTTTAAATGAACCAAACTTGAGTAAGGTGTGGTGAATATTCCGGGGTTTTTTTTCACGTTATCATACTGTATTGACAGATATTTCTGTAAACATTGTAGAAAATTATACATGCCTAATCGAAAAGTTATTTTTATTGTGTTGTAAACCTGCTTTTATTTTCGAAATTGAACAAAAATGTGTTGCTTGCATAGGTTTGTGATTTTTTTAATATGAATATTTCCTAAATCACTGATGATTTTGTCAGTATAATTCATTTTAATAAAACAGTATGAACAGAATAAAACTAAACCAATTGTGTGCTTATATACTCATTTTTCTGTCTTGCTGCGGTTATATTTATTACAACCCACTTTTGTCATTCGGCCATTTTGTCCATCTTGGGTCTATGACAATACTTGATAAGTCATCTTTTTCTCATAATTTGTGGATGAACGTTTTCTCTTAGTCACATAATACCTTTTCAATGATTAGGAATGGAAAGTTACACTTGCTCTACCTTATGTTATCGGTCAGACAGACCAGGCTCCTACCTGACAAACCGACATCAGCAAATTAATATAGGGTGTAGAGGGTTGCAATAACATACAATTAATCGAACACAACATTATTAATGCGTTATACTAATAAATGAAAGCACTTTTAGACAAAAATTAACAAGGCAAAAAGCCCTGTGTATTTTTTGAGCTGGCTAACAAGAAAATGAAAGACACTGGCTTTGTAGGGCTATCACATATGAAAAGATTTATACTTTAGTTTCAATATTAAACCAAAGGCTGAAACAGCCAGAGTGGCGTCGCACACGAGAACTACTTAAACGGGTGTCGAAATCTGAACATAAAATAATAATTAATGAAGTAGAGCTAAGTGATTAAAAAGAACACCTGTACGTCTGTACCTGTAATCTGAACTCTAAGGATGTCGTTTTAGCAATAGCTATTCCGGATAATGTAGACAGGTTTGCAAAGAAAAGAAAGACAGCTGGACAGTAATGATAATTATATTTCCTGTATGTTTACTCAAGTCCTAGATAAAGTTATACTTTTTATTATTTTTAATCATAAGAAAGTGTTTCGAAAATGTTGCAAATTGGGTAAATGTAATTATCCTAGATCTATGTGTTTCCTATCATTATTACATTATAGTTACTGTATAACTGTTTTCTGAAATCACAAATTGAATTTAAGACCTGGCTTCTGCTGTCATGTTCAAGTTAACACTAATCAATAGGCATTTACAATTAAAATGTAACTGAAAGATTAAAACTAGGAAAATCTTTACACATCATGATTTCTATAACATCAAATTACCAAGTTGTGGTGCAGAAATGTTCCTGTTTTGATGACTAATCATTACTGTTTCAAAATTATCAAATGCATGTTTCCACTTTCATGGAGTGGTACGAAACATGCGGGTACGAAATTGCAATTCACTTTACATATGCTACAGGGTCAAAATGTTGGCCTCACCTGAATTTTTGGCTGCATGAGTGTTGGGTTAAGCTGTTCTTCTGTTTTGGTAAAATGCATCAACATTCCCACACTGAAAACATGTAATTTACGGAAATGTCAACATTATAAATCGTCAACTAGGTCTGACATATTTCCACTTTTTGTAAATACTAGCCATCACTAATGGCACATGCAATGTTCGGTTGTTTTGGGTGTTAGAGAGCCCTCAATATACCTCACCTATGTAGGTTATAGATTAAACTAAATATTTTACATTTCCAGCCTGCTTCAGAATCGTCAAAATGGCTGCCTTTGTGCCCGTGCTTTCTGTGTTGTTTACAGTCAGCCTTGATGAGTTTCCTGCGATATTTTATAAGCGAACAATTATGGCGTGTCGAGTTTTAACATTGTTGCTTGATCACGTGTTCTCACATTTTCGTTTTAACCCTTTCCACTAATACTTTCTTAAGGAATTTAAACAGGCACATAGCCTAATTTCAATAAGAAGATATATATTGTTAAATGTTTTACAGCGTACGCCTGCTGCAACACCTACCATCACTAATATATGTAAGATCTATTTACTTTTAGCATAAGTTTCATTTGTACATCGTTTTACTATGCGAAAACAGCAACAATCACTATCATTTATATCAAAAAGGTTATTAGTAGAAAAAACATCAATTATTCTTGCAACTACGACACCAATTAATCCGCATAGGAACTACTTCTTGATGCGGTGTTGTTGCAGCATTGTTCGGTGCAGAAAGTAAACACAGCATTAAAATTCACATTTTTTTAAAGTATGAGGTATATGTATATATATCGTAAGGCATATATAACTAATACATATAAATAAAATACTTCATCATGCATTTTGTTTGCAGTTTATCTGTTAAAGAATAAGTATTTTTAGAAAATAAACAAATCAAATATCAGTAAACAGTTGTGATATGTCCTGTTAAACTGATTTTATACAATATAAACCCTGTAACAGGTTTATTACAATCTTTGCAGTGTTTGTATACCTTAAAAAAATATAAAACAAAATACACAAATTATATTAACTTTAATGTTTGTAACATTCCTTTTTGTCACTAAAATTATAACTACATTTGACAGCAAGATGTTATTTCATTTCTTATTATATTAACTTAAACAATTCTGCAAAGCGATTGCGTAGAATATAATATTTTGCTTATTTCTATTCTGCTGTCTCATGATGTTCATGTTCCAGTGAAAGGATATTAGAATAATGTAAATATCAATACATATTTTATTTAAATCAAATGTCTGAAAATCTAACTAATGTAGAAACAACCACATTTTGAGATTTCTTAACAAATGGCGAGAATAATGGTTTCACACTTGTAAAAATGATAAAACTGAGTGTCAGCAACTCACCTTGTGTTGATATAAAATGTTTTTGAAACGCCCTATGTTATAATGCAACATTATTAATACTTTTGTTAAAATGCTTGAAAATAATATTTGTATTTTTGTTGCTGTTTTAAAATATACTGATGCATTAGATACAAAGTCAAAGTGGAATGGAAAGTTTTTATTAATTTATTACAAAGTTCAAGTCATCTCATGCTCATTTAATAACCTTGTTGAAACGTAATCACATATGATATATTCTGAAAAACAAAAGGACTACTAGTTAGAAAAAAAAGTTAAAAGTAATTTTAAGAAATAATTTGAAGCTGATCTAAAAGCTATATGAAACCTATATACACCACCTTTATAAGTTAATTAGACCAAAAGCACAAATTACATGTAGTAGTTAAAAACATGAAAGAATGCTCCTTTCTGAACATCTCTAAAGTCAAAGACTTGCTTGTATGTAGTATTGCCTTTTCATTTGGTATGAAAATATTCACTAAAAATAAAAACAAAAATTAATGAAAACAAATTACAGACAAGTTTATTAATAAATCACACTGCATTAACTGAATCAGAAAGTGAATTATGTTATACAAGTATCTTGCTTGGAATAAAACACACTTAATTTTGAAATAGAATTTTAGTTCGCAATGAACATTCACATTTCTGTAATGAGGCTGTCCAAATATTCACAAAATGTTTTTAAAGCATAATAGTGTATTTATTTAACTATTATACACATTTGTTGATAAACTAATATGAAGATCCAAGGCAATTTTCTTGGCTTATGATGAAAACTGACAGACCATAAAATTGGGAAAGTTACTTTTTGGCTGTATAGGTCTATGGTAATACAAATATGTCAATTAAGTTTAACAGAAGAAAAATAACAACATATCATCATAACAACAAACAGACAAATAATGAATTTTATTAACTAAATAGACACAAAACCTTGGTTAAGAATTTAAAAAGTATCTTTACTTTACTAACATAAAATGTCAAAAACATACATAAGAACATTTTACTTGTTGAAAGATAAAAAACAAATATTACAAGTTTAAAGCTCTAAACTGGAAGAGCCACATCTACCAAGATAACTGGCAACAAAGTACATTCTATAACTTTTTGAGGATAATAAATTTGATGATCAGTTTTCTTTGTGAAATTAAAAGTAATGCCAAAAAAGAAATTCAATGAACAACAAATACCTCTTATTTACATATCATGAATATTTAAACTTGTGCCACAATAATAATATTTATATACTGTTTATTTTAAAATTTCAAAGCGCTATTCTTTTAAAAGTGAAATAAAATTATTTTAGTTTGGCATTTTTTGTGTTCATTTGGTTAAATAAGGTATGAAAACATATTTAGACTATGTTGTAATACTTATTTATCATAAAATAACACATTATATGCTACAAAAAATAGCAGGCTACAACTTTCACTTTAGTCATGTGGAACCCTCAGACCTTTTCGTGGACAAAATATCAACTGATATTCAGTTTCTTATTCCCAAAAATGTTGCCGCCCTATTTAAATTTAAGGCAGGATATTTAATTAGCAACTAGATGTTTTAAGTGCATTAACAATGTTGTAAATGGCCGTTAATTGGCACTAATTTGTACAAACCAAATTAATGCACACTTGTTTTCTAAGGAAGTTGTTTGTTCTATGCCACTTTATGAATGTGCCTGTTTTCTGCAAAACAGCATGTGTTCACATTTATGTGAGATAATCATTTTAACGATAAAATATGACTGTAGTGAGTTATAATTCCTAAAATTCTTGGTAATAAACGTTACTGACAGCGAGAGGTTTAAACTTAAGTCCACCATATACCAAACATGGCAGTGGGGGGCACACATCTGCCTTTCATTTTGACAGGGGGGCAAACGTCCGGCCTTTATATTTGATAGAGGGGCAAACGTCCGGGGGGGCAATTATCCAGTGGGGCCATTGTCCGTGAATCAGGAATTTTTTGTAAAAGCTTTGACATCTTGTTATTCTTATTACTTTAATGACATGAAAAGGCTATTTTTGACAAAAAGTGTTGTTTTTTTATTTGACTTTTAAACACATGGGTTGAATATAGTTAGTTTTAATATTGATATATTCTCTGACATAGCACAGGTCCTATAATGTGCTGTTGGAGATATTTATAATAAACGTGGCCTCTGTGGTCATGGTATCAACAATGTAAACAATGACTATTTTATGTTAATACTGTATAACCAGGTTATGACTAGTGTTATAAATGAGAGTGATACAAGCACACAGCTCCTCTGTGGAAATATGTCGACTTTGATGAAAGTCAACTTGAACCATTTTCATGTTGCATTTTGTTAAAATGCACTGCTAACTTCTTAATTGTTAGCTTATATATCATATAAATTGTTAATATTATCAATGACTAAGCAACAAACAGGGTATCTCCTGACCAGCCCTCAGCAAAAGCTGGCAGATCTGGATTTACACTATTTATTAAAGCTGTATAAATTACTTATCAACAGTCTATGAATTATCAAAACATTCCTAGGTCTTTTAATGCATTAGCAAAAAAATATATTTTCTATTGTTCTTTTATATATTGTATCAACTATTTAAATGAATTGATCATTTAAGTAACTGACAGCTGGTGTGGTACCACGCCATTAGTCATAATTATATAAATTATAAAACTCATGGCATTTACAAAACGTGATGAAATTCTGAGCAAGAATACAATTAATTATGCATGGTTATGAAATTTGGCAGAAGGGACACAATTCCTAAACAAATATATAATTCCTTTATTATTTCTAAATACCCAATGAATCTCTTTCCATTGTGCATTTAAATAAACTTGTTGCAATGTACTTAACCTCAAATATAAACAAACATGTCTGGCATATTAAAGGACTGCAAATAAAGAAAGACGTCTAGAACAAAAAGGACTACATGTACAAGTAAACAAAGACGTCTGGCACAAAAAAGGACTATAAGTAAACAGACATCTGGCACAAAAAAGGACTATAAATAAACAAAGACGTCTGGCACAAAAAGGACTAAAAGTAAACAAAGACGTCTGGCACAAAAAAGGACTAATAAACAAAGACATCTGGCACAAAAAAGGACTATAAATAAACAAAGACGTCTGGCACAAAAAGGACTAAAAGTAAACAAAGACATCTGGCACAAAAAAGAACTATAAGTAAACAGACATCTGGCACAAAAAAGGACTATAAATAAACAAAGATGTCTGGCAGAAAAAAAGGACTAAAAGTAAACAAAGGCATTTGGCACAAAAAGGACTACAAGTAAACAAACAAGAGTGACACATACCAAATGACAAGAAATATCAGTTGTCAAACAGCTGCCACAAGACTACTGTCAATGATTTAAATTGCTAAATAGCAAGATATATGTTATGATACAAATCAAAACAAATTGGGTCCCAGCTTTAGTTTGTAGTTGGAACAAAGGCTTGATAGTACAAACCATCAAAACTTTAATCTGCATGAATGTGCACCAAAACCTTCAGTAAAATAAGGGCATTATCTTCTCCAGCCATAATTCAACTTAGAGCTTTAAACATAATTTTAAATTATACCATTTTTTACTAGAATGATACATGTAAAGACTTAGTTTAATCTATATAAAATATATATATATATATATAATTTTGAAAGCAATTGCATGATAACTTGAAGCAAAGCATGACTTATATGCCAATGTTCAGATAAGTAGTGATGTTCACAATATTATTACAAATATTTTACATAATTTTAAGAGTAGTGAAGCCAAAAAATGAGCCCACATAATTGTGTCCAAAACAGAACGAACATATTTCTAGGTAGTGTTTTATTATGAATTAATGTAAACAGTTTGTCCATATGCTATTTTGTTTAAGGCAACCTTCCCGGAGTAAAAGTTGATTTTTGATCCAAAATGTCATGATAGATGATAAATGTAGAGTATGCCTGCATGATTTAATAAAAAAATATAAAAATTACATTGCACATCATTTATGTTATCATACCTATTTGATAAAAGTAACAAGCAACATGGTCATGCCACGAAATCCAATCCCAAGCTAGGTCTTCATGCAAGCTTGCTATATCCAAAGTTTCAGCAAGATTGGTTTGTTCGAAATAGTTATTGACCGGAAACTGTTTTCTATTTTAAGTAACAGTGACCTTGACCTTGCTCCCTCTGGCCTCAAATCCAATCCTAAGCTAGGTCTTCATGCATGGTTGCTATTTCCAAAAGTATCAACAAGATTAGTTTATCCAAACTAAAGTTATTGACCGGAGACTGTTTTTCTATTTTTAGTATGTGACGTTGACCTTGACTCAACTGGCCCAAAATCCAATCCTAAGTAAGGTCTTCATGCAAGCTTGCTATATCCAAAGTTTCAGCAAGATTGGTTTATCTAAACTTAAGTCATTGACCATAAACCCTATGTATGATGCCACCCGCCCAAATGACCGCCCGCCCACCATACCCCAATTTAAAAAACAGGATTTTCATGGAAAACCTGGTTAAAAAGCAGAATATAATTAATGGTTTTGTACAAAAAATATTTTGTAAGGCACAGATTTAATAAGGTCACTTTGTGATCAATGCAACAATAATTATTGTAACAATAACAAAACATTCCAATTATCTTTACAAATAACTACATCTATACAAATAAAATATTATTTGTAAAATGGCTAAAGAAATATATACAAATTAAAAAAATATTCTGAACACAGTGAAAATAAAAATTTATAGAAAACATATGATAGAAACCAAAAAAGAAATAAAAATACATATACAAATACAATTTAAATTTAAGAATGTATTAAAAGTTCAAACAATGTAACATCCGATAAACGTATCCACAACTACTGGGACTTATAGGAAGTTAATAATTTATTAATAACTATGCAACTTCATATTTAAAACGATTTATAAATACACAAATTATGTTTGGTTCAACAAAATACCTTTCATACTTTTCAACAAATAATATCATTATTATGATCTTTAAAAACATGAACGCTTGTACGCCTTTAAACATAACTTCATAAACAAGATTTCATGTAGTTTTGCCGATTGTCTGATTCTGTCATCTATTAAAATATAATTTGTATAGAGACAGTACACTGTGGTACATCAAAAACTGCAGTACGGTCAGTGCAACTGACAACTAGGGTAATAATTGATTTTAATAATAAGATATATAAGTAACTATCTATTTGCTGTTTTGAATATTGACACTACTCAAAAGTTGTTAAAAGTTATAATTACTTTGTGGAAGGATGCATTCTATCAAAATAACATACCATAAATGTGATCCATTGTATAGACGTGTTGTTTTTCTTAAATGTTAAACAATATTTTCACTATTTTCAACATGTTTCCATATATTGATGAATAATGTTGTTATTGGCAGGTTATGGCAACATTAAGTACAGCCTGACCGTGCAATCAATAATTTCAGTAAGAAATGTGGGTCATCTCTAGCAGGTGCGATAGATGACTTGACTTTGGAGCTCATAATAAGTGACAGATTAAAGGTTATTACGATTGTGATTGTGTTTTTATTTTACTTTTACATATAATTACTTTAAACAATATTGGTTATTCATAAAAAGGATAAAACATTTGAAGAAAGGTTGCATGAAGTGTCAATTTCTTAAAACAAAAAATAAAATAGGGTCATGATGGCCGAAAATTGCATATCTTCAGATGCTGCTTTCAGTGCCAACTCCCAACAAATATTGCATAGAATTAACATCTAACACTTATTAGGATAAAAGTAAAATCTAAATATAAGGATGTCCTTCTACATGAATGAGGAAATTCAATCCCAAATATTCTTCATAACAATTACATACCAATAAAGGTATTTGATTTGGGTTGATCGAAAAATTCTACCCAGCAGTGCCGGGGTTGTACACATATCACCACACATATGTACAGACAGAGTCTAGGACTCATCAGATAGAAAGGTACAAAACATAACACCTGCAGCTGTTTGGCCATAAGGCTAATCTTTATCGGATACTAATTCCCAGAAGCAGGTTTTCAACCTGATCATCAGTAACTAGTTTGGCCATTTCATTGATTTCATCCATGGACTTATACCTAATGATGCCTCTTCCAGTTTTCCCAATATGGCCATCAGCAAAGTCAAGAAAATCTGATCTTTCCATGATAGGTAGTGAACTGCATTTACTTTTAGGCACCTCGAAGGTCCAACTTGGTTTAATAACCTTAACGCTCTCACCATGAGGTGTTGGAACATCTTGGCTTTCCTGTAAAATAGAAATGATAAATAAATTTTACCATGGCTCACCAACTGTTTCTGAAACATTTTAAGTTGGAAGTTTGAAACACATTTAGCTTTTATTTATCTTGTTGTACTTAATAAGAATAAAGAGGAAAAAAAACTTGAATTGGATGCAAATAAGGTAGTGTAAGCATTAGGTGCACAAGATTTACCTGAGGATCATCCTCCACTATTGAATGTTAGACTGCTATAACGGCTATCATTGTATAGCTGTGATATTTTAGCACAACAAACTCTTGCTGATCAACAGTTCCCGTTTCATTACATACAAGGCATACATATCATGAAAGGGAGATCGGTGGTTTAGCAATGTGAAGAGTTGGACTTGTAATAAAAACCTCAAATTACTGTCAATTTGTTTTCATTTTTTAAAAGCCATGACTATATTTTATATCACTGACAGTATGGACCATTGCTAAAGATTATTTTTAAATGGCTAAAATGCTGAAGACCTACTATCGTATTAGCAACTTCGATGTCAAAGTTAACATTGAACTGGAATTGACAAATGCGATTGAGCATGCAATGACCTTAAATATGACTTGACCTAGATTGTAATTCACTGCTTTCCTTCAAACTGTATGTTGTAAGATGGTGAAGTTTGATAAAAGAACAGTAAACAATATGGACGATGTGGTTCAGATACAAAAATGAGATGAAAAGATGTACAAAGAAATGACAAGAGAGCTCATCTGCTGTGTGTTTCCTTTCAGAGACAAAATAATTTATGAATGGACAATGTATACTGCTGCTTCAGCATAAATTAAACATAAAATAAAACAAACATACCTCAGACACTTTTTGGTGAATATCTGCAAAATCTTCAGGAAAGAGTAGCAAGGAAATTTTTTTCAGAATATCCATCCGTGAGTTGTCATCACCCATCGCTGCAAGAAATCAAAATAAGCTTATAAATTAAACAATTCAGCTGAGTTACTATTAAGATATCTTCAACAGATAATAAGATATCTTCAAAAGTTAGGACCAAAGTTTAATTTAGCAATTTTATTGCCCCAACAAAAGTCTTTCAGTTATTCAGAGACAGTGTTCAGTTAAAGCCAAAATTGTGCTGCCTTCACTGTGAATTTGAGGTCAAAATAGTGCTGTGTTTGAGGTAAACATCTGGCATAATACCACACCCAGTCACATTTTCTGACACCAGGCCAACCAATCATGGAGGTACTGTAACCTTTTTTTTCTTTTTTCTTGTGTGTCAGCAAGGGAGATATCAGTTGCTATAACTTTTTGGTATGTCAACATGTTTCATGTTTGGTGGAATTCATGCATTGTCATATTGTACATGAATGGATCACTTTTCTTTTCATTGCTTGCATTTGAGAAAACCCTCAGGAAGTGGGGGGTTAGAACTCTATAAAACCAGTTTAAGCACCCCAGTCAGCCCTTTTTGCCAACTGACCTTTCCAAAGCAGTAACTGTTGGGTTTGCTCTTTTTGTTAAATGACTCATCACAGATTTGTTCTTACTTTTACATTTGGTTTCCATTTGTCCTGTGCCTTTTCAGGATTTGGTAAATGTTGCAATGCTCATGGGAGTTTCTCATATATTCTTATTCACCAGTCCTTAAATATGTTTTCCTGTTCTAAAACTTAGATTTATATTAACAATGCCTTTTAGGGTGTCTTCAAACATACACACATGCCACAGTTCAATAAATAAAACAAAAGAACATTCACAGCCACAGGAATTCCTTCCTACATGTTAACTGATAAGGTAAATAAACAAGAACAATATGAGACACAGACAAACTTTTCCCTGGAATCAGTTAATGGTAAATATTATTCTAATGTCACATCACATTTACTGGTAAACTGGTTAAAATACCAATATTTGCTCCTGGTTCATAAATTATTTGTTCCATTATTTGTTACAGTGAACAGACACTGATAATGGAAGATCCAGAAAATATGTCTGGGTAGAACCACCAGCACACCACATCAGGTAGAAGACCTCCCCCACATGCAAGTTCTCAGCCCAACCAGGATGCAAACCTACACAGTAAAGAACTTGACAAGTTACAAGGTGGATACTCAAAACACTTCTCAACAGGCAACCATATCCGGAAGTGTAACATTTACAAATATCTACAAAACCTGTTTTCTACTGAAACTAAGGTCAAATGCAAAAACAAATATTGACATTTAACTATATCTTTCTTAAGGAAAAAATACATAACTTTTATAGCCTACATAGACACATGAAATTTGATATGGCATCAGAATACATGTGAATGCATATTGCCATGCACATTGAAGAAAGCGTATGCATCTTATATTTATGCTGTTGAAAAGAAACAACTTTTGATCACACAAAAAACAACAACAAATTATTTCACATCAAAGACATTTATTTTCATTTGTCTTTGTCCAGGTAATGTAATAATGTCAGGCTTGTAATGAACTACACAAGTGGGTGTGTCCTATGAAGATGCATGGCTGTTGAATCAAAGTGAATTTCTCAGCGTGATTTTCTTTTAATCAATGGAGCACTTGCTTAAAAACCATAAATCGTATTTGAACCAATTATATAATCATAAGAACTGAACTTCATTTTGCTGGTGTTCATGCTTTATGAATGCATGTAGCCGTGCAAGCATATAAACCATGAAGCGCGCTTCATGAATATACATGCATACCACCAGCATTCATAAAGCATCAACATTTTAATAAATCCTTAAGTAATAGTCTACTCTCAAGCTACAAGCTTATTCAGCTGATAATACAGTTAAGCTCGAGTCATTGGGTGTATTCATCAATCCAATATTATGGCAGCCAACACACTGTGCTGGCAAGTCATAAATACGACCCAAATAATCCTTGAAATTGCCAATTCATACACCTAGAGTGAGTAGAATAATTAAAAAGTAATTTCTTGCTCAATGAAATTTGCATGTGCCCTGAGAGCGGTGCGAATCTCAAATAATGTGATCCAGAGTTGTGTATCATACCACTGGACTATTTCTGTACTGAAAAAAACTTGTTCAAAGTTGCGGAATTCTAAAAAATGATAGTTATACTCATTTAAAAGGAGAATGATTACTCCTAATAAACCATGAAACAGGTAGAACCAGGTTATGCCACCTGAAAGTAGTTAGACATCAGAATATAAGCTAGTCAAAAATTGAGTTATGGTTCCTGTGCACTGCACTTTTTCTTACAACCAATTATCTTTATACCAAGTTTGAAGTGAATCCACCAAGTTGTTTCAATGTTATTTTCTGTACAAGACTATAAGCTAGGGGAGATAACTGGAAACTAACTTAGGCAGAGTTTTTGTGCACTGAACTTCTATGCAATAAGACCTCCAAATTTGAAGTAAAGAGTTTTTAGTTTCAGATATGTTCCAAACAAAATAAGGACAGACACATGGAAGGACAGACAAAGGGGGGAGCAAAACAAATACATGTTAAGTATATAAAATATACCATTTCTCAGTTTTGTCTTTACTAGACTCCTGTAGGACCTAATTTCTTCTGGTGTAACAATCTGCATAGCAGCATCTACCAGGCAAAATAGTTCTTCCTTAGCCTCTCTTGAGAAATGCCCTGTCACCTGGAAATCAAGAGGCTTGTACTTTATAAGGGGCTTATTGGCTTATTTATTCAAATATTGTTATGAAGAATGAGTATGTTATAAATGCCATTGACTTTGATTTTGGACATGCAATATGGTGTATCTGGACCAAAAGTTACTCTATTTAATACTTTTACTGTTTATTATATTGAATTATTTACTATATATATATATATATATATATATATATACATATATATATATATATATATATATATATATATATATATATATATATATATATATATATATAATATAATATTATGTATTATTCAGGAATTTTCTGTTTTTTAGGGGGACGGGGGTGAACAGGGACTCCCGACATAAAGCTACTACTTTCTGTAAACTCTTTCTCCACAACAAATTAACCTCAGTGAATATCATCTTAAACTTATCTATGTTTAACATAAAATACTTATACAGCTTTCGTGATTAGCCTGCATTCATATGAAATTTTGCAATGAAATCGGCTGAGTCAAAAAATCTCCAATATGTTGATATTGTTTAACTTAATCTATGTTCTAATTATTGATTCTTATCATAAAATTTCCTTATATAAACGTATACCATCATCCAGAGACAGTTACAAAATATATATGTTCCCAACAATGACCTTACAAATTGATATAATCCAGCTATGCTCAAGGCAGCATAGATTCCTGTGTTAAATGATTTCAACAACAAAACAGAAAAAGCATGCAATCCTAACGTGTAAGTCACAGTAAAATCATTGTTTACATTTGTTACAATACAAGTTATTTACTCAATCAAAAACACACACTTAACAAACACAAAAAATACACTCAAAATGGGATTTGGTAAATTTTGGTTGGAACACAACTTTCCTATGGATTTGCTTGACAGGGATGCAGTACTATTTTGGACAAATGCGGGCAATGCTTACAGTTTACATTATATTATAGAAAGAAGTATTTCTTATTTTGGCCTAGTTTTGTTTTAACAGTTTATTGGGTTTATAGTCCCACCAACAGTATTTCAGTTATCTGGAGACGGTGTCCACTTGAAGCAGATATAGTGCTGCCTTCACTGTGTATAGCATGCCGTGAACACCTGGCATGATACAACACCCAGTCACATTATCCTGACACCGGGCCAACCAGTCGTGGAACTACCCTTATATTTGCTTGAGTGTTATACACTACCATTTTTAACGACTTTGGTATGTCGCGGCCCGGGATCGAACCCGGGGCCTCCCGTACCTGGAGCCGACGCTCTACCGATTGCGCTACCAGGTCCGGTCCTTGTTTTGTGTTTTGTTAATATGAATGCAACATGCATTTGACATTTACCAAGTACCTACCTCTTGTAGTTTGTCGAACCAGTTTTTTCTTATGTCAAAAGCATTGTCAAATTCTTGTGATGTGTATAAGCCAGTAAATAGTCGCATCACTTGAGCAATATCCTTCTGAAAGTTATAGTAGTTGATTCCACCATCACTTTGCTTCAATGGACTTACTAGACCAAAGTCAAGTACTTTGATCTTTAATTCTTCCTTCTGAATCATCACATTTCCAGCTGAAAATATAGACATGAATATTTTACATACCAATACATGTGAAGTTTTTCTGAGGCCAAAGTGGGAGATTTTCACTTGCAAATGGGGAGATTTGTTATTTTGATTTAAACAAAGAAAAAAGTTATATATTTTCAAATAGGGAGATTTCTGTGTGTAAAACATCCCTCATTTTCAAGTAATTTTGAACCTTAAAAGTGGGTGACTCCCTCCCAAAGTGGGAGAGTTCACATGCGTATGATTTTATTTTTGTTAAAATATATCCATAAAAACAAAAAAAATATTTCTTGCTTAGAATACTTAGAATACTTTGACTCTTTCACATGGTCATCATCAGATAGTTGACACTGCTTTACTAGATGCCACGTGACACAATGAGAGTTCTACACACTGCAGTTGAATTCTGCCCCTGGACGAACATTGTTCTTTGATCCATTTTGTTTATAGCTTAACTGACATGCTGTTTTACATGCTGATCATGCATTGCTATGATACTTTTATAATTTACCTTCAGTGTACATCACTCTCCTGATTGAAAACTGTGGAAACATTTCAAATATTCTTAGAAATTATGATCCAAGTTATATTTGTATATATTTGTGGATATATCTATAAAAATAATCATAACAGGGGATTAGCCTGCATTGTTGTACAAAAGGTGCAGATAAGGGCCCAGTTTCTGAGCTTTTTAAAGCCACCAACTTATAATTTTTAAGTTAGCACATACAAGGACATGGGTTCTGGTCTGGGGCATTATTAATGTGAGGGTTAAATAATACCAATTGGTGATATTTTCTTTAATATAATGATTTAATATACAAGTACTAGTACATCGTACCAGCTGTTGGTATGTATAATATATTTCAATATATAATATCAAAAATATACAAGGGCTTCCTGATAAGGTCATAAAATGTTGCTCGAAATCTTTTTGTACATACCACATTACAAATCAACTCAAAGGATTTTTAACTGAAGTTACCCATGTCTAATATATCCATGCCAGTCTCTGTTTTCTATATTATTCACTATGCTTTACTTAGTATAAAAAAAATATTTCAACAATATGCAAATAAGGACTTCGAAAGACATATGCCTTAATCATTTCATGAAAAAATGTGTTTTCACAATGTTTGTACCTTTGCAAGGTGAACTTGTGACAAGATAAGATAAGGTCTTCATTGGACACTGATGTACAATAATAAGGTTTGGGGCATTTCTTTATTAAACACCAAAGATATTAACAGAGACACTCAAACAATCACATACATATAAACCTTTGCAGTCTACAAAACACATACACTATTTGAACAAGGGAAGAACATCATTTTTAAAATGACAATCTATGCAAGGTTGGTCAGTGAGCATATTTATCTTATTTGGTTACATGTACGAGATGATAAACAAAGCCAGTATTACAGTACATAAAATTTTACAGGCACTGGTGTGTATCCAGCTCTATCATGTTTTGCATATAAGACATAAGAATTTTAAAGCTATTTCACAAATTTTGTGCCAAAGAATTCTGCGAGATTGAGGGCATTAAATAAACGACATGCTAACTTGACCCAAATACAATGATGTTTATAAGTGTTTAGAGGCTGGCAGAGTTTGTTTATGAATGGATGGTATATTTAATCTTATGTAAATCTCATGGCTTTCACAAATTTCATACATCATTGACAGTATAATATATCATATAAAGATAACATCGGAGATTAATATGTCATGTTCAATGACCATGTAATACTTGGAGAATTGACAGTCCATCCTACAACACTATTCCTTTATGTATTTAAGATATTTTGTACTAGTGATGGAGGATAATAAATCTGTCAGTATGAAGAACGAAGAGAAAAACAAAAAGTCACTTTCTAAATATCAAGATATTTACCATGCAGATCATTATGAGTCCAGTTCTTGTCATGCATGGATGAAATCACTTCTAATGCCCCATCAAGGACAAATAAAGAGAGTGGCCGGATGAGCTTCTGATCACTGGATTGCTCATAGAACCTACCCATTTCTTCATCTATTATGCTTCTCAGAGTCTTTGCTGGAAAACAATATCAAATTCAAAATAGACAGATTGTTTTGTTGTTTCTGAAATACATTGCAGCAACCAATTATAATCATTATAGCAATGTCCAGCGTTTTGGTGGAGGACACAAATGTCTGGTTACATTTTGTAGAAGCACCAGCGCACCGCATGTCAGCTGGAAGACCTTCCCGCATTAAGTCCTTCACCCCAAATGGGACTTGAACCCATGAAGTAAGAGGCCTAAGCAGTCAGAAGAATTACAAATTGGTGACTTCTAGAAGTATGCCATGGCTCCCCACAAAATAGACAGTGTTGTTTGTTAAAAAAATCCACTAACTGCAGATATTTTCTTTTTGCAAAGAGTTTCAGAACATTTTTCATAAAGACGCAGCCATTTTACTTATACACATTATTTAATTCAAATGAAAAACATAAAAAATAATTAAAATGTCTATTTTTTAATGTACAACAATATCAATATGCAGGATTTTAAGAATTATTCTTTGTTTTTGACTTACGGTACCCATTTTTGCTTCAACTTACAAAAGACAAGCATTAAAAGTTATTAACTCAAAATATGTTTCCTGACAATGTTACAATGAACAAATTACATATTTAGCATCAGAATCCTGACTTGTGTGTCATAAATAAACAAGAGAACATCGAAGACTGGTGATGCTCCCCGAATGGGTATTTTGTCACAAGAATGGTTTGTTGTATAACTATGCAGGTGAATTTTGTAAATGGAGTAGTGCTATAAAATCAGACATAATCAAACCTGTACCTGAAGGTTGAAGGGAATGGCTATTTCAACCTCTGAATTGGGGAATAATGCAACTGGTCATACTAACAATGGCAAAGAATAAGAGAAATACAATTCATTGTGTATCACATTTAATAAGGTAGACTGATACACTAAAAATGTATTTGCTGGACAAAATTTTGCTTCAAGGTCACTTGTGACCTTGACCTTTAAGGTAGCGACCGAAATTTCACGCACGACAATTTGTCTTGATATCACAATCATTTCTGTGAAATAATTTTAAAACATGAATGCAAATAACAAAGTTATGGGCCAGACCTTGACCTTCAAGGTAGCAACCCTAATTTTGCGTGTGACAAGTCTTCTCGATATGGTTAATTCTGTGAAATAATTTTAAAAGGCCAAAAATGAATTACAGTTATGGACCGGACATGATTTCGTTTCAAGGTCATGGTGTGACCTTGACCTTCAAGATAGTGTCCCGAATTTTGCGGGAGACATGTAGTCTCAATATGATGATCATTAATGTCAAATAATTTTTAAATGCGACTTCAAATAACAAAGTGATGGGCCAGGCACGAATGCAGGACGGACGGATGGAGGTACAAAGAGGCGACCATATGCTTCCCCGAATGAAAAACTAATGGAAGAACGCAAGCATCTGCTAACATAACTTTAACTTAAAAAAGTTCTTTCATACCTTCATGGAGAATTTCCATGTGCATTTCTATTTTGTTATCCCTACATTGGAAAAGATACAGCTTCGGGACATGGCCACTCTCTGTCATGTCACACCAGCAGCGGACCTCATTGCCATTGAAATGTGCAATCATCATCTGAAAAAAATTATAGCCATGTACAATACTCTTTGTTTTGATTTTGTTTTTTTATATCCATAGCAAGTATACATTATACCATTATAGCATTATCATGAACTTAGACCAATGACAGAAGTCCTCAACCAAATAACCTGAATACTTTAAATAAACCCATTAATAACAGTATACTATTTGTTACACTGTAATGGGCTAGGATCTATTAGTTATTTACAAAGGCAGCTGTGCCAGTCAAGGGCTGACAATATGTGTGGTGGCCCACCCAGATCTGTGATTGTTTTAATAAAAATACATTTTGAAACAAAATTATGTTCTTTATTGCAATGTCCAGCTGTAGTTTTGGTCAAAGCTGACCAAAAACTAATGTCTAGGTAGAACCATCAGTCCCCTCTACCCAGGCGAGCTGGAAGCCTTCCAATGAGAATATTTTTCACTGCCTGGGGCTCGAACACAAGTGGTAAGGTGCAGTGGTGTCTAGTGGCGACAGTAGACTTTAGCTACTATGCAATATATATGGATATACTATACTGAACATACTAATTTCAATTAAAACACATACTATTTTATTACTATTATTTTACTATTATCTTATAAAATAATTTTGACAATTCCTTTTAAGACATGTATTTGATATTGAGAATCATTGTTAGATTAGTTCATGTCGACTAGGACTGCAACAACAAAAAATCAAAAGTGTCAAAGGGCATTTTTGGTCACCTGCTTGTATATAAAGGAATGTAATATGGCACATTCCAGTAAGGTATAATAAGACAGCTTACTGTTTTTAGTGCATGTTCTTCTCCTGTCTTTTTGTCCTTCACAACAATAATATCATTAGCTACACTTCCAGAACCCAGCACCTTCTTTGTTCTCTCAAATTCGAACCCTTCTCTGTACAGCTTTCCTTTGGGAGATACCTGGTGCAATAAAAGCACACATATGAAGTTTTATCATCAAATGATGTTCCAACTGTTGTAACTCATAACTCTGTAAGCAAAAGAAGCAAAAATGATGATGATAAGCATGATAATGATGATGATAAGCATTATAATGAGGAGCATAAGGACAGAAAATAGGAAAAAGATTTATCTCTTATCAAGATTATAACATGCTTAGGCTTGAAGGCACACAGGTTGATGTCTATGATAAAGCTTGCAAAATAGGCCTCCTGAAGGGCCATGATAACTTCTAATCATTTCAAAGAACTTCCAGCAGGTTTGCACATCTGTGGAGCATATTCTTTACTTTTGTTCCCTCTCATTTGTACTTTCCAGGCCCATAAACAAAAATATCAATCAACTTGACTTTTTTAAGAAAAAGTCCCTTCAAACAATTAGCAAACCCCTGAAATATTTAATAAAGATTCACTTGTAAACAACACATATACACATTTTATATAAAAACAAGTAAAACAGATGTATAAATATCTTTGGACTTAAAGGGTCCTTTTAGTACTAAAACACTGACATCTCCATTTCCTGAAATGTAACATTATTGTACATGGGGGTAAAAAAAGGCACACAAACAAGTTTTCAGTACTTGCATACATGTACTTGCAAGTATACAGCAAGTTTGTATTCTCAAGTATGAATATGAGTATTATATATTAACAAAGACACGCTCAACAGTTCCCAAAAAAAAACAATTATCTGATATTTCAGAAAAATGTTTGTTCATGCATCCTTTTTACAAATATATCTGTAACATGTTGTTTTTGTTCATATGGCATGGGTGAAGTATACCTGTCTTATGTTTATTACACCTATGTCTCAATAGCCTGACTTACATGTTCAAAGCATCACAGTTCTTGCTTACTTTACATAAGTTTATGTCATTTAGTAAAGTATATAAGAACCTGAGAGAAGATACATGGGGTTACATGGGGTTAGCAATCTAATATGTTCTCTGGGCAGATACTTGTATTTTCATATTTTGAGTTTTATGGCACACCAATACTTGATAGTTCATACAATGCCAAATACAATTAGCGTAAATGGATATCCGTTCTAACCAAAGTAACTTTACACTGAACTTACATGCCTCTTATTGTTGTTTTATCTTAGGTTTGTTTCATTTAATGATAACATATTTATCTTCCAAAGCTAATAATAATTAAGGAAGCTTATTCTTTTTTTCTCAAGAGTCAATTAAGTTTCGTAAATTACATTGAGCTTTTACAATAATAAATAACATTACTTTACCTAATTATTTGAGTTCTTATTTTAACTACCTATATTGGTGCCTGAAGGCATGAGAGCCACTGTACAATTCAAGACTCTTAATATATAATTAATAAGATAAATAAACACAAAGAAACTGAACGTAAACATAAATCATAAATTCACTGTTATACTGAACTAAATCTCCTGTAACAGCAACATGAGTAGAAAGAGGCTACTACATAAATATTTAAAGAAGAAAGACTTGTAATGGAAGGAGTCTGTAATATATCTAAATTCCATGCAACACTGTGCCCTCACCTCTGTTTGATCGAGGACAACACCTGAGGACGGTTTTTCAGTTTTCAAATACTCAACCAACTCTAGTGCTGCTTCAATCTTCTGCTTCATGTCGTCCTCAGTTTTAGGTGTGGCAAGTAAATTGGCACTTGATGCATCGGTCCATACTACTTTTCTGTAAATATAACCAGTAAATAGTTTAGCCATATGCACAACAACACAAGCTAATAGAACAAAATGAAGTCTCGGAAGCTTGTAAAATGAAGACTAAAATTAATGAGGTAATGTGTGTTAACATTCTTTTGAAGAGTTCACATGGGTGGCACTTTATAGACTGTGTAATACTCCAATATAGTAAAGATTAATAAAAAGAATAAACAAAGTAATGATTTAAAAAATAATCTACATAAGGATTTTTTTAAAAGGTTGTTTTCAAAATCAACAAAATTAAGGCATGTGAAACATTGGTAATATAATAACTATGATGAAATAAGGATTTATACTTAATTTATCAATATATATAACTATATATATTTTACTCTTAATTCTCAAACTGCAAATTGATCAGGTCTATTTAAATTGTGTAGACTCTTCATCAGCCCCATTGTACATATAAAGTTGTTTCCAGTTACAATTTAGTATCAGCTGTTAAAACAGTAGCAGATAAAATGTTAAAAGCTTTAACGATATTATGAAACACAACTGGCATAACAATTTAAACAACCAATCTAAAAAAGGTTAATGTCAAGAAGACCTTCAGTTTCAAATGTCAGTGATAAAAATGTTGACATCTGAAACTTGATAAATGCTGAATGTTTCAGTGAAAGTACATCAAACCAAACTATCAACAATCATGTACACACATCATTCTGATAGCCAAGAAAATAAAAAGTATACTGCATTAAATTAAAACAAACTAGCACACACTTTAGGCCTGACGGGGAAGGGGTACATGATTCATGCATCAGGAAATGCTAACTTTAGTGTATCAAGTCCTCGCATACTGCCAAATAGGTGTCTGACAGAATAACATGTGTGGATTATACTGACATCAGACCACTGTCCAAATAGGTGTCTGACAGGATAACATATGCAGATAACACCAACATCAGACCACTGTCCAAATAGGTGTCTGACAGGATAACATATGCAGATAACACCAACATCAGACCACTGTCCAAATAGGTGTCTGACAGGATAACATATGCAGATAACACCAACATCAGACCACTGTCCAAATAGGTGTCTGACAGGATAACATGTTCAGATAACACCAACATCAGACCACTGTCCAAATAGGTGTCTTACAGGATAACATATCCAGATAACAACAACATCAGACCATGGTCCAAATAGGTGTCTGACAGGATAACATGTGCAGATAACACCAACATCAGACCATGGTCCAAATAGGTGTCTGACAGGATAACATGAATGGATAACACCAACATCAGACCATGGTCCAAATAGGTGTCTGACAGGATAACATGGGTGGATAACACTGACATCAGACCACTGTCCAAATAGGTGTCTGACAGGATAACATGTGCAGGTAACACTGACATCAGACCACTGTCCAAATAGGTGTCTGACAGGATAACATGGGTGATAACACCAACATCAGACCACTGTCCAAATAGGTGTCTGACAGGATAACATGTGCAGATAACACCAACATCAGGCCACTGTCCAAATAGGTGTCTGACAGGATAACATGTGCAGATAACACCAACATCAGGCCATGGTCCAAATAGGTGTCTGACAGGATAACATGGGTGGATAACACCAACATCAGACCACTGTCCAAATAGGTGTCTGACAGGATAACATGTGCAGATAACACCAACATCAGACCGCTGTCCAAATAGGTGTTTGACAGGATAACATGTGCAGATAACACCAATATCAGGCCATGGTCCAAATAGGTGTCTGACAGGATAACATGGGTGGATAACACTGACATCAGACCACTGTCCAAATAGGTGTCTGACAGGATAACATGTGCAGGTAACACTGACATCAGACCATGGTCCAAATAGGTGTCTGACAGGATAACATGGGTGATAACACCAACATCAGACCACTGTCCAAATAGGTGTCTGACAGGATAATATGTGCAGATAACACCAACATCAGGCCACTGTCCAAATAGGTGTCTGACAGGATAACATGTGCAGATAACACCAACATCAGGCCATGGTCCAAATAGGTGTCTGACAGGATAACATGGGTGGATAACACCAACATCAGACCACTGTCCAAATAGGTGTCTGACAGGATAACATGTGCAGATAACACCAACATCAGGCCACTGTCCAAATAGGTGTCTGACAGGATAACATGTGCAGGTAACACTGACATCAGACCACTGTCCAATTATGTGTCTGACAGGATAACATGGGTGGATAACACCAACATCAGACCACTGTCCAAATAGGTGTCTGACAGGATAACATGTGCAGATAACACCAATATCAGGTCATGGTCCAAATAGGTGTCTGACAGGATAACATGTGCAGATAACATCAACATCAGGCCACTGTCCAAATAGGTGTCTGACAGGATAACATGTGCAGATAACACCAACATCAGACCACTGTCCAAATAGGTGTCTGACAGGATAACATGTGCAGGTAACACTGACATCAGACCACTGTCCAAATAGGTGTCTGACAGGATAACATGGGTGATAACACCAACATCAGACCACTGTACAAATAGGTGTCTGACAGAATAACATGGGTGGATAACACTGACATCAGACCACTGTCCAAATAGGTGTTTGACAGGATAACATGTGCAGATAACACCAACATCAGACCACTGTCCAATTAGGTGTCTGACAGGATAACATGTGCAGATAACACCAACATCAGGCCACTGTCCAAATAGGTGTCTGACAGAATAACATGGGTGGATAACACTGACATCAGACCACTGTCCAAATAGGTGTTTGACAGGATAACATGTGCAGATAACACCAACATCAGGCCATGGTCCAAAAAGGTGTCTGACAGGATAACATGGGTGGATAACACCAACATCAGACCACTGTCCAAATAGGTGTCTGACAGGATAACATGTGCAGGTAACACCAACATCAGACCATGGTCCAAAAAGGTGTCTGACAGGATAACATGTGTGGATAACACCAACATCAGACCACTGTTCAAATAGGTGTCTGACAGGATAACATGTGCAGATAACACCAACATCAGACCATGGTCCAAATAGGTGTCTGACAGGATAACATGGGTGGACAACACCAACATCAGACCATGGTCCAAATAGGTGTCTGACAGAATAACATGTGCAGATAACACCAACATCAGACCACTGTCCAAATAGGTGCCTGACAGGATAACATGTGCAGATAACACCAACATCAGGCCATGGTCCAAATAGGTGTCTGACAGGATAACATGTGCAGATAACACCAACATCAGACCACTGTCCAAATAGGTGTCTGACAGGATAACATGGGTGATAACACTGACATCAGACCACTGTCCAAATAGGTGTCTGACAGGATAACATGTGCAGATAACACCAACATCAGACCGCTGTCCAAATAGGTGTTTGACAGGATAACATGTGCAGATAACACCAACATCAGGCCATGGTCCAAATAGGTGTCTGACAGGATAACATGGGTGGATAACACTGACATCAGACCATGGTCCAAATAGGTGTCTGACAGGATAGCACGTGCAGATAACACCAACATCAGACCATGGTCCAAATAGGTGTCTAACAGGATAACATGTGCAGATAACACCAACATCAGGCCACTGTCCAAATAGGTGTCTGACAGGATAACATGGGCAGATAACACCAACATCAGACCACTGTCCAAATAGGTGTCTGACAGGATAACATGGGCAGATAACACCAAAATCAGACCACTGTCCAAATAGGTGTCTGACAGGATAACATGGGTGATAACACCAACATCAGGCCACTGTCCAAATAGGTGTCTGACAGGATAACATGTGCAGATAACACCAACATCAGACCGCTGTCCAAATAGGTGTTTGACAGGATAACATGTGCAGATAACACCAACATCAGACCACTGTCCAAATAGGTGTCTGACAGGATAACATGGGTGATAACACCAACATCAGACCACTGTCCAAATAGGTGTCTGACAGGATAACATGTGCAGATAACACCAACATCAGACCGCTGTCCAAATAGGTGTTTGACAGGATAACATGTGCAGATAACACCAACATCAGACCATGGTCCAAATAGGTGTCTGACAGGATAACATGAATGGATAACACCAACATCAGGCCATGGTCCAAATAGGTGTCTGACAGGATAACATGGGTGGATAACACTGACATCAGACCACTGTCCAAATAGGTGTCTGACAGGATAACATGTGCAGATAACACTGACATCAGACCACTGTCCAAATAGGTGTCTGACAGGATAACATGTGCAGATAACACCAACATCAGACCACTGTCCAAATAGGTGTCTGACAGGATAACATGGGTGATAACACTGACATCAGACCACTGTCTAAATAGGTGTCTGACAGGATAATATGTGCAGATAACACCAACATCAGAACGCTGTCCAAATAGGTATTTGACAGGATAACATGTGCAGAAAACACCAACATCAGGCCATGGTCCAAATAGGTGTCTGACAGGATAACATGTGCAGATAACACCAACATCAGGCCACTGTCAAAATAGGTGTCTGACAGGATAACATGTGTGGATTACACTGACATCAGACCACTGTCAAAATAGGTATCTGACAGGATAACATGTGCAGATAACACCAACATCAGACCACTGTCAAAATAGGTGTCTGACAGGATAACATGTGCAGATAACACCAACATCAGACCATGGTCCAAATAGGTGTCTGACAGGATAACATGTGCAGATAACACCAACATCAGACCACTGTCCAAATAGGTGTCTGACAGGATAACATGTGCAGATAACACTGACATCAGACCACTGTCCAAATAGGTATCTGACAGGATAACATGTATGGATAACACCAACATCAGGCCACTGTCCAAATAGATGTCTGACAGGATAACATGTGTGGATAACACCAACATCAGACCATGATCCAAAAAAGTGTCTGACAGGATAACATGTGTGGATAGCACAAACATCAGACCACTGTACAAATGCTCACCTAACTTTTTTATAAAGGAGGATCCTAGCCAATATTTAGACACTAGCAAACCAGAGATCCAATGGAAGAACTCCTCATATGAAATTGTTTGCCTCGACTGAAGCTCTAACCCAACACAGTGAAGGGCTGAGGAGAACCAGTACAAGCCTGCACCTATTATAACACTGAAACAGTGACTTGACAATCCTTAGTTTTCAGTAGTGTTCTCTGCATATCACAAGACTTCTTCCAGCCTTATGTTAACAACCCAAAATATCCTGCTGTCTTCTCTGACTGTTGTAAAACATGGAATAATGGATACTAAGGTTGACACTGAATTAAAAGGTCTCTGGTCCAAATCCTGGCTGTTTGTAACTTTTTTAATTTGTGTTTCCCCAATGGGTTGGATGTTACAATTAACATATTTAAAAAAAGTGCTGTTAGTCATAAATATATGTATGTATATTATATTTTTATTGATACAACATTTGTGGCAAATCAATCTACACTGTCTATGCTTGCTCTTTCCATGAGAAAACATCGTTATAAACATGCTGTAAATGCAAAACATTACTACTTTGGAAAAAAAAAAAACAATAATAATAAACATAAAAAAGAAATCAGTTGGATTCGAGTCAGAGACCATTTAGGTTTGTTAGTAACAAGAACCTTACTGAATTATTTAAACTCATGTTTATTCCCTACCCTGGGTGAATCAAACTGAAACCATACTGCACTGCACTTCTTAACAGCTGAAAGACATCCCCGAATAAAAAATTTGCCCTAACCAGGCTCAAACCCATGTAGTCAGTGTAGTTAGGGAAGTCACTAGCCAGCCACTCTACTTACTCGGCCCAATGTTAAAAAATAACTTAATTAATCAAAAATATTCATCCAAATATCAACATGCCACAGTGTTTGCTTTAATTATTAAATCTGGCTATTTTTTACAGAAAAGCATCTAATTCCCCTACTTATAAAATGGTATGTCAGTGTTTATCCCCAAACTAGCAAATGTTAGTACTAGATCTGTAAGTCTAATGTTCCATTTTATAGGAAGAGTTAAAGCAAGATTATGGAAAATATTTCTAAGTCACTACTGCTAAATAAATACAGAGAAAAACAGTTGATATAGTTTGTGTAAATTGTGAAAAAGACAGTTTCAAGTGTTTATTAAGCATAAAACCATTGGAGATCACAGAACTAAAAACTCAGTCATGCAAACATGTAATAAGAAAACATACAGATGTATGTAAACAAAATCTAGGGTAGATAATCTGTGGGTCCTTGTGACCATGACTTTCATACTTTGGTCATGAGTTCTCTACATCACCTCACAGAGATAAACATTTAACCAAAGTTTAATAAAAAATTGTTCATAGGGACTATGAGATACAGAATGGACAGAAAAGAGTTACAGACTGATGGACAGGAGAGAAGAACAGTGAGGCAGATGGATGGACAAAGGCCATTACTATCTACCCCTCACAATTTCAGTGTGTAGAAAGGATTAATAAATGACAAAAGACTGCTACACCTTACACAATATCAAAATGTGCATACCTAAATATACATTCTATGTGTTTGAGTCATTATAAACAGTACAACTGCCGAGAGTGATGTTATTTAAAAACAAGAGGGCCATGATGGCCCTTAATTGCTCACCTGATGACACAGGCTTTACGTAGGCTCAAATCTGGCATTAAGTAATTAAGAGTTATTAACTTTAGAAATCTTTGGTGAAGATTGGACCATTAGTGTGGCCACTGGGTTGATAACATTTTCTAGAATTTTACCAAGTAACCTACTGAATCCACATGACTCACTTCAAAACATATGTAAGATTTCATACTGGCAAACATGATGGTCAAGTTTGGTGAAGACTGGGCCATCAATGTAGCCTCTTAAGTGTTTTCACAAGCTTTTTATAAAATTTAATCTAGTGACCTACTTTATGACCCCACGAGACCCAATAACGAACTCATCCAAGATTTCATGTAGACAAACATTCTGACAAAGTTTGATGAAGATTGGCCTATAAATAGGGCCTCTAGTGTGTTTACAAGCTTTTTCTAAGATTTGACCTAGTGACCTACTTTTTGACCCCACGTGACCCAGTTACGAACTCATCCAAGATTTTATGCAGACAAACCTTCTTACCAGGTTTGGTGAAGATTGGGCTATAAATGTGGCCTCTAGTATGTTCACAAGCTTTTTCTAAGATTTGACCTAGTGACCTACTTTTTGACCCCACGTGACCCAGTTACGAACTCATTCAAGATTTCATGCAGACAAACATTCTGACCAAGTTTGGTGAAGATTTGGCAATAAATGTGGCCTCTAGTGTGTTCACAAGCTTTTTCTAAGATTTGACCTTGTGACCTACTTTTTGACCCCACGTGACCCAGTTACGACCTCATCCAGGATTTCATGCAGACAAACATTCTGACCAAGTTTGGTGAAGATTTGGCTATAAATGTGGCCTCTAGTGTGTTCACACGCTTTTTCTAAGATTTGACCTAGTGACCTACTTTTCGACCCCACGTGAACCAGTTACGAACTCATCCAAGATTTCATGTAGACAAACATTCTGACCAAGTTTGGTGAAGATTGGGCAATAAATGTGGTCTCTAGTGTGTTCACAAGTTTTTCCTAAAATTTGACCTCGTGACCTACTTTTTGACCCCACGTGACCCAGTTAGGAACTCCTTCAAGATTTCATGCAGACAAATATTCTGACCAAGTTTGGTGAAGATTTGGCTATAAATGTGGCCTCTAGTGTGTTCACAAGCTTTTTCTAAGATTTGACCTAGTGACCTACTTTTTGACCCCAAGTAACCCAGTTACGAATTCATCCAAGATTTCATGTAGACAAACATTCTGACCAAGTTTGGTGAAGATTGGGCTATAAATGTGGTCTCTAGTGTGTTCACAAGTTTTTCCTAAAATTTGACCTCGTGACCTATTTTTTGACCCCAGGTGACCCAATAATGAACTCATCCAAGAATTCATGCAGACAAACATTCTGACCAAGTTTGATGAAGATTGGATAAAAATTGTGGCCTCTAGTGTGTTCACAAGGTAAATGTTGACGACGGACGACGAACGACGTACGATGGACGCCCGACGACGGATGAAGCGGTATCACAAAAGCTCCCTTTGAGCATGTTGTGCTCAGGTGAGCTAAAAAATAGATAATAAGTAATATCCATTACTTGACATTGTCATATACAGGTGTTAAGGAAAACCAGCTGTGTATAGGTCGCTTTAAAAACATAGTATCTATCATTATGAACACTTTAATATTAAATGTCAAATGGTTCAAAAACTATTAGCCTGGTCAGTATCAGCCAACATGTTAAAAAAATCATTTTTTAAAAGGAAAGTATTAAATATTGAAGAAACTACCACAATATCTAATATTTGGCATCAATTGAACATTCATATTTAAAATATTAAAAAAAAAACAGAAAAGATAGGCAAATATAATGCTAAATCCATTTACAGTATATGTCAGTCAGTAAAGGGATCAGCAATTGTTACACACAAGGCTGGCTATCCAAATGGTCAGTCTGGTTGTTTAGATAAGATAGCAACAGAATACAGCTGTGCACAAGTTGACCTACCTGGCCTGCTACAGTCGTACACATTGCTTTATAAGTAAAACAACAATAACACATAATAACACATCATCAATCAAACTAGGCCGACTAACACACCTGTGTCCAAGATTATAAAACACTTCAGCTGGAGACATTAAACCAGCATATGATTAACTGGATTTGAAATCAACTTGAAATCTAATAAATGAAATACTTGAAAATGAAAATCACACTTATGGATTAACCCTTAACTCGCTACATTTGCTAGAAACCCATACTTATATCCTAGTTTGGTACAGACAATTACATATTAAAGTTAATCCATGTGTACCATTTATAGGGAATTAGCCACAAATACTGTATATCCTGATCAGACAGTTTCCATCAGGTGAAGCTGACAAATCTGGATGTAGGCTTTTTGCCTAAGCCTTATCCATTCTAGCTTAGCAGAATAATGTTTTATAATCTTGGGCCAATTCCACATACACACAATAATATTCAGAATAAAAATGATTATAAATATAAACAGCCATTCATAACTACCTTATCAAGATATCTCAGAACTATGGCAAAGACAAACAATATAAATTACATGCATAAAAAAAATAATTTGTGCAAAGCGAAAGAAATTAAATAAGGCACAAACATTCACTACAAACAATTCTTTTTTATACAATTCCTAAAGCAAAACAAACAATAACAAAGACACACTAAACAATTAGGCTAAATGTCTAAACCAGTCTTGCAACCGGCCCTTTAAACTGAGAGTCTATATAGAAAATAAGAGATTTTACCTATGTTATAAAGTCTTAGGTGTATCTATGAAAAATTGAAAATGTACCATTTTTTCCTGTCAATCTGACATAACTTGAACATGTCAGGTTTCATTGTGTTGTTGATGTAAAGTGGAGTATCAGGTTGGATATCATGTCTGATGTAGTATCATGTTAGGGGGGGGGTATTGCAGGTGAAGTATCATGTCAGGTTTGAGGGGAGGGGGGGGGGGGTCATGTCAGATTCAGATGTAGTATCATGTTAGGTTAAGTATTATGTCAGGAATCATGTCAAGTGAAGTATCATGTCAGGTGAGGGTATCAAGTAAAATAAAGTATCATGTCAGGTAGGATATCATGTCAGGTGGTTTATCAGGTCAGGTGAAGCACCACATTGGGGGGAGATCATGTCAGGTAAGGTATAAGTCAAGTGAAGTATCATGTCAGGTGAGGGTATCATGTCAGATAGAGTATCATGTCAGATTGGGTATCATGTCAGGTGGTTTACCAAGTCATGTAAGGATTCATGTCAGGTGGGGGGGTATCATGTCAGGTGAAGTATCAAGTTAAGTAAAGTATCATGTCAGCTAGGGGTATCATGTCAGACAAAATCATGTCAGGTAGGGTATCATTTCAGGTGAAGTATCATGTCAAGTAAAGTATCATGTCAGGTGGGGGTATTATGTCAGGTAGAGTATCTTATCAGGTGAGGTATCATGTTAGTTGGATTATCTTGTCAGGTGAAGCATCACATTAGATGGGGGAATCATGTCAGGTGAGGTATCATGTAAGGTTGTGGTATCATGTCAGGTGTAGTTTCATTTCAGGTGAGGGTATCATGTCAGAAAGAGTATCATGTCAGGTAGGGTATCATGTCAGGTAGTTTATCAGGTCAGGTGAAGTATCATGTTAGGTGGGGGTATCATGTCAGATGGAGTATCTTGCTAGGTGGAGTATCTGGTCAGGCGATTTATAATGTCTAGTGAAGTATCATGCCAGGTGTAGTATCATCTCAGGTGAGAGTATCATGTCAGGTGAGGGTATCAATTTAGGTGGGGGTATCATGTCAGATGAGGTATTATGTCAAGTTGGATATCATGTTTAATGGAGTAACATGTCAGGCGGGGTATCATGTCAGGTGGAGTATTATGTCATGTGGAGCATCATGTCAGGTGAAATATCATGTCAGATGAAGTATTATGTCAGGTGGATTATCATGTCAGGTGGTTTATCATGTCAAGTGGATTATCATTTCAGATTAAGTATCATGTCAGGTGGATTATCATGCCAGGTGGCGCATCATGTCAGGTGAATTATCATGTCAGATGGAGTATCATGCCAGGTAGGGTATCATGTCAGGTAGGGTATCACGTCAGGTGGATTATCATGTCAACAAGTATCACGTTTGGTGGTGGGACCATGTCAGATGGGGTATCTTGTCAGGTGGGGGTATCATGTCACCTTGAGTATATTGTCAGGTGGGGTATAATGTCAGATAGATTATCAAGTCAGGGGAAGGCATAATGTCCGGTGAAGTATTATGTCCGGTGGGGGGTATCATGTCAGATGAAGTATCGTGTGAAGTTGGGTATCAAGATTGGGCAGCGTTTTTTTCCTTCTTTAGCCGAGTCCGGTAAACGGACCCGTTCCCAATCGGTACCGGTCTTTCCCAATTTCGCAACCGGACCCTTCCCAATTCCGGGAACGGACCCTTCCCAATGACGCCGAAGAAGCATTTTTCCAAATTTCATCAAAAACAACCCACAAAAAAGTCGAAAAAAAATCAAAAACAAACAAAATTCCGTTCAATTGTTACTCATTTTCACTTACGCCGCTAGGATCGAAAAGTTATAGGTACGAACAAAATGTTAAAGACTGGTTTGCAATATCTAATGGCAAACCACGAGGTATGAAAATAGAAACATAAACCAGTCGATTCACAGAATATGTGACGCGATTGGCGCTGTGGCAAAAACAATGACGCGATGGTATTTCCCCAGTTTGGAATACGCTGATTGGCTAACAGCGAGAAATTCCTTTACCGTAAATCGCATTTTCTGTTGACGTAAAAAAAAGGCATGGCTGCTACGAAATTTTAAAATGACAATCGTCCAATCGTCCAAATTATTCAGAATTTATGCATGTATAGCTAGCTTGCGTACAATAACCCCGACTTGACCTTTATGCAAGAATATATTATCTATCGAATACGAACGCAAAATTAGTTATCCGTGATTGATTTTCATTTGCATGCGTAAATTGCCGAGGTGGAATGAATGCGTGGTATTGATCGTATATAGGTGTGAGCTAGATCGTTAATGGATGCTAATATTAAAGGTCAAGTCGGGGTTATTATACGCAAGCTATAATGCTTCACTAAAAGCGTATTATGAAATAGCAATGGATAACTTTTAAATACAAGCATTGTTTTTCAAAAAACCCAGTAGAATTTGAGTTAAATCATGCACGTTAAGATGTCTAAAACCTTTAAATGGCACATCGTCTCGAATTTTGATCCCATGTTGTTTTTTTCTGTTGCCGTTTTGGTCCGTTTTGAGAATTGTTTTTCTAAGTGAGTAATCAATATTTTTAATGTTATAAACAGAAAGACTTCAGTTTAGATGGTTATATTATAACAACACTGGTCACAACAGTCTGAAACAAAACTGAAAATTGTCATTTACTGTTTTTTTAAGTGGGTGGGGAATGATGATGTATACTATTCATTAGTGCATAACATTTCATAATTATAAATTAAGTTGCTTGTTTAGACAAGTTTATCTAGACAGTTTTTATAACAGTGGTTAACATTAAATATCTTTTATGTGTACACATTCTTTCATCAGTAAATTATTACACTTATTTTTATATCTACAGAATAAATCAAAGGCAGCCCCAGGGTGAGCCACAACAGTAAATACTACCGCAAACAACTAAAAACCAATCATTTTTTTTTTAAACTTTTTCTACATTAAAGGGATATATTTTATTGCACCATCACTTTGCTGAAACATTATCATGTTTCAAATAAACATGCTGATAAAAATATTTTAAGACTTTTTTCACTTTATTCCTCTCAAGTCAATAAACTTACATACAAAGAATGCTAACCATTCACATTTATGCAAAAATTGCAATATATTCACCTTGTACATTTAATTCCTAATTAGCCTAATTTTACGACGCGAAAATTCCCAATTTGGCACTTTTCACGATTCGAAAAATTCCCAATTTGATGGTACCGGACCCATTCCCAATGAGGCAAAAAAAACGCTGTTGGGGGAGTAACATGTCAAGTAGATTATCACGTCAAGTGGTGTATCATGTCAAGTGGTGTACCATGTCAGCTGGTGTATTATGTCAGGTTGGGTATTATGTCAGGTGAAGCATCATGTCAGGTGTAGTATCATGTCAGATGAGGTATCATGTTCGGTGCAATATCATGTCTGGGGCAGTAGCATTTCAGGTGGAGTATCATGTCTAGTGCGGTATGTCTGGTGCAGTCTAATGTCATTTGGAGTATCATGTCTGGTAAAGTTATGTCATGTATTCGCAGCATACTACATTTATTACAGTGAAGGCAGCATTATTCATGAAATGCTTAACAGACACAATGTTTTTCAAGTTAAAAATAGTCAATACTAATATCTGTTAAGTAACTGTTACGTACCTTTGTGGGTATTCTACAACAACCTTGTCTTTGTCATTATATGTCAGTGTAGCTGAAATAAAAACAAGACATCAAAGGCAATATGTACAAAAACAAATACAGGGCTGCAAAAAAATCTTTTCAGTGACTAGTCCCAGACTAGTAACCTGGACAAAACTGACTTGTCCGAAATTTTGTGTTATGTTCAATAAATGAACACAACAACACTTTTGTCATATCTGCAGTTAACAAACAAGGTATAACAACAAATTGTTACTTTTTTTTTTTGTCTAGAAGTGTTCATGTATCGTGCATCATGATTGGCTGTTTTGGACAGGTGAGTGCAATGTACATGTACAGCCTTTACGTGTTGTTGATAAATGCTCCTGGCATGTTACTGATTGTCTTCATTGCAAATTAGAAACCACTATTTATTTGTTACTTGTCCGACTGCAAATTTATAACTTGTCCGGGACTTATTTAATGATCAATGATCAGTAGCCCGAAACTGCATTTTGACTTGTCTGGGATGAGCTACCGTATTTTTCCAGTCCTGAAATATACCAAATACACCTACATATACTAACTTCCCATTCTTAAGCTAGGAAAAAAGGTCCTGTCGGATAGAAGGCTTTCATTGTTTGTTCTTTGCATAATATTCACTTATTGATAAGAAAATAAAACAGACAAAGCTTTTGAATGAAAAAGTAATTTTCTTTTTTTTTTTATAAAGCCACATATGTGGTGCGAACCAACAACTTTATGCATGAGAATCACCAAGTACCTAAACCAATATGCCATTAGTGTGTTTTCTCTTCATACAAGACTTATTTACCCTTTGTCAGTCAGAATGTGTATGCCATTTTAATAACATAAACACAATAAATGTTACAGTGGTGATTATTTAAGTTTACAATTAAGGCAAATCTAATGAATTCCAAAAAAGAAGGGTTCAGAGAAAATAAAACCTTTTAAAAAAAACTTGATGCTATGATGCTATGTATACCTACAGCTAGTGATTTACAGATGTGTTGACTTATAATAAATAAATGTAATGGTTACCCAACAAAAGCCATATATTTTAGGTAAGAATGAATAGTCGGTTCCAGAATTTGTAACCAGTTAATCTACATGCAAACTGCTTAACCAATTAACCGTCGCCTCCTTACAAAAAGGTTTATAAGCTTCAATTTGGTCATTGTTATGAGAACCAACATAATAAGTTTAAGGGATAATTGTGGGATATAGTCCTTATTGGCTCACTTTCTCAATATCACTTCCCTTACTGGAGAACTGAGACTCTCAAACTCTTACTAACTCTTTCAGACTGTTAGTTCATTACTTTTCATTCTGTCACAGGCTACATGACTCAATATAAAGTTAGGTTAATTTTTCATTGTGTAAATTTTCCATAACTTTCCGGTGTAAATTAGGCCGAAATATAAATGGGTCAGGATGACTTATTTAAAATTCTTTTTTTTTCCTCTATGTGTTCATCTGTGTGTATTTTTAAAATTTAGGGTGTTGTTATTAACATTAACATACTTATCTATCTAATCTTTTATATAAAAAAAAAAAACTTAGTAAAAAAAATAATTTTAAGGTTATAACTAAATTATCCAAGTAATCTGAAGGTTTTAGACAAAAAAAACACCAGGTTTAATAAGTATGATCATCCAAAAACATAATAAACCTCTTTAATCTTGTTATATCAACAATCTTGACATTCATAGTCGTGAGCCTGTAGCAGGGGATGTGAAAGTAATGTGGGATAACTCTGCATAAGAATAACTCTGCAGGAAGAGACGAATCTTACCACTTCCAATGGATAACTCCCTTAATAATAGTCCCAAGGCTTCGGCTGTTGTTGGTGAAAGGTTTTTGACCTGATCTTGCAGTTCTACATTTATGAAGAAAAAGGATGAAAAAATTAACTTAGATAATATAAAGAATAAAACATGAGTAACATTACTAACCTTAGCCTGCTTTATTGGTTAATAGCCAATTATAAATAGTCAGTTGTAATAGCTTATTTTGAGCTTATGTTGACTTGCTTTAATCTTGCCCACTACCTTGTTTGCATAGAAGAAAATAGCTTAGTATGACATTTTAAAATAGACATACATTTATAGATATAGCATCTAATATTACAAATGTACCAAACATGTCTGCACAGAATGAAATATCTTGGTGTATAAATGTATAATAAATATATAGCCGAAACATTATTTAAAAGAAAATGTAGTGGTGCCAGTGGCCGAGGAATGTAAACTGCCAACTTGCATCTCCTCAGCCCAACACCAGTCAAGGTAAGAACATTTACATGTGGATGTTCTCCATCTAACCTTTTATGCACTTGTGATTCTACTCAGACTTAAGTCTGGGGACTTCTTCCACCAATAACTACATGTAGCTGAATGTCACCAATATTGTTGGTGCAATCTAACTTAACAAACAAAAATATGTTAGCACAGAATGAAAAGGCTTTGTGTAAAAGTTAAATATAACTATACCACAGAACATAATGAATTACTTCATTTAACTGTCATTTATATCTTATAAATCTTATTCGCTGTATGGAAACAGGATATTCACTTTTGACATGACTTACCACCTTTCTGTAGATCATTGCCCAAGCTTAATCCCTGTGGCTTGGGAATGGATTCAAGTTCTTCCACTTGTGCCTTGGTCTCCATGTTCTAACTGAATAAAAATACAACACATGTTTATTGGACAACATATTTTCTACCTGGAGATGACAGATGGGTGGAGTAAAATCACTTCCAGACCAGATCCTATCTAGACTATTTTAGTGCAAATTATCATGACATTCTCAACAATTAAGCAGTAGTCCGTCCCTTTGCTGACTGATCATTCCCAGGCGGCAACAGTTGTTGTTTTTTCTATGTGAGCAAGTCTCATGTCAGATTTTTATAATTCTACATCACCTTGTATGTGCCTTTGTCTAGCAGCAGTTCGGATATTAATATAAATGGTTATGATCATAGGATGTTTCCATATTTTATTTAGTAAAGGTGCAATAGTGGGTTTGCAACACTTATTATAAACTTTTGCCCGTTTTGTTATTTGCTAGTTTAATGTCTCGAAGGTTTCCTATGGAATCTTTGTTCATGCTAGTTTAATTAAGAAAGCTTAGAACCATTGTTAGATCATAGAAATAGTAAAATAGTGCCTTTTGTTGATAAATTAAACAGACCTCTGCCAAGCAATGGCTTTATTTCAAACAAATACCAGCTTCTTCTCAATCTGTCAAAAAATCTATCTACTCAAGCATTACACCAACTCAAACCTACTGCTGCTTTCAGACCTTCTGTTAGTACAGCTGATGCTATTATAAGAACTAATTTGATTTTAAAATAGGCACAAACATGATACTTTATCTAAATGTTACAGGCCAAGATGTACACATTGTTCTAGCCTGGACATCTAGTTGAATACAAGTTGTTTTAGCTCTAATGTTGTGTATCTTGTAACTTTTTAACATGCAATATCAGTATGTCGATCTGACCAGTCAGTTAGTTTCTAAACATATGAACAGCTACAGATTTGATGTTCAGAACTTTACTGATGCTGCATTTGCAACTTATGTAACAATTCTTTTTTAATGAAAATGATCATTCACTTATACATTTCTTATCTAACCAATAGGTTATGTCACTGATGATATGTGTCATCTATTAAAGAAAGTTTCTGGATACACAGAGACATTAATACCAAATGGTCTGAATACCCAAATTATGTTCAATATTAACTATAAACAGAAGCCACATAGGCAATAGAAGAGTTCAAAATGTGTGCCTCCCTGACAGAGATCTGTAGTCACCCAGTAACTGGCCAGTAAAAAAAGTGGAGGGCTGCAAGCAAGAGCTGGGATTAATAGGAAATTGTGTGGCAGCGGAACATAGTGCTATAAAAGACAGGATGCCTGTTAGAATGTAAAAGTAAATGTCTGGTTTGTAGTCTCCTTCTTCAGTGTTACCCTCTGGCTATTGGGTATATTCGTAAATCCCATACGAGCAGCTGAGACATATGGGGCTTGAAAGTCATTTACATGACCCAAATAAAACATCGCAGGTATCCATTTATACACCTGGGTGGAAAAGAATAATTTGAGGTTACTTTCTTGCTCAAGGAAATAAGTGGTGACCTTATCAAGGTTCAAACAACAGACCTTGTGATTCGGACTTTCCTGCTCCTATATCCACTGTTAAAAAAAGTGGTTTGGACAACAAAATCCATAGAATTAAATTCATCATTTTAAGGTATATCTTAATTTTAATGCCAAAAGTCAATGCAAAACAACCCTTATCAAAGTCAGGATGTATCTTGATGTATACACATTACAACTACTGTATATGGAGATGATAAAACAATAAGTAATTAATCTTCAATTGTATAAATATAAAATTTAATGTGCATATTTAACTATAAAAAATTTAAATATACTTACATTTACTTTCTTATTAGTCACAACGGATCTAGGAATAGATATATGTCATTATGTTTGGTCTCTCAGGTCTCCTCATACAAGCTGTTACTGTGTAAAAATTCATGCATTTTTTCACTCTTTCATAAAAACATTGTCAATAAAATTATTTGTGTATATGGGATGACAATGATTGAATACAATGAAAATGTGCTAACTAACCAACACCAACAACTTAAATGGCATGTTAAACTAATATGAAAGATTTATAAGCCATATGGTTTGTAGATCAAAGGTGCCACAAACTTTTGAATTTGCATTTTTCTTTGTCGTCTTTACAAAAAATGAACACAATATTTTCTGTCAGTTGGCACAAAAGGTTTCCTATTGTTGACCTTAGGAAATTGGTGAAATTGGTGAAAACTTCAAAACCAACATTGGAATGTTTTGTAGTTCCAAGTCAACAAAGCTGGTATCACAAGATACAGCTGCCCAATGAACAATTATGCACTTCCACGCCTCCTAATTAGTGCAGTGATAGACAGAAAGGCTCTTTCCAGGTAAGGCTGACTGATGATCAATTTTGACATTATCACAAGGGAGATGAGCATGTGCAGATTCATGCATACCAGTATAGTTGCTGACTTTTTACCTCCTAAAGCATCGTGAAACATTGGGTTCAAAAGTAATCACTAGCACAGTGTAATTTTATAACTTCAACAAGAACATTTTGTTTTAAGAACAAACTTACTTTTAAATGGCCCCTATAATGACTGTTTTAAGTTAACAAACATCACTCAGGCATGGTTACAGGGACCAATTGCTGATTTCAAAAATGAAATCTATTGTGCGCTAACCAGTTATTCGTCCATAACACTCCACCACAACCGAGTGTTCAGGGGAAGCATCAGAGATATTTCCAGAAAGTGCCGATCGAGTCATCGGGGCTGTGATGTCCCAGATGGCCTAAGTAGCAATGGTAAATATGGAAGAGATCGACAGTGAATTCGAAAATATCAATTATTTGTTTAGTGATGAAAGTTGGTGAAATCAAAGATTGTGCTGTACCATATAAATTTGAACCAGTAACTAGGGAGATTGTACAGAGTTTTGAGTGGAAAGGATAAAATCACCAGTGCAAAACGTCACGCCTTTGAATGTAAAACAGATATTGACAAATATTGAAAAAAATTGTCTAAATTGCCAAACAAAATAATCTAGTACTTCTCAGAAATATGCTTAAGCATATCATTCACACTTTTCTACTGTGTAAAGCTAAGATTTTATGCTAAATATTTTAAGATGAAGTGAATGAGTAAAACATTTAGTATTTTCCTAAGTGCATGGTCATGGAACACAATCCTCTGTGTCTGATAAAGTGCTATTTATTACACTTATTTTCTTGAACCTTGTGCCATCAGCTGCAATAAAAACACAGGAATGGTGACAATTAACGTAATTGATCATCCTTTGTTTCAGCAGTCTCAAAGCTAAGTCAGGTAAGTTAAACCGTTGTTACCAGGATTGTCATTAGGAGGCAGCTGGCGGCCGATTTGACCGCCTCAAATGAAAATTGGGCCGCCTCAAATTTGAAGAAAAAAAAAGAAAATCGGTCAAGAGCATGCCCCCGGACCCCTCTAGCAGCGCTCCTCGCCTTCTGCCCTCGCATAGCCTAGCCTCCTCAAAAGTTGATTGAGCCTGCTCAAAATATTTCTAGTGACAACCCTGGTTGTTACTAGGTGATGCCAATGACTGCCAATCAACATGATGATATCTAGAGACAAACATTTTCAAACATTGTATAAGTATAAAACTTATTTAAGGGTCAGCAAATACATTCATATTTTATTGTAACCCCCGTCATGTTGCCCATGCATAACTTTATAAAACTTCTATAAAAAAGTATATGTGCCTATGTACATCGTTTTCAAACTTGACTCATCACCAGTTCATTATAAATAACACCAAAGTTTCATGCTGAAATATTAAATGAACTTGATTATACTGTTTTCTACCATAAAGACATCACTATGTTGCTTACGGGCAATATGTCAGATGGTGAAGGGGCTATCTTGGCATGGAAATTAGAGTGGCACTTCCATCATGTGTTGTGCATAGGATTCACCATATACTGCTCTGGGACTATGAACCATAACAAGACTTGTTTTGCTACCAGTATATATTGTGTTGGATAACACACTTCATATATTTCTCTCCCCTGCCCCTCTATTTATAAAAATAAACTGGAATATGTTGTTCTGCAGTATTGTTATTTCACTATTGACACAATGCCCAGCCCCACCCTGCCCGAGGCCATTGCAGCTTTTCTTACCAGATTGGTAAGTCCAAAAAGTAACTAGCAAGAGTTTCATATGGCACATACACCAGACCATTATGGAACACTTTAATTGGTAATTGGATAATACTGTACAGTAATTAATATAATAACATTGCTTAGCTAAGAAGGGAGGAGGGTATCAGAAGGTTTTTTTCTGGCAGTTTTATTATCTAGAACCTGATTTAGATGTGGATATTATCATCATTTTCTGTCATTGAACACATATTAGCCTGATAAAAAGGTACTAGTCCCATGTTTAATGAGAATGCTGATATGACTGTAAGTGTGACGAACATTGCTGACCCATATCTTTTAAAGGTGTCCGACAGTTTGGGCTTTTTTTTCTCTCAAATAACCAAACAACAGAAGAGATCTTGTGATTTGCAGTTAAGTAGTGCTCTACATTCATGATAAGGTAAAGCATAACATCCCACTTGTCATTACTAAAATGTACTTCCTACCCGAGTCACACTGCACAGTTAGCCTTATATAGTCATACTTCCTACCCGAGTCACACTGCACAGTTAGCCTTATATAGTCATACTTCCTACCCGAGTCACACTGCACAGTTAGCCTTATATAGTCATACTTCCTACCCGAGTCACACTGCACAGTTAGCCTTATATAGTCATACTTCCTACCCGAGTCACACTGCACAGTTAGCCTTATATAGTCATACTTCCTACCCGAGTCACACTGCACAGTTAGCCTTATATAGTCAAAGAAAACACACAAACACTTACTTTTGAAATTACAGTACATGATCAACAGGGTAATCAGCTCTGACATCGATATCTTTGTTTAGCTGAAATCCTTATCTTGCTTATGTTTAGATTTGAAAATAAGACATTTAAAGCAATATATTTCAGGATGTGTACAGTCTAAAATTAGGAAATGTAATAAACAACCTCTACTTAAACTAGTATAAATTTATGCAGCAGTCCTGCACAAATCCCCCAGAGCAGGGACAAGATGTTGTTATATGTGCTAGATAAAGGCAAGCTGGTAGATACCTAATGTCAGTCAGAAAGAGCAAAAAGCTTTGTTAAAGGATGTTTGCATAAGTTTTTTTTATGTTTTGTGAAGACCATGGTGTCGGTTCATAATTAAAGTTGGTTCAATGCCTAAGTAAACAATCTTTGTTTTGAAAATCTGATTTTAAAAATCAGAGAAGAACTAGTGACCAGGTAAAAAAACTAATGAAGTTTTAATTTAAAAAGATGGCTATGAAATTTTCCTGGTTAGCTGAATTACCTATATTTATGAAAGTAGAAGTTAACTGTTGTTAAAATTTATAAAAATATGTAGTATAAGAAGGTTAGACTTATAAATATACCAGTATCATACATAAGTACAAAAAGTTTCCATTAAAATCATTGTTTTATTAAGGATATTAGAAACTGGTAAGAAGGCAATCATAGATTTCCTTTATCTTGCTGAGAAGTAATTCAAAACTTCTTACAACATGCGGCCTTACAACCGCTTTATTTGACATGTGAAACTTTGCTGCCAAATAATGTCAGAATGGGGTCTTTTTTCAACACTGTCCTGCATTTCATACCAAGTTTCCAGTTGTTATAAACATTTTTGGAACCACACCAGTTGGCCCCTGAACTGTCCGTGCAGTTCTCTGATCAATATCATCAGAAGATTTTCTTCCTTGTGTAAACTATCCAAACTTATTACATTGTCTGTCACATTTTAACACCTTTATGCACAATACTGCACATGCATCACTGCTTAAACCATGCATATGCAACCTGCTTTTTTAAAAGATTTCAATATATAAAATGACTTATGCATCTAAATGGAATATTGTCGGTGACATGCAGAGAATGGAAATTTATGCTCCTGGACATTTTCTATGCCACCTACCTGCAGGATCAAGGTTTGAGCACGTGTAATAAGCATATTTGTTGGGAAATTTTAAAACTGACATTTAGAGAAAAGGTACATTTTCGATTTAACATCACTCATTTGAGAGGCTTTTAAAGTTTTAATTAGAAACTGAAACTGAAAGTAACGAGTGTTTATAACTTATTATTTACTACTATCTAGCTTTATCTATGGATATACAACTATGCACCATCGTACTGACCATGCTTTATAATAAATTATGAAATTACCTACCTGTGCGGTAAATAGTGCAACTGGTTATCTGACAAAATTGCGTCTATTTACACAAAGTAGATTACATTTCCTGAAGATCACGTGACCTATATTGTAACACATTCGTTATGTCTTGAATGTTTAAAAGTAGGGATCTTACACGAGGTCTGCCGAAATTGATAATCAGGTAATCGGACCTTTTAGAGATCGGACCAAATTCGTCTCGGCACTTATACTACCGATATTATTTTTATCCATTTATCGTTCCACGATCAGTCCATCCATCAGTTTACCTATTCATTTTTTCATTCAATCATAATTCATTCATTCGTTTGCTCGTTCGTTCGTTCGTTCGCTCGCTCGCTCGCTCCGCGTTTATTAATGTTTTATTGTATTTTAGTCGTCTTTTCTAAACAGATTTCTTCAAAAGCGAAAATTAGACACTGCACCTAAGATAGTATTTGGTTTGACTGTTCCAAAGTGCTGTTTTTCTGGGGGGGGGGGGGGGGTAGATCTTATAATTATATTACAGAAACGCCAGAAAACAAAAATAAAGAGAAAAAATGTATATGCAACATTTTCTATGTGAAGTCAGTGATATTTAACACCGGGTGAATAGGTCTACCATTCAAACCAATTTCGTAACTACCCTGGTAAAAACAAAAGAACATTCCTAAAACATGGAACGTACGTTATAGAATTGCCTGCAAAATTCTGACAATAATTGTTTTTATCTTTTTTTGTTATAACGAATTAGTTAAAAAGTGTTAAATTTCTTTGTAAAGCTCACATCCAAACAATAAAAGTTACATATGTAGCCTACAGCAGATTTACATATATTAACACAGTAATGCAAAATTATATATATTTTCAATCATCTGAATTACCATGTAAAGTTATCTCGTTACAAGTCTTATTAAACCAGGAAGAAACACGGCACGTTTTAATACTGGCAGGGCAGTGCTGGTAGTAAATAGTGACTTATTAGACTCGTTTCTCGTTTGTCTCCTATTATATTATACTTGTGTGTGTGGGGGGGGGGGGGGGGGGGGGCAGTCGGCAAAACGCAGACCCTTACCTTACACAATGTGTATCAAGTTCATTGGTCAAGTGACGCATGTGTTGTTTTAATGAGTGTATGATGCTATTTGGAACTTAAACCAATTAGAGTCACTTTGATATTTATGTGGACTGATCTTTTATCAGCATTTGAAAAATTAAAAAAAAATACCACATGGTTTGAATTTTGTTAGACTTTGAATATACCAGGTAACGATACAGTAATCAAATGTGCAGGGGGGGGGGGGGGGGGGGGGGGCGGCGAGAGAGAGAGAGAGGGAGGGGGAGATAGAGATAGAGAGAGAGTGTGTGCCCATGCCGGGATTCGAACCACGAACTCCCAGTTTTGAAACATTTTAACCTTAATTTTGGTACATGTACACTTCAGTTGGAGGTTCAGCTGCAAATTGCTATTTATTCCTACAGCCTTTTTATAACAGTAAGTTTTTTGTTGCAAGCTGCACTGATAAAACCTGAATAGTCGATTCTTTTCTTTGAAGACGGTTTCTCAGAACAGCTGCGATTTCCTGTTATTGCCTACTACACTATATTCCCCATAAAATCCATTCAATAAGAGACATCGTTCTCTAGAGTGGCGTCAAATATGTGAGAGTAACGAACAGAAACTTTGATGGGAACTAGGCGTTCTGCTACGATGCTTCCTTCCTTGTTGTCTGCTACAACTGTAGTGACAAGTTGCATTGTTAACATTGGCATACTCTTTTCTGTTCTTAAAAGAAGAGGCACTGCTCTGTAGAAAATCGCCAATTACAAATATGTTCAAAAAGTTAATCTGGAGAATGTTAAAATTTAGAAAATGTACACACCAGTCTTATCATACTGTTCAGAATCTTTAGAAATATAGTTGCCAGCACTATACCTTCTCTTACTAGACAACAGATCTACTTGCACCCATTCATACTTCAGAAATTACTAACGTCTAGCTACTATTTTTAATTCTCTCTTCTCACCACCCTCACAAATTTATGGACTTCCTTCATATTGTCATATTCTGCTCGGCCGCACTGCAGGACCCTCTCCCCCTACAGTTCATGTGAAACACGTGCTATAGTATCTTTTAATTTTTGTTTTTATGCTCCCCGAATGAAAATTATATATAGTCGCCGCGTTGTCTGCCGGTCCGTGCGCCACGCATTCGTGCCAGGCCCATAACTGTTACTTAAAGTCGCATTTTAAAATTATTTCCCATAATTATTTGATCGCCATGTCGAGACGAAGTGTCACGCGCAACATTCGGGTCGCTACATTGAAGGTCAATGACACAACATAACCTTGAAGCAAATCGTGTCTGGTCCATAACTTTGTTATAGCTGGATTTTAAAATTATTTCACAGAAATAATCACCATATCGAGAAGACGTGTCGTGCGCAAAATAAGGGTTGCTACATTGAAGGTCAAGGTCACAGTGTGACCTTGAATCAAAATCATGTCCGGCCCATAACTTTGTTATTTGCCCTCACATTTTTAAAATTATTTTACGGAAATGATCGTGATATCTAAGACAAATTGTCGCGCGCGAAATTTGGGTTACTACCTTAAAGGTCAAGGTCACACTAACACTGTGTGACCTTGAAGCAAAATCGTGCCAATACATTTTTAGTCTATCAGTCTACCTTAATAATACAATACACATTTCTTTGCCATTGTTAGTACGACCAGTTCTATTGTTCCCCAAGTTAACTCACTGGTTGAAATAGCCATTCCCCTCAAGGTTTGATTATATCTGATTTTATAGCACTACTCCATTTACAAAATTCACCTTCATAGTTATACAACAAACCAATTTTGTGACAAAATACCCATTCGGTGAGCATCACCCGTCTCTTGTTTTTATTTTGTTTCTACTTACTAAAGTTGATATTTAAAATATCTCTTTTACACACCTGTACCCAACTCTAGGATTTTTACTTATCCTACGTGCCCTACGTGCACATTCTAATAACTACTTGTAAATAAACTTATGTCAGCAGTGTAATTAGTTTGACGTAAAAATATAAAGTCGTGTCGGGTCAAAATGAATCTACTGCGGTTTTAAAACAGGTCATATGATATCATATTATATAAAAATGTAACGTTTCAAGAAATCTTTATTAGCATAATTGTATACCTAGTGCATATAAGTTAGATGTGCTAAATGAATGTAAATATTTGCTGAAGGAAGGAAACAAATACACCGTGTAATTTCTTAGTTTATATATAGTAGAGTGTTTTTTTTTTTTTTCATTCTTATATGCTTTGAATTGCGCATACATAATTCACTGTAACATAGTGCTGTCATTGATTCTCCAAAAAAGCGTTTCGATGATATCGATATATCGAAAGAAAAATATCATCGATATATCGATATATGGACATATCGAAGGGGATTTGGTTAAATTGTAATTCTTATTTCATTACTGCCTAGAATGCATATTCTGGGTATACTTATGCATAGTAGTCTTCTTTAATATATTTTCCACTAACATTCTTGTACCTAAAGCTTGATATTTAACACATATTTTCAAATAAAATGTTGAAAATAGTTTTTAATTTGTTTATAACTTATCCAAAGATGAAAACGAAATGCTTATGTTTTAACCATTTAATTAAATAAACAGAAAGTGTTCCTCACTTTACTAATATACACTATTACTTTTTAGTGATTACAGTCAGATTAACAAATGTACTGACATAAACAAACTAACAGACAGTAATAAAAACATTTTCATAAACTTCAAAAGTGAAAAGTCACCAGTCAGGTACATCAAGTCTTAAACTTATTTTAAAGTGTTACAATGTAAAGACATTCACATTGTCATGTGTTTGCTAAGCATAATATAATAATTATGTACAACAACACCCCTTAAGCACATGTCATCTTCACCCAGTTATAACTTATAAGGCCTTGAGCTGACGGTAGTTGTGGTATAAGAACACCAGCATGTCTGCGTTTTCTGTCGTGAGCGATGATTGTTTGGTTTGTGTTTTTTTTTTTTGGAAATGATGTTTCCTGCTGTAGAGAACACGTGTTCTGAAGGCACACTAGTTGCAGGAACTTGAAGATAGTGGGTGGCCATTTTGGAAAGTCTATGGAACTTCTTTTGATGCTCGCCCCACCACTCAATAAGATACAGAGTCTTCGAATTTTGCAACTGTTTCCTCAATTTATTACAACATTGTCAAATAGTTAATGATATGTTAAGCACTTAGTTGACTTTTTCACGAATTGTCGAATTTTTTATCGTTGTCAATGGTATTACGTTTACAACAGTTTCATACAACTTCTGTAGACTTCCAGTTGGAGTAAAATGTTGATTTTAACGATTTTTTTTAAAAACTTTTTTCTTTCTATTTTTTCCCGCCGATATATCGATATTTTGAAATGCGTATCGATATATCGATATTTTAAAATGCGTATCGATCTATCAATATCGGCCGAATCGATGAAAGCCCTACTGTAACAGGTAACGCCATGTTACTCCCGTTAACTTTATTCTTATTAGCGCATATAGCTACATGTTTTATAGTTAATAATAGATTTAATGACAAAATAAAAAGAGGTTCTTCATACTAGATTAAATAGACAAACTTTTGATGCACGTGAGTCATCATTATCTTAGTCATGTATTTAGATCAGTTATCTTTGTAAAGATAGGACATATTATATGCAGTCAAATGATGCTCGAAGTGTCATAGTGTGTCTTACGTAGCTAACTTGAGCTAGTGTACACGAGATAAAAGTCCAAACATTTCACTGATTATAAACACGTACAAGAAGTGGTGTGTTCGTTCGCTTTCCGTGTTTTATATTTATACTTTATCGGGAAGAATATTATCCGGTTTCATGTTCAACTGTCAATTGTTCCACCGATAAGTGTTCAGTGAGTGTTGAATCATTGCATTCAAAGGAGGAACGTACACCTTACGCAATAATTGAGTGGGGAATTAAGTGATGTTATGTTAAAAATCTCCAATTACAGATCTGTGGATTATCTTATTGATCATATCGATCATGTTTGTGAATGGCAACTGAGACCAGTTGAAGAGATTTACTCTACTCTGTAATATTAGAGCAAATCGTGACGTATACCTGTCTTACACCTACGTAAAGTTGATAGTAATTAAAAATATATGGTAGATCTATGATAGTAATATAAGTATATAGTAGATCTATGATCATAATAAAAATATATAGATCTATATGATAGTAATTAAACTACAAAGTAGATCTATATACATGTTTTAAGTAGACTCATCCACCATTATTTGCTGAACAGTGGCGGAAAATCCATACTAAAATAATCATGTAAAATTGCATAGATCAAAAGTGCGAATGTCGATCATCGCCTTACTTTGAACATCGAGTAGTTTAAAGTTTACATGAAATCTAACGTTCTCGCATATTGTCTAGGAAAATCATTGTACTGAGAGCTAACATTGACATTTATTGATTTTTTAGCTGACAAAAATGTCTTAGTGAGATGTAACCTGTAACCTTTCGTGCGCTTGAAATGACGTCACAATGATGTAATTTGTCAACATTTCTGGATTAGTCGATAGATTTGTACGCAAATGTGTAGCTCCATAGATAGACAGTAAAATAATCTGTCAGTATAGGACTGCTTAATTGATCTTTAGTCATTTTGTATGGGGTCTGCACGTGATTTTGGTGAGTTTTGACATTTGACATGATTTGAAAGGCTATGTACAGCCTACTTTTTCACAACTTCCATGAGTGCTAAGTAAAAATGGACATCATGGAACACACTAAACGACTGAAAGCCTTACACCTTATTGCAAATAGTTTCGTGATAATATTCTCGTTTTTTGTATTTCTTCCGCTATCACACGTCACAATGTGGTTTTCAAACCAGTGTGTGCTATTTTCTGACGTCATTCTTCTCCCAGATAGAGAGAAACTGTTTGTTGACTTCGGCAGATCAAACTGGAGTGATCCATACGAGTGTTACTTGTGTGTGTTCTTTCCTGTGTGTCTGCTTTGCTACACACTTGTACTTACGTGGTTCCGGTTGCTGGCATTATTTTCTGGAAAAAAAGAAAGGTAGGCTTTTCACTAGATCTATTTGTCCTTACGTAAACTGTATTGATAATGTTTCTTTTTTTCTTTTCTTTTTTAATATTTTTTGTTTACATTTTTCGATTAATATCAGTTGGCATATGAATTTTACCAGTTGTTCTCATTCTCAGTGGATATGAGGACAAAGACGAGAAAATTATTTATGTTTGATCAAGTGTCGAAGGACAGATTGCGGACTAGTTCACAGCCTGAAAACAAACTCCTTACACTTGCTTTTAGGGCTACCCTTCCTAAACATTGGTGTCACACAGTTAGCATCTTCTTCAAATATCCATGATCATATTATGCAGACATTTTATTCTCTGGATTTTGAAATTGAGCTCGGAAAGAAACTGTTCTGATTTTGCGCAGATAGTGCCTCCAAAAACAGTACAATAACAAAGAAAAACCTTACAAATTCTTTTAAAATATTACATATCCGTATGACAAGTAATTATCTGATGTTAATTTGGAAGACTGCTATCGCATTGAAACCTATCATTATTTCGTATTTCCTGAAACGTATACGGTATACTGTAGACTGCAGTTATTTACGGGTATGACTATTTACCGGATATGAATTCATATGCGCGGATATGAATCCTTGGTACGGATATTAACTTAAAAATCATTATTTACACCCATTTATGTTATATTTATGTCTTTTTTTAGTAACATATTTTATATACATAAGTAACATAAGTATTTTATATAAATAAAATTAATTTACATTAGGTATTCTAGTATTAAATGTAAATGTGATTGATGTAATAAAAAGAGACATATGGGAATTCATCTCCGTGGACGTAGGGTAGGGAAAAGAACACTAAAATTGCCATCTGCAGCATTTTTTTTTATTTCTGTTAATTTTGATGAAATGTAATTGATTTAATTACTTTACCTCTTTTTAAAGAGGTATACCTTTTGTACACACTTGCTGTTAATGAATATTTCGATAGCCGCACGGATGTTCATATCCGTGGACATGCGGGGTACGGATATAAACGTAAAAATCACTGCCGTTACCACTAACTGATGTATTTTTTGTATTTTTAGTTTAATATGATTATTTTTTAATTGATTAAACCAATTTTATTAAAATCTACGAGTCTTTACAGAATTTTTGGCAATACATAAAATGATAAACTCACAGCCGCGCCTGAGTTCCTATCCGTAGACATACAGGATATGGGTATGAATGTAAAAATCATTATATACACCCACGTATGTTACATTAATGTAGTTTCTAGAAAATGTTGTTGTTTTTTATAAATAAAATAATGTAACTTTGTTTTTTTGTATAACATACAATCGCGGTTGATTAAACGAACATTGTTATAGGGTAATTCATAACCGTGTACAAACAGGGTACGGATATGAACAACACGATTGTCATGTACAACTCTTTTTATATTTCTGTTATTTGTAAAGAAATATAACAAGTTGTAAAGTTTTAACATCCTTTGACAGAGGTTAATTCTATTTTTACACACTTACTAATAATAAATATACAGATAGCCGCACAGACTTTCATATCCGTGGACATACGGGTACGGATATGAACATTAAACTATCTTCAACACTAAATGCAGTTTTTCTTTAAATTTTGGTGTAATATATATTTTTAATTAAGTCACTTAACCACTTTGATGAAATTTTACTAGCCTTTACATAATTGTTGTTATTTAACAGGGCTGGAAAATTCCACTCGTCCGGTCGTCATGACGAGTAGACATCAAACTCGGACGAGTGGAAATTTGTAAATGGTCGTCCTGCAGGACGAGTGAAAAATATAAAATGCCAAGAAGAATGAAAATCTTTTTACCATTAGATTTTTATTTAATTACCTAAATTAACACAGCTAATTTTAATAAACAATACAATATGGTTTAAAACGGTCTTTTTCATACAGTTGCTTAAATTAGCATGTGATCCTCAACTTCTATAAATTCCCGACGATTAGACCGGATGTTTACTTTTATTTCGATACTGATACGGTCTAAAACACGGCCCTTCCTGGTCGCAGTTTTCGGTCCATTCGCGGTTTTTTGTCAGCAGTTATTATCGGTAAGGCGATGTTTTAGACTCAATATTTGCAAAGAAAATCGTCTCACTGCAAATAAATAGAAATTAAAAATTTTTTAGATAGGTATTTAACCTAAATTGATCGCGAGGTAGATTATCGTATTTTTGTAAGACGACTCGTATTTTCCGGCCACGTGCTGATTGGTAAGTGAATTATACCAAACCCCGAAAGTTATCGTCTGCGAAAATCAGCTGTTGATCATGTCGGACATTCGAAGTTTTTTTCAAAAAAGATGAAAGCGGGGCAGCTATGCAAGGCGGTGGAGACGCTGAAGATAAGAATTCAAATTTAAAGAGAAAATTATCCCAGAAAGAATACGACAAAACTAAACGCAAACGACTTTTAAAGCAATCATGGCTGAGAGAATTTACCTGGGCTGAGTACGATGAGAGAGAAAACGCTCTTTTCTGTAAAGTGTGCCGCAAATTTCCTGATAAAAGTGACCAGTCATCTTCTCTAGTGCGAGGAATCAGAGAGAATTACAGAAAAGAAACGTTGAAATTTCACGAAAACAGTCTCAAACATTCGAACTGTATGGCACATGAACACATTTTAACGAACCCCTCCAGCTCTCAAATAACCAACTCTTTGAAAAAAATGCACGATAAAAACAGCCAGAAGTACGAGAAACTATTTAATACAGCATATTATGTAGCAGTAGAAGGGGAACCTATGACAAAATTTGCTAATTTATGTGACTTGCAGGAGAAGAATGGTGTTGACCTTGGCACAAATTACAGAAACAATCATGGGTGTAGTGACTTTGTTTCAGCGATTGCAAACAGTATTAAAGCAGAAACAGCATGTGATTTTAAGAATACAAGGTTCATAAGTATCCTATCAGATGGGTCCACTGACAGATCAATTTCAGAACAAGAATTGGTTTATGTGAGATATATTGATGATGAAGGCCATTTGCAAACTAAATTGGCAGATATTGTTGACTTAAAGCATGGGAATGCAGAGGGCGTTAAAAATGGGATCATAAAGGGTTTAGACTCAGTTGGCATATCAAAAGAAGAATTTGCTAATAAGATTGTGGGCATTAATACAGATGGGGCATCAGTGAATATGGGTAAAAAATCTGGGGCTATCAAGTTGTTAATTGATGAAGTAAAGGGCCAGGGGAATGATCAGTGTGCGAATTACATTGCCGTTGTTCACTGCATTGCCCACAATATAGAGTTGGCAGTATGTGATGCAAAGAAGAGCTGTGCCTATTTGAACCACTTTGAGGAGATACTTAAGGGGGTGTTTCAGTATTATTATTTTTCCCCTAAAAAAAGAAGAGAACTCTTTGAAATAGCAACAACTTTAGACAAAGAACTGAAACACTTTGGAGGAATTCAAACCATAAGGTGGGTGGCCAGTCAATATAGGGCATTGAAAGCTCTCCTAGACAATTATGAGATTACTATTGTTCACCTTGAACATATTGCAACAAAGTCTGATGAAAATGGACAGAAAGCCAAAGGGTTCCTTAAAGAAATGAAAAGCAACAGGTTTCTGAGTTTCTTGAATTTCATGCTTGATTGGACAGACCAGATTAGGACAGTTTCAGAGCTGTTTCAAGAGAAATTCTGTTTAGTTTCTGAAGTTAGCCAGAGAATTACAGAACTGACAGAGAAATTTGCACACATGAAAGACAGAAAAGGTAAAATGCTAAGGAAGTATGAAAGAGAGAGTACAAATGGAGAATACAGAGGAGTGACCATTACATTTGGCCAGACAGGAAGAAGAGAGGTCCCAGGAGATCAGCTGTCAGAGGCAATAGGTGGCGACATAAATAGCTTGCTGCCAGACACCATCTTCTTTCTTGAAGAGAGATTTGTGAAATATTTCAAAGAAGAACCCCACTCTCTGTTTAGTGTATTTAATTTCAAACTATGGCCAGACAGAAATTCAGGTGAACAATTCAGAAAGTTTGGTGAAGACCAGATTGAGAGGCTCATTAACCTTTATGAACCGGTGTTGACAGAAGAAGAAATTGAGAATGGGTTAGACCAGTGGCTGGACTTGAAGTTTGTTATCAGCAGAACAACAAAAATATCATTAGTAGATGCATATGAACAAGTGCTTTCCACCAGCCATGAAGACCATGAGCGCATTAAGTATATGCTACCACTTGTCAGGATTATGCTTACCATTTCTCCATCAACTGCAGAGTGTGAAAGGGGATTTAGTGCCATGAACAGAATAAAATCACAGTCAAGAACATCCATGAGCCAGTTAACATTGCAAAATTTGATGAGAGTTACTGTTGATGGCCCAACACTCAATTCGTTTGACCCCACAGACAGCATTGTCCTCTGGCTTAATTCAGGAACCGGTAAAAGGCACGTTGATGGTCATGTCTGCACTGGGCCAAGGGGGAAACAGGTGCAAGAACAACATGAGTCAGACTCTGATTAAAATAAGGTTGGCATGACTTGTTACCTCTTTAATAATCTAAATTTGAGACCCTGTGTGTTTAGTTTGTTCTTTATTCCTTAATTCATATTAATAAGCATTTTACAGACTTAATGCAGGACGAGTAGATGGTCAGGCAGGACGAGTGATAATTTCAAGACACACGTCCTGCAGGACGAGTAGGTTTTTAGACAATTTTCCAGCCCTGTTTAATATACCCATACATGATAGCCCGGCCTGAGTTTATATCCGTAGACTTAGAAGGTATGGATATGAACCAAAAATAATTATTTACACCCATTTATGTTATATTTATGTGTTTTGTATGAAGTTTATTGCATTTTCTATCAATACAATAATTTTACTTGGGTATTTTCATATAACATTTAACTATATAATAATTGATTGATTTAATGAAAAAAAAAATAAGGTAAGCCGTATCCGTTTCATGTTTAGCCAATCCAAAGTTCATATGATTGTACGAACGGCATGAACGTAAAACACTGAAAATCGCTATCAACGTCATGATTTCTTTTCTGTTTATGTTGATATTGCATTACTACATTTAATTCTTCAGACCATTGTTTAACAGTCTAAATGACTCTTCCTTAAAATATAATAATCGGTATTTATCAGTTTATGTACATGGTAAATTATAGACCCATTGAACATGGATTATAACATTAAAATTACTGTCTACAGTATTGTAACTTATATTTGAGCTCTTTTTTATTGAGGATAACCAATTCTTTAATGAACCAAAGTTCTGTAAAAGAACTATAAAACCGTCTTTACCTAATGGTTCATTGTTTAGAAATATACAAATATAGGTATACAACACCAAACTATGTGACATTACATAAATATGTAAACCAACGTATTTTGTGATGTAAATAATCATTTAAATGATGTATGTTCGTATTGATATAAATGTTTTTATAATGATGAAATGTAAAAGTAAACGGCAATTTATATCTGCGAACTTACAGAGTACAGATATAAACATCAAAACAATATATACAACATTGTTGGTTGTATATCTGTTTAATTTGATGCAAAGCAACTATTTAAAAAAAATATTTGAAACTTTACAAGTCTAAACATAATCGTTATTAATGAACATATCAACAGGCATACCAGAGTTTATATCCTTAGACATGCAGGATAATTATGCAGAATACGGACAGAAAACCCAAAATAACGAAATTAATGTCTCCATTATTGTTATTCATTTGGTAATTGTAACTTAACCAATTAAAAAAAATCAAACCATTATCACTAAAAATACCGCTTTTAAATAGTGCATTGCAAGCAATATCTCTACACAAATATACCTGCCCATGGCAGGCATGATTTTATTTCGCTTTAAAGCGGAATTCCGCTTTTTGTCGCGTCCGATTCCGATTTTTAATTTTAATTTCAACTCCCGATTCAAAATCACGTTTCGTCGATATTGTTCCGCTTTTTACATTTACCGGCATGTTTCCGGTTAGTGAAATGTGAGCCGCAATCTGATTGGCTTAGATCGAAGCGTTGTCCAATGGTTAAACACGTATTAAACGAGTTTGGGTTACAAATGCCATGTGAGTATTATGGCTACGAAAGTTGTGGAGAGGCAAGAAAATACAAATCTCTTAGTGGATAAAGGGCTTTAAAACCCGTGGAAATGGGAATGGCTCGAGAAAAACGTTGACGGGGAGCCAGTACGATGTTTTATTATAAAGCTTGACATGAGAGGACTGGCAAAGTGTGAACTTTGCAACAAGAATATAAATTACGGTGGGAGAGGTTGGAGGAGTCTGGAGCAACATATGATAAAAAAAACATAGGGATAATCTGAAGATAGTAAGATTTTTTTAATTACCAACATCAATGTTTGACCTATATTTCCTCTGTACACAAGGATCTATTGTAAAAAAAATCCCCCATTGGGATGTAGTTTTAATGGAATATCAAAGTGTCCCAAAAATATCTAGTTCTGGGCATGAAAAATCATAACATTTTTTCAAGTTTGAAAAAATCTGTAAAAAAAAAACCACTTGATTTTGAAAACATCGAAAGGTGCTCAGGAGAGGCCCAGAATGCAGGATTTTCCACCATTTTTCCCAGACCCCCGGCCGTAAAACCTTTAATTAAACCGGTAAAACCCTTAATTTTCATTTTCAGCTTTTTTTCTTCAAACTTAAAATCATGCCTGCCATGGGCATACGGGGGCATTCGGGATACAAATTGCATCACTTTTTCCTACAACAATATTTTTTTATATATATGAAATACTAGTACCGGATAAGAAAAGGAAAATATTGGATACAATTATGGAGATAGAGTAATTGATATGAATATATATATGCTCGGAGAGGTATCTGATACAGGTATGGGGATATGGGATTTTAAATGGAGATACAAGATATAGACATAGAGATATTGAATATAGACATGGGGATACAGGATATGGACATAGGGATGGTGGACATAGAAATGAAGGACACGGACATGAACATAGGATTACATGACATGAACATGGGGATACAGAACACGGACATGGCGATAAAGGACATTGACATGGTGATACATGACACGGACATGGTGATACATAACATGGACATGACATGACGCGTACATGGTGATACAGGACACGGACATGGTGATACATGACACGGGCATGGGGATGCAGGACACGGACATGGTGATACAGGACATGAACATGGGGATACAGAACACGGACATGGCGATAAAGGACATTGACATGGTGATACATGACACGGACATGGCGATACATGACACGGACAGGACATGACGCGGACATGGTGATACAGGACACGGACATGATGATACATGAAATTGACATGGGGATACAGGACACGGACATGGTGATACATGACATGAACATGGGGATACATTACACGGACATGGCGATAAAGGACACTGACATGGTGATACACGACACGGACATGGCGATACATGACACGGACAGGGTGATACAGAACACGGACATGGTGATACAGGACACGGACATGGTGATACAGGACATGAACATGGGGATACATTACACGGACATGGCGATAAAGGACACTGACATGGTGATACACGACACGGACATAGTGATACATGACACGGACAGGGTGATACAGGACACGGACATGGCGATACATGACACGGACAGGGTGATACAGAACACGGACATGGTGATACAGGACACAGACATGGTGATACATGACACGGACATGGGGATACATGACACGGACATGAGGATACATGACACGGACATGGTGATACAGGACACGGACATGGGGATACAGGACACGGACATGGTGATACATGATACGGACATGGGGATGCAGGACACGGACATGGGGATACATGATAAGGACATGGGGATACAGGACACGGACATGGTGATACAGGACCCGGACATGGTAATACAGGACACGGTCATGTTGATACAGGACACGGACATGGCGATACAGGACACGGACATGGGGATACAGGACAACGGCATGGGGATACAGGACACGGACATGGCGATACATGATACGGTCATGGTGATGCAGGACACGGACATGGCGATACAGGACACGGACATGGGGATACAGGACAACGGCATGGGGATACAGGACACGGACATGGCGATACATGATACGGTCATGGTGATACATGACACGGACATGGTGATACAGGACACGGACATGGGGATACAGGACAACGGCATGGGGATACAGGACACGGACATGGCGATACATGACACGGACATGGTGATACAGGACACGGACTTGGGGATACAGGACAACGGCATGGGGATACAGGACACGGGCATGGGGATACATGATACGGTCATGGTGATGCAGGACACAGACATGGGGATACAGGACAACGGCATGGGGATACAGGACAACGGCATGGGGATACAGGACACGGCATGGGGATACAGGACACGGGCATGGGGATACATGATACGGTCATGGTGATGCAGGACACAGACATGGGGATACATGACACGGACATGGCATGCATTGATACATGACATGACGACGGATATGAACTCTTGTGCGGCTATATTTATGTACAATACTTATGTAAAGGTATGAAAGCTTTCATGAACAGGAGTTTTATTAATTAAGAATAATAATGTTGCATCCAAGTAAACAAGAATTTTACAAATTAAGTTGTAGATAATGATTTTAATTTCATATTCGTACTCCTCTATGTCCACGGATATTATCTCCTGTGCGGCTATATTTATATCCAATATTTATGTAATGGTATCTACACCTTCATTATAGGTAGTTCTGTTAATAAAAAAAAATAACATTGCATCAAAGTAAACAAGAACATTACAAATTAAGTTGTAGATAATGCTTTTAACGTTCATATCCGTACCCCACATGACCACGGATATAAACTCTGGTGCTGCTTTATTTATAAACAATAATTATGTAAAGGCGTGTAAAGATTCATGGATTGGGGTATCATTAATTAAAATTAATAATATTTTATGAAAGTAAATAAGAATATTACAATTTAATTTGTAGATTATGATATTAAAGTTCATATCCGTACCCCCACCCCCATGTCCACGATCCATATGAACTGTGGTGCGGCTATATTAATATGCAATAATTATGTAGATAAGATAAGCATACTATCATTAAAGTTGCTAATTTAATGATTATATTACATAAAACTTCACATAAATATAACAAACAATGCTGCAGTTTGCAATTTCAATGTTCATACCGGCACCCTAAATGTCCACGGATATGAACTCACATACAGATATATACTTAAAGATCTATATTTTTTACTATATTTATCTAATTATTAGAATACTTAATTTAAATTATTTCATATACCACCAAATACATAAAAGGACATATAAACACAGAAAACTCTAAAGAAAGACTCGTAAATATTGATTTTTACATTCATATCAGTACCCCAGATTTATATCCGCGGATATAAATTCATATCCGGTAATAAGTCATACCGGTTATTTGGTATGGTATTTCATAACATATAAACAAAAAATAATCAAAGCTCTGAATGTGCTGTTATGGCGGTGTACGTTTTGCCTTGTTAGCGATTAAAGGGAAAACCCCAGCTTTAACATTAATTATTTCTAAAACGTAAACTGTACTTAATATAACAGTTATGATGTTATTATGATGGTGTTGTTGTTGTTGTTGTGTTTTTTTGGGTGGTGAGGGTGGCGGAATCGCTTGCGACAGCGTCTAGAGAAAGCTGAATTTCGGAGACACAAGGATTGATATTTACTACTCGCGGCCGGTTCGTGCCTTGGAAAAAGTACAGAAATAAATCTGTGTCGAAGAACAAAAGACGCACATATTGTGGCTACACATGCTTTAAATGTTAACATATATGTTGTAATCTGTTTATGGTAGATGTTCAAATGATTATATTGTGTAATGCAGATATACATGGAATGCAACTTAATTTTATTAATTAACAACGCGGTGCAGGAACATCACTCACTGACTTTAATAGGGGCAAAAGGAGGGAGAACATGTAAATGTTATTAGGACGAGTGTTCCACTGGCTTTGCATTATATACTAGGCCGAGATATGTTTGCGATATCCCGTGCCTTGTCTTGTTGCTTTCTGTGACTCCATACAGGATTTGTAAGGGGGATAAATTTAGATTCAGATCCCAGGCGTATAGTGTTGACGTAATAAATCAAAGCGAGTGTCGCGAAGACGTTTGCTATAGATGGCCTACGAAATAACTAGGAGTTAATTTTGAACTTGGCGTATTTTGGTTGCGTCCCGTAGCACTTATATATGGGCAGTTATTTTAGACCGAATTTTAGTTTAAATGCAATCATAATGAAAGTGTTTGTGTTTAATATAATAGATGCTATAATCGGATTTTAGTGATTGTGCTGTAACATTTGTCCCAAGAAACGTCAAAAGTATTCCTTCAAACGCCTTAAGGTTATTGCTTAATTCTGTGACTTAGTTATTTAGAACTATATTCTTCAAATAAGAAAATGTAGTTGTTAAAATAACTGTCACTTTTAATTCTACGATATAATTTGTTTTTATATGCGCCGTTAGTTGTCTAGATTCATGTTATAATTGTATTGTTGCCAGATCATTATAAAATGTCATCGACACACGTTTATGCGTGATATTTTGCATTAAATAATATAATGCACGATGTTTTGGTTTAAATGCTTAGTTATTAATCATCCAGTCCTATTCTCTTCGTGTTAAGACAATGCAACTGCACATATGAATGCAACATCATGAATAGATTGGTGATATCACATTAGGCCAAACTATATATCACCAAATAGCCTTATACAGGGTGGAAGTGGGGCAGGTAAAGGAATGTATTCGTTATTGGTGAATAATGATGATAATTTAACTTAAAAATTATGTTGTTTTTTCTCTTCAGATTACTCATCTTTGAATGTTTGTTGTCTATGGTTGTGCACTTCATCCTTGCAGTCATTATGCTGGTTGTGAATGTAAAAATCACGGCGGGCACCATCCGCTGGTGTAGGGGGATTCAGCTTCAATCAAGGTAATATGTGCATGTTTGCTGCAACATAATCATTTCCATTACAGCAATCTTTTGCTATTTTTAGTGAAGGGAGACAATTTGTATTTTACAATCTTTAGCTGTTAATATTAAATGAAGACCTTTATTAGCCCTACTAACATGATTCTAGTCGTTTTTTTTTGTATTTTTGGCTGTTTTTTTAAGAAGGAAGGCCTTTAAAAGCCCTATCAGCATGAGTATAGTATTTTTGTATCTTTAGCTGTTTAAGGGGAAGGAAGACCTGTCTTAGCCCCCAAGCATGGTTATGGTCATTCTGTATCTTAAGCTATTTTGGTGGGAAGAAAGAAATTTGGAAGGCCTACCGGCATTATTATGGTCATCATAGCAATCTTACAGCTATTATTGGGGGGAAAAGGCCATTGTAAGAACTACCAGCATGATTATAGTCATTATAACACATTTTTTTAAAGAAAGGCTCACGATAGCCACGTTTGTATGGTTATATTTCTCATGATAGTATGAATCATAGCAACCACAAACTATTATTGGTGAAGTAAGTCCTATATAAGAACTACAGCATGATTATGGTCATTATCGCAACTTTCAGTGATGGTTAAGTAAGACCCATGTTACCCTACCACCTTAGAATTGAACAATCTCCTGCTGTTTTTGCTGAAAGAATACCATTTTACAACCGCTTAACTATCACTGGTGAACAGAAGCTCAATTAAAACCTTTATTATGTCCGTTAAAGCATCATTCAGCTATTGTCGATTAAGAAACGCCTATGTACGATATTCTTTGTGATAATGTCCATTTCACCAAGGTGCCGCTGTTATAGGTGAAGTAAAGCCTCTTGGTGGAACCACACATGCTATAAAGGGTAACTGAAAGACCTAAGACAAATGTCTTGGGTAGATCCACCCATGATAGGAAAGTAAGCTAAAACACCATAGATAAACGCCTTGCTAAAACACAAGTAATAGGAAGAGATGAGATGCTAGAATAGTCCGGCAGCCCCGCCCCTCTCCCCCCCCCCCCTCCCCGACCAAAACCACCACCAGATTTATTTTCATGGGTACTAAAATGTTTGTTAGAGTGTCTAGAAACAAAATATAAGTATATTCTAAGATTCTCTTTAAAATCTATAAATAATCATAATTGCTTATTTGCATAATTGACACATAATGACCATTCAATTACCTTTAATTGAGTACTAGTTTTATACTGCTATCACCATTTTTGGAAAAGTTATTAACATTTTTCTAAACATACCTTCCTGTTAAAGTTTCATGGCGGTTGCCATGGCAACCATTAATTTTCATATAACCCAAATTAGTTTTGAGTACATTGGAGATTCCTGTTTCTAGACACCCTAATGTACATTTTCGTACCCATGAAAGGAAGTCTATGGAGAAGGAGGTGCGGTAACCATACCTAGCTGCCGGACTTGAAGGCCTTAGACAAACCACACAATGACAGAAAGGTATGCTGGAAGACCTCAGACAAAGTTCTTAGTAAATCCACGCATGATATGAAGGTAAGCTAAATGGTCTTAGACAAATGTATATGTATAAGTTATGACCACATCCGCTATGAAGGTTAGCTGGAAAAAAGTAAACAAATGTCACGATAAAGCTATACATGCAAGGGGGTAAAGCTGGAAAACATTAGATATCGAGGGTACTAATTAAACAGATTGAGTCATCTTCTTTAATCGATTAATTAATTATGTATGAAATTGAATTAATTTTGTTCTCTAGTTTTACAAACTTACATACATTCTTTATAATATTTACTTTTTAATTTGAATTAATAATTGGATCTGTGGATTAACAGCAGTTAAGAGATAGATGCATTTTACTATTACTATTCAGATATGTCTTTGATTGGTTGACAGAAAGTCCTGCCGGTCGTTCCAAGATGTCCTCTGGGTAACCTACCATAAGAAAACGCTACAGGAGCCGTTCTATGATTTCCTGACCCTGTCGTGTGTCACCAGTTGGATTCTTCTGTTTGGACTGCTAGCCAAGATTGGCTTGTTTGCTTGGGAAATATTCATGTGGTACAGAACCTTGGTAGGCACCAGGAAGGATAAGGAACCAGTCGGTTATGATAACGATATGATAACTAACAGCGATTTATAATTGACAGAAAATTGATTCATAGTGTTGCCTTCATAACCCGAAAAGTTTTAGCTTATTGTGAATATTTGATAATATTATTTTGATATTATTATTTTGATATTATTTTGATATTATTACATAGCATAGCTCCAGTCAAAAATCATTAAATTTATACAATCAAGAAATGTCTATTAATAGTGCAAAGAGTCAGCAAAAAAATCTTAAATGGGACGTAATTGTCATTTTTTAATTTGGGAAATATACGCAGTTGTCTCTCTTAAATTGTTTGAGCTATAAACTGCATGTAATGACTGTGTACAAATTGTGTACAAAAACTTTGAATTTTCCATTGCGGACAGAATACACCCGCCGTGGTATTTAGGTTTCTCTAAAACTTAGACTTGCAAATAAATGAGATCCCGTGTGATTCGATTTTGATATACACAAGTTCGCGGTGTCGTGGGTGGGGCACATCTGACGTCTGCCTAGGAAAATTTACGGAGGGGATTCTGTCCACCTATGCCAATATTTTCTAGCCCACATGGAAAATGGATCCTGGATTTTATGTGCAAAGAAAACAATATTACAAAGTAAAAGCATTAAGAATAATTAGAAGTATATATAAACAATCATAGTTTTATAAATTGTACATCTATATTAATAATATTATTATCATATTAATGACGGTTATAATAACGAAATATATATTAACAGAAGGTGGCAATATTATAACCTACAGATTAATTTTAAAAGTGTTATTTACTTGCCTGTCCCATTATAATAAGAACACAATTCCTTATTAAACTCCTAATTTGTTTGTAATTTGAATTCTTCTCCAAATGAAATTCAAAACCGAAACCTATGGGGAGGTAATAAGTACAATATTGTAGACATGGGTTATCTTTCATGTTGATTAACTTCTCATTGAAAATCATTTCATGAACGTAAGTTTATGTATGTAAAAGTGAAGACATACATTTATTCAGATCTTTAACATCTGTTGCAAATGTTTTATTTCCTTGTCTCCCTTTGATCTTCTAACCACGTGTAAAGATTGTACACTGGTAGCATATTTACTCAGGTCAACTAAAGTTCGGTCGCTTACCAATCGTGTATATAATTAAAGGTTATTTAATGGCCACTGTTTGGTTGCAACGTTGTGCAAACACATCTGTATAATTGTCTTGTTTCGTTGTTTTTGTTAATAAATTTTCACTTTGCATCGAATATCATGCATTGTGCAATTACCTTATTCGCCTTATTGTCAAGTTGACTTTACTAAAGTAGCCAAAATGTCTTTCATGAATCAATCCCTTTTCTTTGTTGTGTAACTTTAAGATATTGTCCCAAAATGTGTTCGGATTATACAAGGCCAAATGTGGTCCGCACGTTCTAGTTACGGCCAACTCAAAACAAAATGTTGTTCAGGTGAAACCAGCCTGATGCGAACAGAGGTTTGTCCCTCATTAACTCCATAAGGTTACAACATATAAGAGATGTCGTTCGTATAGCAATCAGACCAGGTAGAAATGCTGGTAGATTAATAATACAAGCGACCCACATGTGTAGGGTTTATCAAATACATACACAAAAGACATTGTTTGATAACTATTATAGCAATAGAGACAACAATACTTTTCGCAGTAATAAATGCTTAACTTTGAGTTACGTCACACTTGTACAAATTGAAAAAAATGCGAGTTTTTTAATATAACATGTGAATAACTGCAATGCTAGCTAATCAATCGATTGGTTTGTTTTGCTTTTTTTAATACAAATTTCAAATCCTGATTTTAAAGTATAAAAATATATCTGAAATGTGGTAACGTTAACTTTGTAAGAGACCGACGACCTTGTGAAGCTATTTAAATCTTAAACCATCTATATTTCACTTTGAAAGCCTTTTATTGTTAACATTTTTGCAGCATGACTGTATGCATGTAAAATCCGTGCTCAGCAGGTTTTGAGGTAATATAAACAACTCTTGATATAAACTATTAGAACATTACAAGCCCTACCTCATTACCGTAGGTCATAATTGTTTGTCATCGGTATGTAATGATGTGTATTCTAAAGGTGCGATGCGGTATATTCCAAAGTAAAATGGGGTTTTGCAAAATTTCTTCAACAGAGCCGAACTGTAATGTAGCCATGTTCAAAGATACCCGAAATATCTTCCCACCGGGTTCAATACATTTTCGAGCCATTTTAGATTACCAGAAGATAAGACTTTGTCGGCTAGCTTTGATCCGGTTATTGACAAACAGTTTAAAGCTTGGAGATGAGGGAATTCCGTTTACGCAAAGGAGTTCACTCCAAACTCGAACACTGCCATTTGTTACTGTTACGCGGGATTTTAAGCGAAAAGAAAATGAGTGTCGCTCATGTTCTTTTAATTTGTCGTTAGTTACTGTTGCTAAGAAAAACATTCTTTAACATTTCTCATTGGTTAACATGGGCGAATCTAGCGGGAGGGGGCGGCAACATGGAAGTTTTTTTTTACTATTTGTAGTATTATTGTCACATATGCGACCAGTGCTACAGATATGACGAATGAGCATGTATTTACTCCTTTAATATCTTAAAAAAACGCACTGAATCTGAACTTTTTGTGTTAAAACATACTATTTTTCTGAAGGTTTGTATAGCACCTGAAATGCAGGAAATGGCATTATTTGACTTACAGTTGCAACCCTCTTTCTGTGGCAGCATGACTCGAGACCACTAACACTAGTCATACCTATGGTTCTCGCTCGATTGCTTAATTTAATCTCTCCCCCTATCCAAAGTTAGAAAAACAACATGATTATAGCTTATCTTTGTCGCCAAACAGTTTGAACTCGTGGAAAGATTTTAGCAGTTTCTGAAATGCTGGAAGTGACTTTGTTTGGCTGATACATTTCAAGTCTGGAGAAGCATGCGTCCGGATCCCCATACACGGCTTGCACCTTTGATGCTCACTCAATGAGAACCACCCCCTGAAACAAACTTTTGGATCCACCCCTAGTTAAAATCAACTGCTATTAGACTTTTCCACTTTCTGATAAAAAAACGTGTGCGGAAGGGTCCTCTGCCGAGGTCAAGAAAGCGGCAATGAGTCTCCTTGTGGGCTGGGAGTGGGAAGTTGTTAAGTCCTACTAGAATCTCAAGTCGTTTGACGACCTTCAGCTAATATTTGTCTTTTCTCACAAAAGTATTAATTCAGTTACACGTATTCTTTGTATTGATACTCAGCAAGAATCCATTAAACATGTAAGGTTTAATAACACTGGTTGGAAGTCATGTTCCTTTAAAATACACAGGTCGAGTGCAGATGTCAGGTAGATATTGGTTTTGTGCAGTGTAAAGCTTATATCTAAGTCAATGTATACAGATTTCTTATCTACGAAACTATTTCATTGATTTAACACGCTCTAATCTGTTCTACCGCTGTTACATTTAAGTCATGTTAAAATTTGACCAAGGTAGTGAAGAACTTAAATATTATTTCTTAAGATGGTATTCGTATGTATTCCGCGCAGCAGAAGCGACTCTTTGGAGATATTGGATCGTCCGATTGAATCCCAATAGAAGCAAACTTTCTGATATTGTATATTGTCACGTTTTCGTTGCAAATGCATGTACATTTGATTATACCAAAGAAGTTGCAAATTACAAGCCTATCCCACAAAAAAGAGTTGAAAATGGCAATATTACATTTCATCATCTTTAACAAGGCTTTCTGAAGGAAATGGTTATAAGACTGTCAAATAACTTGGACGTGTGTTATGGTGTTAATTTGTTATATAGATACCTTATGTACAGAGATTAAAATTGAGGTAAGTTCATTGTTAAAGGTGGTATCCGAGAGTTTAGGCCAGCATTTCTTATCTCAAATAACCAAATTAGTCATTATTACACGAAAGAGCCTTCAAAATGCTGTTTATAGATGCCCTAGTTTTGTGTGAACAGTCGAGCATAAATCACCACTCGTTGCAAACGGGTATGTCCTATCCGGGCCACGCTGCAGACTCGGCTTGCAGATCGGGAGGTCGTGGGTTCGTTCCCTCCTAACGCCCGGGGCTAAGGGTACAGCATAACGCCTGACTCGTCGGTGCCAGTATAATGGACCGGCCGGGTTCAGTCCCTGGGCACCTCATAAGTGCCCCTGTGCTATAATGATAGAAATGTCGCTGCGAAGTATCGGCAAAAATGCCGGCTAATCCCAATCCCATATACAAAAATGCCGATTTATCCCAATCCTATATATATATACATTCACACACACACACAAACCGCATCGACTTTTCTTTTTTTTTATATGTAATAATGCTCACTGAAAATTGCACATGGGGAAAGTTTGTTTTGCAGACATTCTTAACCCGATCAAATATGGGTCCTAATTGGGTAAACGACGTTCTATTTTATTTATTTATTTATTTATTTTTATATTTAAGAAAAAATACTATGTGCCAGAAAAATACTTTATGAACAATAATTATTTGTTTGTTTTTTTATTTGTACTATCCAACAATTAAAGTAGTGTTCAATATCGTCTTTCCTTAGACTAAAGTACGAATTTATTTAGAGATAATGCCAAAATTTCACCAAAGTAGTAGTTCGATATTGTTACATGTATTTGTTTAGGCAAACTGTCGGATACCACCTGTAAACCGTTAAGCGTTATAAAGTAAAATATAGTCGAAAGACTACAGATTCTATCGCTAAGAGTAAATGGCGACATACTGTTTACTATGCTTTCTTCGCTGATTGAAATTCGTATAAGGTAATGCTTACTTCACCAAGAAAAATGGCGGCGGAAATAGCCGAGCGCTTAACGGAAATTGCCGAGCATAAAAATTAAACACGTTTTATAGTACTTAAAACATATTTTTTTTCTTACATAAATTTTAAGCAATTACAAATACGTTTTAATATAAAAACAGCGGGTTGGTGTCTTAGCAATTCAGTACTACAGTAACCACCCATGTAATTTGACATTGACAAGACGCCCTTCAAATATGTCTCACCTTTAAACAAGAATGTATGATGTGGTGCAGAACATAGCCCAGTTTTAAATCTCATTTGTTGTAAAAATGTTTTACAATTCTCGACACCCTAAGTATAAAGAAATGGCATGGACTTCGGATCACAGGATGAAGCTTTCGAACACTCGCCCCACCTCATCTCCGTCGTAGTTAGGAGCGAATAGATCTAGAATTTCCCCGGAGAGTTACTTCGTGAATACATTTAGGGGTTATGGCACACTGAAGCCTTGAATGCCATAACACCGAATAAAGATAAGTAATCATGGACGTGTAAAATTAAACAGAGGTCTCTGTATGGTTCAAAGTGATACAGTTGTTGCATAAATTGGACAATCAAATTGGTTAATTTAATGTGACGCAATCCCCATACCATCGACAATGAATTATAAACAACCATAGAGTGATTGACAGGTATCAATACCAATAAAGAACACAACAAGGCAAGTATTTAATCTTGAAACGTCAGTTGTGTACAAACATTTCATTCACGCTTTTTTATAAACGCCTTTAACAAAATAAAGTCTTGATGGTGATACAAAATAGTTAGAGTGTTTTTGTTGCTTTTTTTCATCAAAACATGATCAAATGCGCAGTACAAGAGATACTTGTGTGCAACTGAATCACCAATTAACAATTTTTAGAACTACATATAACCACCGTCATAATGATTCATTTTTTCATGATATAATGTACATAATGTACATAATACATTAAAAAGCTTAAAAACATGGACGGATATATGGAATAGATGTACCTTGCAACATAATGCGTAGAAAGGTATAAATGTTAACATTTTATTCAATGTTCCATTATTTTAGCAATCTTAAGTTCAAAGTGAAACTCGACAACGTATCTTGGTTCATGGCTGTTTCAAGTCATGTTGTAAAAGGTGGTATCCTACAATTTGCCTATTTCCAATGCAAGTTACAATATTTTTTCCATTGTTTTGGGGGTAGCGGGCATTTAGGCATAAATAATGCATACATTCATTGAAAAAGTCTAAGTAAAGACGAATTTGAACATAACATATACTGTTAGACGTACGAATTGCGAAAACAATCGCTCTACATGTCAATTCTTTGCAAATCTATAAATAACCATGATAGATCTATCTGCTAAAAGTAGATATCGATGACAGAGCAGACAACCCGGATGATAATATAACGTGATCTCAAAAGTAAGTTCTCACGTGTATTTCTAAGTTTAAAAATAACCATCTCCGCAGCGTGGCTCAGATAGAAAATATCTGTTTGCAATGGCAAGTGGAGATTATTGCTTCACTGTTTACATATATTTAGGGCATCAGTGAACACCATTTTGCAGGATCTTTTCAGGTAGCAAAGTTTTTGTTAGTTATTTGAGAAAAAGCCTTTGGTCCAAACTGTCGGATACCACCTTTAAGGTTAAAGTTTTATATCGTAAAAGGTCACACTGCCTTTAATATTTAATCGGAAATCATCGGGTAATTTCGTCTACGACTAATAACTTGATGACGCAATCATGGACGAGGACTTAACCTAAATATGCTGTGTAAATAACGAGACGACCACGATCGTTTTATTAAACTTTTCAAAGTTTGTCTACCACACGTGACACCACTCAAGGGTTGCATACTCGTTTTTATTAAACGTTAATTTCAGTGGAAAGTGCCTTAAACATACCTCTGCCTGCTTAGCCCAAATTGATCTGGCTTAGGCACGGTGTAAATCATCCATATTATCCAGCTCCCGCTAGATTTGGTCAGGATATGCAATATTTGCTTCTGAGTATCAAACAATTTCACTTGTTGCCTTGATATGTTGTTGTTGTTGTTAGCGAATAAATTACAATTGTACTGGTTACAAATAAAAGTAGCATGGTCAGGGATAATTGCATATTGAGCCGTGCCGCGTAATCTGATTACAATTTCACGTGCCCCGGTACAATTGAATTACCAATGGATGTTTAAAAAAAATGAATATGCTTGCGCCTTAATTCTTATTTAATTTGATTTTAAACCTTCGAAAATTGAGATATGGTAATTAAGGTATTCTCGATATATATGTTTAATACCCTGGTCCTCGACAGGATTGTAATTTATGTCGTAATTGACAAAATTATTTGTCATACAGGGTGCACTTATTTCTAGATATGAGAGGTGTTTATAAAAAATAACATGTAACCTAAGTAAAGTGTATTGCCGACAACATCTCTCTTTAAATCTCAGAAAATAAGCTGTATCAGATATAAGCTGATACATTTGGTTTCATGTTACAAGTTTCAGAACATGGACATCTGCTTTTCTGAAAAATCCTGATGGGTGCATTGGAACTCTGAAGGTATGACATTCAATTTCAATTCCCTAAACTTCGATTGTCTTCTCAAATAAGTAATAAAGTCTATGCTAGAGTTTCAGGAAAAGAGTCCTCTTTGCTGTCCGAAGAAATACATCTAGTGGTTCTACATCAACACGTGTTTTAAGGTCAATCAATCAAAAAAGTTTTTAAAAAATGACGGATGCCACTTAAAATATGTGGACAAATCGCTATACAACTTGGTCTCCCGCAAATCCACCAATCTGATGTACATTGTCCTTCCAGAACTCATGATACTGGCTTAGCTTCCCTGCGTCTATCAGCTTGTCAATGTCACTCTCCATTATAGCACGCTCCATCTCATCAGTCGGTGTATACTCCCACAGCCTCAGTATAGGCCTTTCTTCCGTCAAATGCAACATAAGCAGACACAGCCGAACATTTAACGGCAATGCCAAGCCATTCTTCGTCACCAGAATCTTACACATCGCAAGTTCGGCAATGTCCAAAGGCCGAGGTGTATCTAGACCAGTTACTTTAATGTTAATCACAAACGTCTTGCCGTCTTTAACACACAACGCATCCGCTTGCCCAGAGAGCACGCGTACGAAATTGGAAACTTTTACTAGACCAGTTAATTTTACGGCCACCGCTTCGAAGCTTTCGAACCAGGATTCTATCTTGCGGTCGAACAGCCGGCATAGATTGCCACAAAAAGAAACATCGTCTCCTCCTAGCGATTTCGGAGTTAGCTGATTAAACGTGTCAACGGCGCCTTTCTGGTGCATCAGTTGCAGCATGGATGTGTAGAACTGTTGTCCCTGATGTTCTCTGGAAACATTCTTCAAGAACTCAATGTACCTAGATCGGTTTTTTTCGTGTTTATGAAGGTCCAGACGACAGGCTTCCTTTCTCTGCAGGAATGTTTCCCATCGTGACTTCCTGGCTGCGTTGTACGTGCAGGTGACCAGTTCTTCGCCTGCAATGAGAAATGTTAGACTGAAACTTAACGTCAACAGTTGTTTTTTCTTATGATTTAATATTTCAAAAAAGAGAACTACCACCATATCAGCCACCATGAGGTGGAGTTCATTTGAAGGATTTTTAGTAGTACATCCTCTGTGTACAATGTCGTGACTAATAGATATGATAGCACACACAGTCACACCATTTTAACACAATATCTTATCGGCTTAAAACTAGCCCAATAATTGCGCCAGAGGATTGCCCGACATTTACTTTTTCTTTCTGATGAGTCTGGACATATTTTGCGAATGAGTTCCTGTGCTTGATAGACAAAAGCAAGACAAGCATACATGTAGATACAAATTTGCATTACTTCTAGTGAAGGACACTTGTGCCCAATATGACATTCCTAGCAACGACATGTTCTTTTAAGTACATATAGTTGTTCCAGCAATTGTATTCTCTTCGGCTGCTTTAACGTCTTGTGTATCGATGGAACAATGTGATATATGTGAAGCTAGAGGTCAATGTTGAATAGTCACATACATACTGTTGCAGTTGAACATTACAATATATATGTAGAGTCTCAAATATGTTATGTATGACTTTAAATGTTTTGATTGCAGTTACAAAGAGAGTTTTATTTGTTGAGGGCAATTATAAGTTTATAAAGGAAAAACAATTACCAAAATGTACCCAACACTTCTGGCATCCATAGACTGATAGAGTCCACTTATGGACTAACTAACACTTTCAGTATTCTGTAGGTTATAGATCTGTTGGATGTTTGCTGTTTACTTGCTGGTCTGGGGGTGGTGAGTTTCTATATAAGCTGAGGTAGACAAAGGATTGGAAGTTTTGGAGTTTTTAGTTTGTAGGATAATTGAAGTGGAATCGTATTAGTGAACTTTGAGTTAAGTCTCTCTGATGGTTGCTGCAAACACTTTTCTCTGAATTTGTTAATTGTGCAAGTGTGTGAGTGTATGTGAATTAAACTGAAGAAGATTTTGGAATTTTTAAATCATTTAAGACCATTTACTTTACTTAAATATATCCCAAAAATATTAAATAATTCTCACACGTGAACTTAAATGTGTTAGATGTTAGCAGCGGAAAGTTAATAGTAACAATTTATAACAACTAGTACCTTGAAATCAATAACTGATAAATTGTAAGAAACACTGGTGACTTAAACAACATTAAATAAAATCAATAGCTAAATGACTCAAGAACAATAGCGTAATGAATACAAAACACATTGCCAATAATTTAACATTTACGAACCGTAAACATATTTCCCAAGTATAAGGAGAAAATAATAAAATAAAAAGAGATAATAGAAAGGGTAACACTACAAATAAACGATGTAATAAAACAGATGTTCAGAACCTCAATTTAAACATTCTCAAAGTGGTTTCTACATACATTAGAGCACAAATGCTCAACAGAAAACTGCATCGAAATTGGCCTAATAGGGTGTAAGATGTGTGGCGGAATTTCTTACCAAGAGATTCTACGGAGATGAAGATTTTCATGGTTGTGAGGTCGTACACCCTTGATAATTTCTCCAGTCGTCGCTTCAACTCATCGTCAAATCTCAGCAGTGACGTTGTGGAAGACATGGTTGTTTGCAAGCAATCTAATCTTTTAAACACAATGCATGCTCTTATATGACCATCAAAAATGTATAAATAATATTCAGTTCACTGTAATCTTTTACAATTAAATCTTTTAACTTATCAAGTTTTATTCTGGCCTATTTTGGTACACACTGGAAGTCCTATTGCGTCACGTTTTATGGTTCCACTGGGTTTGAAAACTCAGATAAATGGTACCGTTATTGCCCGTTATCGAATATCAAACTTCTGCCTGGATGAGGTATGCACATGCAGCATGATTGTTTCAAGAAGAACCATCACAAAATCCTAGATTATTAAATGTAACCAACTATAATGCAGTGAGCTTGAAAACACTTGGCTATAGTTCCATGTCGACAAGTAGGTTCTAATATAAATGTGCACGTATATAAGTTACTGTATAGTAAGTTATATGAACGTGTAAAACCTTATATCCCTAACTCGAAGCTCTTCACACTGTTCTGCAAACAAATTTATCCATGAAAATGGGTAAGCATCAAACATCACGCTAACACGTCAGGACTTCAAGAGATGGCCTGCCTTCTGAATACGATATATTGTACCTGCTCATCTGATCTTTCAAAGCGCTAGAATTAATATTGTCATATCCTTACACAATTGTATTACGAAAACCAAGTCGACACTTGACATTTGTTTGAGTATACCACCTAACCGCCATACGCCTCGATATAAAATAGTCCATGTATGTCCGCTTAAGTATTGAGTTACTTTGCAAGGGTAGTCCGTTTTTTGTCCACCAATATTTACTCGTGGTGTTGATTGTGTGTATATCTAGTACGGTTAATCAGTCCTTTTGTCACAAAGTACACTGGGTAATCTACAGAAGTATGCTTGGTAATAACTTTGATGTTTGTAAACTTCAATGGTTTCTTTTTATCCGTTTTCTACCTGGCTGTGAGTTTATTATGTGGGTCTCCTTGCTGACATCACAAATTATTTCCGGCACTGTATGCTGAACAATTTCCCTCTGTCAAACAATACAATCCGGAGGCAAAATAAGCGGCGACGCAGGCTATAATTAATGAATGCCCGATTTAAATTATTGTCCCTTTAGTTGTCAATCTCTAAGACCTTTCCTTTTCAATTATTATCTGTTGTATCTGTCAAACGTTCTTTGCTTCGAATAATTACAGGTTTGAAACCAACTGTTTCCACATTCGCTTTCTTCACAAATGATAAATATGCTAACAGTGTTCCTATAACGAAGACTACTACCACTGCGCTGAATAGATTTGAAGTTAGTTAATGTACATCCCGAAGTTATTCAGTTACTCTGCAGTCACTATTGAAGAAGTCTCCGCCACGTTCTGAGAGGGTTGGAACTCTATTTAAGGTGGCTCGCCTCTAAATAAACGAATAGATAAACCTCGCTACAATGTATGGGCTGGTGACGCCCACCCTATTCAGCCATATGTGTAGAGGTAAATAATCCACTTACAGGCAGAAATAACCTCCGCAGAAATCCGCAAACCTTCAGGTACCTTTGCCTCCCGCGAACCAGAGCTGGGCACCACTTGAAGCGTTTAAATATTGTCCATGTATGCAACACTTGTACAGAGATTAACATATCTTCTCCTACCTAGGTATGTTGTAAATCAAACAAAGTTACCTTGAGCAAACCAATCGAAAATCACACCGGTAGCTTGGCATTCGTAGTTTTCAATATCGCTGCGTGCTAAACAATACATCATCAACACTGGTTATATACATGAATCGCATCACTTACTGCCGACTTGAGTGTCCAGGAATAGTACATAAACTGAAATCCGTGTTATTCCCTCATGGAAATATCGCTTAATGCTACTCGTTAAGCCCAATCTTGATGTGAGCTTTCATAACCGTCACCCATTGGGGACCCATCGCCAGATAAGGGGAAAAATCAATACTGGAAACGGGAATAGTCTGTCGATCACAGGCAAGCCACGATGATTGATAATAATCGAACGTAGGTGCAAGTTTCAAATAGTTCACATTGGTAAACATCCGGACGAGTGTACGACTGAAACAGCAGGATAAATCATCAATCTAGAATACGTACCTTAGAGGAAATGCTCCACAAGATAAAGAATATAATATCTATTTGAAGAAAAAGGATTGTTTTTTCTATTTGCCAAACTTGATGCATGTTATTACAAAACATAAAGGTTCAGCAATCGCAGCTAAAATTTGTCATGTATTTTGTTACTCAAAACTGGGGGTGGTGCTTGTGATGGGGTGATGCTGGTTTGTGATAGTGGTGGTAGAAGTGGTCATGTTTGTGATGGTGGTGGTGCTAGTGGTGGGGTTGTAATTTGTGATAGTGGTGGTAGAAGTGGTGCATGTTTGTGATGGTGGTGGTGCTAGTAGTGGGGTGATGCTGGTTTGTGGTAGTGGTGGTAGAAGTGGTGCATGTTTCTGATGGTGGTGGTGCTAGTGGTGGGGTGATGGTGGTGGTGCTAGTGGTGGAAACAAAGTTGGTGATCGTGGTGGTGATGATGCTGGTTTTGGTGATGGTGGTGCAGTTTTGTGATGGTGGTGGTGCTAGTGGTGGGGTTGTAGTTTGTGATCGTGGTTATCCTTGTTTGTGATGGTGGAGATGGTGGTGTTGGTTCATGTTTGTGAGGGTATCGGTGGTGGTGCTAGTGTTGGGGTTGTGGTATGTGATCGTGGTTGTGATGAGGCTGGTTTTTGTTGATGGTGGTGCGGTTTTGTGATGGTGGTGGTGGTAGTGGTGGGGTTGTAGTTGGTGATCGTGGTGTTGATGATGCTGGTTTTGGTGATGGTGGTGCAGTTTTGTGATGGTGGTGGTGCAAGTAGTGGGGTTGTAGTTTGTGATCGTGGTTATTCTTGTTTGTGTGGTGGAGGTGGAGGTGGTGGTGTTGGTGCATGTTTGTTAGGGTAATCGCTGGTTGTGAGAGTTAAATTGCTGGTGGTTGTGTGCTTTGAAAGTTTTGCTGATATATGACGGTGCTTTTGGTGGAGGTGCGGGTTTCTATTGGTTCGGCTAGTTTGTGATGGTACAGCTGGTTTCTAATGATGGTGCTGGTTTGTGTTGGTGTTGGTTTAAGATGGTGGGGCTGGTTTGTGATGGTGGTCCTGGTTTGTGATGGTGGTCCTGGTTTAAGATGGTGGGGCTGGTTTGTGATGGTGGTCCTGGTTTGTGATGGTGGTGCTGGTTTGTGATAGTGGGGCAGGTTTGTGATGGTGGGGCTTGTTTGTATGGTGGTGCTGGTTTGTGATGGTGGGGCTGGTTTGTGATGGTGGGGATGGTTTGTGATGGGGGATTGGTTTGTGATGGGAGGGGCTGGTTTGTGATGGTGGTCCTGGTTTGTGATGGTGGGGCTGGTTTGTGATGGTGGTGCTGGGTTGTGATGGTGGTGCTGGTTTGTGATGGGAGGGGCTGGTTTGTGATGGTGGTCCTGGTTTGTGATGGTGGGGCTGGTTTGTGATAGTGGGGCTGGTTTGTGATGGGGGGGGGGGCTGATTTGTGATGGTGGTACTGGTTTGTGATGGTGGTGCTGATTTGTGATGGAGGTGCTGGTTTGTTATAGTGGTGCTAGTTTGTGATGGTGATGCTGGTTTGTGATAGTGGTGCTGGTTTGTGATGATGGTGTTTGTTTTTATAGTGGTGCTGGTTTGATATTGTGGTGCTGGCATCTTGTTTGTGGCAGTTATAGTGCTAATGGTAGTGCTGGTTTGTGCTGGTTTGTGATGGTGGGGCTGGTTTGTGATGGTGGGGCTGGTTTGTGATGGTGGGGCTGTTTTTTTGGTCCTGGTTTGTGATCGTGGGGCTGGTTTGTGATGTCGGTCCTAGTTTGTGATGGTGGGGCTGGTTTGTGATCGTGGGGCTGGTTTGTGATGTCGGTCCTAGTTTGTGATGGTGGGGCTGGTTTGTGATGGTGGGGCTGGGTTGTGATGTCGGTCCTAGTTTGTGATGGTGGGGCTGGTTTGTGATGGTGGGGCTGGTTTGTGATCGTGGGGCTGGTTTGTGATGATGGGGCTGGTTTGTGATGGGGGGCTGGTTTGTGATCGTGCGGCTGGTTTGTGATGGTGGGGCTGGTTTGTGATGGTGGTGCTGGTTTGTGATGTGGTGCTGGTTTGTGATGGTGGTGCTGGTTTGTGATGTGGTGCTGGTTTGTGATGGTGATGCTGGTTTGTGATAGTGGTGCTGGTTTGTGATGGTGATGCTGGTTTGTGATAGTGGTGCTGGTTTGATATTGTGGTGCTGGCATCTTGTTTGTGGCAGTTATAGTGCTAATGGTAGTGCTGGTTTGTGATGGGGGTGCTGGTTTGTGATGGTGGTGCTGGGTTGTGATGGTGGGGCTGGTTTGTGATGGGAGGGGCTGGTGATGGTGGTGCTGGTTTGTGATGGTGGGGCTGGGTTGTGATGGTGGGGCTGGTTTGTGATGGTGGGGCTGGTTTATGATGGTGGGGCTGGTGATGGTGGTGCTGGTTTGTGATGGTGGGGCTGGGTTGTGATGGTGGGGCTGGTTTAAGATGGTGGGGCTGGTTTGTGATGGTGGTGCTGGTTTGTGATGGTGGGGCTGGTTTGTGATGGTGGGGCTGGTTTGTGATGGTGGTGCTGGGTTGTGATAATGGGGCTGGTTTGTGATGGTGGGGCTGGTTTGTGATGGTGGGGCTGGTTTGTGATGGTGGGGCTGGGTTGTGATGGTGGGGCAGGTTGTGGGGCTGGTTTGTGATGGTGGTGCTGGGTTGTGATGGTGGTGCTGGTTTGTGATGGTGGGGCTGGTTTGTGATGGTGGGGCTGGTTTGTGATGGGAGGGGCTGGTTTGTGATGGTGGGGCTGGTTTAAGATGGTGGGGCTGGTTTGTGATGGTGGGGCTGGTTTGTGATGGTGGTCCTGGTTTGTGATGGTGGGGCTGGTTTGTGATGGTGGGGCTGGTTTGTGATGGTGGTGCTGGTTTGTGATGGTGGGGCTGGTTTGTGATGGTGGGGCTGGTTTGTGATGGTGGTCCTGGTTTGTGATGGTGGTGCTGATTTGTGATGGAGGTGCTGGTTTGTGATGGTGGGGCTGGTTTGTGATGGTGGTCCTGGTTTGTGATGGTGGGGCTGTTTTTTTTTTTGGTCCTGGTTTGTGATCGTGGGGCTGGTTTGTGATGTCGGTCCTAGTTTGTGATGGTGGGGCTGGTTTGTGATCGTGGGGCTGGTTTGTGATGTCGGTCCTAGTTTGTGATGGTGGTCCTAGTTTGTGATGGTGGGGCTGTTTTTTTTTTGGTCCTAGTTTGTGATCGTGGGGCTGGTTTGTGATGTCGGTCCTAGTTTGTGATGGTGGGGCTAGTTTGTGATCGTGGGGCTGGTTTGTGATGTCGGTCCTAGTTTGTGATGGTGGTGCTGGTTTGTGATCGTGGGGCTGGTTTGTGATCGTGGGGCTGGTTTGTGATGTCGGTCCTAGTTTGTGATGGTGGTCCTAGTTTGTGATGGTGGGGCTGTTTTTTTTTGGTCCTGGTTTGTGATGGGGGGCTGGTTTGTGATGTCGGTCCTAGTTTGTGATGGTGGGGCTGGTTTGTGATCGTGGGGCTGGTTTGTGATGTCGGTCCTAGTTTGTGATGGTGGTCCTGGTTTGTGATGGTGGGGCTGTTTTTTTTGGTCCTGGTTTGTGATCGTGGGGCTGGTTTGTGATGTCGGTCCTAGTTTGTGATGGTGGGGCTGGTTTGTGATCGTGGGGCTGGTTTGTGATGTCGGTCCTAGTTTGTGACGGTGGAGCTGGTTTGTGATGGTGGGGCTGGTTTGTGGTGGTGGTGCTAGTTTGTGATGGTGATGCTGGTTTGTGATAGTGGTGCTGGTTTGTGATGGTGGTGTTTGTTTTTATAGTGGTGCTGGTTTGATATTGTGGTGCTGGCATCTTGTTTGTGGCAGTTATAGTGCTAATGGTATTGCTGGTTTGTGAGGATAGTGCTGGGTTGTCATGATAGTGCTGGTTTGTGATGGTCATGCTGGGTTGTCATGCTAGTGCTGGTTTGTGATGGTAGTGCTGGGTTGTGATGATAGTGCTGGGTTGTCATGGTAGTGCTGGTTTGTGATGGTCATGCTGGGTTGTCATGGTAGTGCTGGTTTGTGATGGTAGTGCTGGGTTGTCATGGTAGTGCTGGGTTGTCATGGTAGTGCTGGTTTGTGATGATAGTGCTGGGTTGTCATGATAGTGCTGGTTTGTGATGGTCATGCTGGGTTGTCATGGTAGTGCTGGTTTGTGATGGTAGTGCTGGGTTGTGATGATAGTGCTGGGTTGTCATGGTGGTGCTGGTTTGTGATGGTCATGCTGGGTTGTCATGGTGGTAATGGTTCTTGATAATGATGGTTCGTGATGGCCCCGGTGCAGGTACTACTGGTTTGTAGTGGTTCTGGTGGAACTGATGTTAACAGAGAGGAAATGGGAGGAGACGTTTTAGAACCTTTTAACCTAGCGTACGAATTTTATTGCCAGGCGGTCATTTGTCTGTGCGCGTAAGTTCAACAATTTGTGGCTATTGATTAAACCAGGTACCATGAAGATTTATTAGTTCACTGGGACGGGGATAATATCATAGTGGTGGAAATGTATTACTGGATATAATCTGAGCGCCATGTTTAACAATTTGCTTCTGTATTCTAGCAACAGACCATGGTTTCAAAGGACTTTCAACCGATTGAGAACAATATAAATTAGATGTTATATGTATATAAACATCTCATCTAAAACCATTGTGACGACGTCCAGATGATATTGATAAAGTCTGCAGACAAATGTCTTGGTAGAACCACCGATACGACTACCGTCAGCTAGAAAACTTCTTCGGATGTAGGTTGGTTATCCCCCCTTCTAGGACTCGGACCAACGAAACAACGTAATTTCAGATTCAAATGAATCGCTTATAAGAATAAAGAGTGCAGCTGGTTAAAGAGAACGGATGGGCGAGAAGCAAAACTCACAATCATAAACAAACATCACGAACTGCGGTTAGATATAAGTTGCATTAACACTGCTTTAATGCAATAAGAACTATTAATAGTGATTGATTTTGCAATAGTAACATTTTAAAATGATAAGAATTATCGTAGAAATTGTTATTAATATCTTATCCTCTCTTTTACATTAGTTTTTGCCAAATGGTTTTATGTCCATGCTCCTGTCGACTGTGAAAAACCACAATTTATTTATCACACGACTTACTTTTATATCATGGCTTACATCAATAAACAAACGGTTCTGACAACACTGAGATAGACATGGACTTACACGATAACTGACTTGAAACCCTACTATATTAAGTGTTATTAAGAATATACAATGCAATTAACATTGACGTCTATAATTAGGCGTTATAGCAATTATGCTAACGGCAGACAGCAATTAAATTAATTTTCCATTTTGGAATATATCAACTTATTGTATTCTCGAAACAAGGGGGCTCAGTGAACAATTGGTTATTGCTGAAAGCTGGCAACCGAACAGACCGAATGGTTCGAGTTTCAGCTGGGTCAAAAGCTTCCTTATTACCAGTTTTTCTAGCTGACATGAGTCGTTACGTGATTCTATCAGATTTTGGTGGTACTTTATCTACCAATTATAGCTGGAAATCGCCATGTTAACCATATGTGAGTTAATATTTTTGCTTATCTTACTACTAACAGACAGAATGTATCGTTTGTTGTCGACATTTTTGTATTTGACAGTGTGCCGACAGAACCGCAAACTCACAAAGTACCCAACTAACCAGACCAATGTCGTATAAACTGTATGCCTGGTCCTGTAAGAGCGCAATAAACATGCTATCCTGAGACAATGCACGGGAATTGTCCGCTTGTGCCGTTGTTGATTGAATGCTGCATCGACAGTCCAATACTCTGATTTGAATTGTTTAACGGTTATTGACTCAATTGTTTCTGCACGTTGATTTTTTTTTCAGAGGCTCATTTGAAGTTTGACGCCGATATGTTAAGTTGATAATCATTCTGGATCGATAAGTCAATGAGCGAATTGAGATGGGGGACGAAACCCGAGAACATTTGAGCAATCGATGTAAAAATGTGCTAAAGGGCGTGTAAATCAATTTACATCGTTTGTTTTGGCAAGCGCTGTCAGTATATTGTTCTTTGTCAGGTTGCCTGAAGTGTAGTCGATGATAACATTGTGTCACAGTATTTCTTGTTTACCAATTTTATTAAAGCTTTGTAACGTTTTTCCCAAGGGGTAAAATAATACACCGGCGGTCAAAGACCAATGGTCCTTTTTGCTCCTTTTAAATTTTGTCTTTATCCTTTCGTGCAATTTTCAATATCCATAAATTAATAAGATAACATTTTCTGGATTACAAATAGGAGAAAAATCGTAATTTTAACCATTTAAAAAAAAGATCAAACAATTAGCACACTTACCATTTAGCCATCCAGGCCAAGAGTACACGTCTGGGAAATTATAATAGCCTACTAAAGTTTATTCACGTCTATCGTACTCAAAGGAAATAATCCGAAAAGTTTTACTTAAATAAACACATCATTTAATAACGGGTGCACAAAGCCTTTTCTTTCTTTCTTTTTTAAATGTTTACAGTATGTGCAAGAGTGTGACAGGGCCTTTAAATGCCATAGCATTTTCACGACCTCTTAGAAATTCTGACACATTTAAACATACTTTTTTTTCAGCCCTTACTCTTAATTTCATATCGACATTTGACTACAAATCAATTAAAATGGCATTTAACATTGAATCATGGGGAAAATTATTTTGTTTGGATTCGATTGTACAAATACATGACCTAGAGAATTCTTTTAGGCGCGCTTGTGGCGTGTCTATTCTAAGTTTCATATACTCTTTTTCTCGAGAAATAACATCTGTGTATATTTGAGTGTATCTGCCGGGTTTTTAAGTTTATACGAACATGCAAATCTTGTTAATTCAATTACATCAGTCAATTATTTGCATAATATATGCATGTGCATACCATGTTTAACTAAGCACAAACATAGATAAACTTTCTTTTATTACATTCAACGGTGTTTGATTTGCTGTATGAATAACATGGAAATATCCTTCGTATGTATTCGCGTGAAAAATACAACAATTATGTCAATGCTGTCTTGAGGGAGTGGCGTGGACACTCTGGTAGGTGAGTTCCACGTTGTTGTCTATTTGTCCAGTGAAAAAAAAAAGCCATAAAACAAGCATTTTATAGCTTGTGATATACTTTGTTGTTCAACATTGTTTTTGTTTGTCTGTTTTGATACTTCCTTGTTTAAATTGCCATTTGAATGTTTGTTTACTCATTTATGCCTTTCTCTTTTGTATCGGGAAATAAACTTTTAAAATATGAACATAAGTAATCTACTTAACAAAAAGACCGCAATAAAAATATTAACATAGTGTACTTTATGATTGGGACCATCGGGGGAGATAATAAAGTTTAATGCTGAAAAGTAAATGCTAGAGTTATTTTCCTTAGTACTCCAAAGTAACTGCTTTGTCCTTTTCGTGTCGTTTGTCCGTCCGTTTGTCAAGCTTTCTAAGCTCACCAATGGGAAACAATAGGTATTAGCCACATCAGCATCATCTGTGAATGGACGGGTGTTCTTCCGTCCATCAACGTTTCGTCAAGAGCATACCTCCACATGTTACAAACAGTCACTAGCGTGTTAGTACCTGTGTCTTGCACCTTTCCAAATTTTAGCATATTTTGAAATTTTCATAGGACTTGTCCGGAAAGTAACTTAAACGAACTGGCCAAATTCAAACTTGCTATATATGTATGTAATGATAATTAGAAGCGCCGTACATAAGAACCGTAAATATACTTACGTTATTATAACTGTTATATTTCCGTCCTCTGTCCGTCCGATCTTACTTGTCCGGAAAATAACTCGATAACTACTTATTGCATTCACATCAAACATGATATTTAATGACAATTAAGGATAACGTGCAGAGCCTTTTAACTATATCCTTAGTGTGTTTTTCTTGTCTGGAAAACACTGGATGAATACACTTCAAACTTGTTGTATGGGTACGTTTTGAGCAGCCTTGCACTGTACATAAACGGAAAGTTTACCTTCGTTAGTATTTTTAGTGTTGTGTTGTTGTTGTTGTTTTGCAGTTATCTCCCTTAGTTTATGAGTCCATCTGTCTGTCCATTCGACTTGTTTGTTCGGAAACTGCTGTACAGATCCTTATTCACGTCAAGCTTGGAATATACAATTAAGGTAACTGCTTATGCTGAATGTTAAAGTGAAGATTGAAACTAACAAATATGAATAAAAAATGAAGAAAACGGAATAAAAGGCAAAACAAAACATTTTGATAAGTTTTACACAAAAAACAACAACAACATCGATCTTGGTCGTAATGTATGTATGCGTCCTGAAAGATGACATCCAACAGCTTTCCTGCTATCAAATGCATGTAACAATACCTCTCTCCTGTTGAAGAGAATTTGGTCATCTTCATAAACACATACTTAAGACTAAGAAATTACAATTTTGAAAGCTACTTTAATTGTTAGAAAGAATAAATCATGAAATAATTCTACATCTCTCTAATTGTACATTCTTCCCACGATGGGGACTTCCGTTATAAATAGGCATCGAGGTGAGAGCATACTTCACGGATAATAATCATACGTGATCTCGAATGTAAGTGGTTGCATGGTGTTCTAAGTTAAAAGAAATAGCTAACTGTGCAGCGTGGCACAGATAGGACATACAGGCTTGAAAGAACGAGTGGGGTATTATTCTTCTCGTTTCGCATAGAGTTAGGGCTTTAATAAAAAAAAAAAACATTTAAAGAAGGTGACAAAAATGTACTTAGAGATGCAAAACTTCGGTCAAACTGTCGGATAGCTCCTTTAACTTAGTAATGCCAATTAATACTCGTGACCGTAAAAGCTTGCCATCAATTACCGTCCTATAAGCGCGTAGTCTCTGTGGCGCTCAGCATATCACACATAAATCATCATTCTCGTAGACAAACGACATTTCTGAACGCAGCAGAAAACCTCATTGCTTAAGGGAGGCTACTCGTGATAGTTTACTTTGCGAGTCTTCCATGAGTTATGCCCGTAGACCATACGTATTTAGGCCATTTTCGTCGATTAAAAGTCTTTACAAATACATAATTTGAGTCTGTATGTAAATTGTATTTGTATAACCTCAACCTAATCACCACCCATTTTCAAGTATCTAAGCTATATTGCCAACTGCACAACAATAAATAAGATTTGTATTATATTGGTTGGTTGCATGGTATGTTTCCGGGTATAACATTTACTTCATGTAATTGATTCATTTTATTAAATTTTCCTATATATTATATATATAATACAGGTATAAGTACAACCTAAACAGACAAGAGAGAACTGAACTTGTTAGGTGATGATGTGACGTTTCAGAGTACATGCATCTGCGTTCAACGAAGTCTTGAATTGTGGCTGTGTTGTCATACTTTGGTGCATTTTCATCTTACTCAAAATATTTTTTAACATTTTTGTCCAAGCGTTACATTGACAACTAGGAAGTTGACAGACGTAAGGCACGCTTAGCAACTAACCTCAACATTATTCAAGGCCCCTTTTGTAAAGGCAATAAAAATATTTATAATAAAACTAAAACAAGTTTGATAGACGTTTATTCTATTATCTTCCACTTTGATCATTCAAAATGAAAACAAGCATCAGTGGTCATGTCAACAAGACTGTCACCGTTGACAGTACTGCTAGAAGGCATGTTGTCTGTCTCCACTCGTGGTCTGGCTTACAACCGCTGTTTCTTTTAGCCACCTTAGCAAAATAGTTCAGGCTTATGCAAATAGTGTATATCAAGATCAGACAGCTCCTTCTGTCTGTTCTGAATCTACATTATTTGCTGCTGTCTCTGTAGCAATATGTCCAGGTGGTCTTGCTCGCTGATGTTAGAAGGTGACTAAGAACTGAATGCAGCATAGTGTGTGTGAAACTTACCGAATTGTATATTAAAGGTAGTACTAGTTTGGACCAAAATATTGTCATTAATCATCATAGTAAACCATTTTATTTTTATCTGAACAGGTCTCGCAAAATGTTGTTTAATGATGTCCTACACCTGTCTGAAAAGTGAACCATAACGCCATAATCGTCATTATAAACAGGTATTTCCTGTCTGAGCCACGCTGCATTGTTGGCTATGTATTTAAACCAAGAAAACCATGTGACCATTAATGTTTTAGTTCATCCACGTCATTCACTGTGACGTCGATGTCTATTTTTAGCAGGAATCCCAACCATTCTAATTTACAGATATTGTTACATATATCAGAGGTAGGCAAACTGACGAATACCACCCTTAACGCACAACTGAAAAGACAATGGCGTTCTGTGGATTCGCGTACTGTGTTTGCGATATGCATAATCTGAGCTGATCCTTGAATATAGGCATGTCTCGATAATTGTATTCATCAGCATTAAATTTTCGTTTTGAAGCTTTTTCTAGTCATGTTTTCTAGTCTCTTATATAATTATACTGTATCGCAAATGCATATACGAAACAATCCCGCAGACTATTCACTGTAGAATATTCATATTTCTTTAATGTGGATATGTAATTCTTCTTTTTGATGATTTGACAGAGTCTCCATTTCAACTTTAAAGTAAGCAGTATTGTCATTTGTACATAAACGTATGAGTCTCCTTTGCATGTATATAAAAATGATAACACTTTGGTTTGCGTGATTTGAAATTTTATCTTTATGTAAACAGATAACTTTCTTAGAAAAGATCGGGTGAAGTTTTACAAGTCTTTATGATATGGTAATAGATTATTTTTCATACTCTACCCGCCACCATTGTATATCATGTTTTTATATATATGTTATGTTTCAAGCCAGCAGGATGAGGGGCTGCGAAAACGTAACATCAATTGTCGTGACTGTCAACACCAGCTGTCATTTTTGCAATAAAATTATCAAACTTTACCCATTTCCCAAGGTAATAGTTTGTCAAACCCCCACCCCATTCCTTCCCGCACACACCATCTCATCTCCTTCCTATTCATTTCAAACGAGTGATGTATATCGCTATCCTTCGAAATCTTAACTACTGTGTGTAAATGTTGTTCTTATCGTGATGGTATTCCTTCTAGGGGACAGCACACAAAATATCAAAATGATTTTTGTTTCGTGATAAAGTCGAATGTTTTATTGCCTGCTGAGTGACAGCCAAATTTACATAAACATTGCTGAAAGTCTACAAACGTTTGTCTACAGCTGACTGTGTGCCCGACATTGCCCAAAACAGAAGAAATCCCGTGCTTTTTTAAGGTTGCTGTTGATTCTTGTTAAGTGTCATCGGCTTATCTGTGGTGTTTTAACTTACAGGTCGATAGAATAAAATAGAATATGATGGATGGAATATGATGGAATAGAATAGATTCAAACACAATACAATCGAGTAGACTAGACTACATACACTAGAACATAATATACTAGACTTGACAAGAATAGAATAGACTCGAATAGAATAGACTCGAATAGAATAGAATATAATAATAAAGGAATATGAAGGAATGGAATAGACCCAAACATAAAATACTCGACTAGACTGACCAGACTAGAATATAATAGACTAGACTGGGCTGGGCTAGGCTAGGCTAGGTTAGACAAGGCTATAATAGACATTACAATGCCAGAACGTCTCCTATTATATTTGATATGCCTATATAGGCAACTTTCATTCAAAGAAATATAGACCTTATACCGGTAGTTGTTCTAGAATGAAGCTGGTTCCTAGCTAATATTTTAATGGAACAGACATGATTCGTGGAATAAATGAGACTCCATAACATTTAACTGTATAATTTTCTTTTACCTATCAGTATGTTTCTGTAATTGAAGCAAATAATTTAACTTGCCGCGGTAAAGCTTAGATTTTTAAACAATGCCCATTTAAAGTTACTTTTGACTACATGAAGAAAAATACAAAACCGAATGAAAAAAGTAAAATACTACAGCTTACTTTTATCAGCGAGTCTGAGATTCATTACCATCCTTGCTAAGCTGTGTTTGTTGTTGTTTTATATAGGTGTATTTCTTTTGGGGAAGAATCTCGGCATATGTTATTTCATTCTGAGATAAACAAAGAATAACATTTAAAATAAAACTATACAGTAAGCCTAGTACACAATTGTGTAACGAAATAGACATGTAAAATATGAAGATTTGCTACTTGTAAATATATCAGTCACACAACATGAATGAAATAGTAAGTAAATTTGGAAATATGTCCATTGTTAAAGTGAAGAAGTTCCTAAGTCGAGTTAATAACAAGAGATACGTGCATTTTCATCATTCATGTGAATTTGTATTGAGTGGAATTTTTGTTTGCTTTTTTTCGCAGAAATTACAAAATTCGGCGATAATATCAATGTGAAGGCCATAACCCGACATGCGTTGGAGACTCAACGCACGTGTAGCTATTTTTAGTCTTAAACGCAGCTTTCGTTGCTTCCCTAGTTCTCTGTCCCCTTTTCCCAATTTGACTTCTAATATAGAGGAATGTGACAGAACCCAGTCGTTTTATGGAGGAAGTCGCTGATGAAATGTGCGAATGAGAAATCAATACGTGCTATTTGAAGAGTCACTTTTTTGTCGTTAATCCCCGGCGCGAAAATACGTTACTATCGTCTGTTACTAAAAATGGCGGCAACTAGTTTCCTTGACACATTCCATTGCGTATTAAATGCAGCAGATGGAACAAGCCTCTTTCTTATAATTAACACGTTTGTTTTCCCCTATCTACAAATCTGAGTTCGTGCGAACCGCAGAATGCATAATCATCCTTCGCGCGTGAAATCGATGATTCCAACGAGCCTAGCGCACGCGCCAAATAGTCAAAGCTTTGTTCTTTTTTTGTGCTATCAGAAAACAGGTAATTGATCCGGACATTATTTGATTTTCATTTTATTTTCTGTGGAAATTGTTAATCATTCAAGTGCGCGTTCGTTTCATTGTTTAAGATACGAAATAAATCTACAACATTAACATTCAGGTTGCAACGGCATGCATACATGTTTTCGTTGTTAGCTAACTCTAACATTTAATGCTAAATGTTGTGTTTATAAAATGGATGTTTGTCTTTATCATGAATAAGTTTTTGCGGTGATTGACGTTTTAGTGTTGTAAATCTTTTAGCGTCCATCCAAGTTTCCTTACAATAATTCTAAAAATGGTAGTAAAATGTGGACTTTAGGCATGTACAAATATAGAACAACCATTACCAAGCAGCAAATGAATATTAATTGTGTCAAATTATTAAAATTTTAATAGTTTGAACCATCAGCAAGTAAATTTTAGAAAGTTTATGTGCAAAATCGGTTGTAGCTTATCATTTCAATAAGACTACATCGTTTAAAAGCCACGCTCGAGTACATTACAATCTAGATTAAATGGCCCGATATCGACACTTCGCAGTGTGTACGTCCACTTGGGGGAACAGCCAATATTACTCTCCGTTCAGTTGACATTGGTTGAATGCGTACAGTACACGCGTGTTGTAGGGTTCACAGGTAGAAATGTGGAAAATGGGATAACTTTATTGTTTCCAAAGTGTTTTTGATGGAATAACGATGCCGCTTGGATGTAGAAATGTGGAACCAGTGTTTTTAGGTGCCCATCAAGTTGCTGTAGAAACGGATGATGATAAGAAACATGTTCTTTCTACCGTTGCGAACAACGCTATCGTTGGGGCACTTTTACAACTTTCGAGTTTGGTTCGTCACGCAGACGACTTGTTTTGTGACATCTCTGATGAGTGTCAAAAAGTGTTCGAACGATCGGACAAACTCAATTCACGGATTATTCATTTGGAAGACACCGTGAGAAAGCTAGATGCGAAACAAGTCACAGTTCGTAAGTAGATTAAAGCTTTATATTTTGACAACCGATTTACACCTTTTACCCCGTCGCATGCCCTACTGTGTACATGAGTTCGCCACGGATTTGAAACGCCCAATCGGAATCTCTTGATAACGCCGTTTAATTGGCGGTTCGTTTGATCTTTTTTACCTGCGACAGGTAAATTACAAAATTTGAATTTTGCAATCCAAAATTCTTTTGAAAAAGTGCCACTAATCTACGTTTTATTATCTTTTTTTGAAAACAAGATACCCTGATTTTTGTTGTGATTGAATCATCAAAGTATTCAAACGAATGAATAGCCATTGTAGAGTAGGAAGATACTTACCATTGACTTGTCAATGTAGATTTGAGTTAATAATAATTATGAAATAATTATGAATTATTTTATATATATATTAACAGAAGTGAAGGCTTCAACATTCACTTACTCCAATATATTTGTATACATAGCTGCAAATTCCTAAACAGAAAACCGGTCTATTGGAACAAATGATTTATTTGTATTTTATAATTATAGTTAGTACTTCAAAACGTGTCTTTTAGAATTACTTATTTTTGGAACTATATAAAGCTTGTATAGCTTCTGTTCATGATCCCCTTATATTGCTCGCACATCAAGTGCATTATTGGACGAAGGATTCAATATATGTGCACCATGAATAAGTTATAAATCTTAACCACATCTTCTGGTAGGCTAGCACATAAAATGAAGTAAACAGCCTAGCTAATAATGGTTACAATCAAGTTTTGGGGAAAAACAATTTATGAATGTTTAGAGGAGTCAGCAATGGAATGAGATTATACATATAGGTGTTCCAAAATAGTAAAAATTGTTCATTGTTGGGTTGGTGTGCAATAATGACATGGCAACAGAAATCAAATCTGTGCCACAGTTGCTTTTATATTTCAAATGAGAATCTTAAACTTTTAAAAACTTAATTCATATGCTATATGCTTAACAATTGACTGATCAATATCTGCCAAAAATTCATTGTGTTAATCAAATATTCCAAACCCAGTTTGATCTCTGGGCACCAGGTGAAAGGGCCCAGCATGCTACCTTGTCAAAGTGACACTTTTATGGCTGTCCAGTGCCCAATACAGAAGTCAGTAGTGTCGGTGTTAGTTGTCCAGACATAATCCTTTTATCATGGTAGTGGGCAGACAGTGGCTAAAATTGAATATTACTGGTCTTTGGAGGTCAAAGGTTACAGAGGGAGGAAGTCTTAAGGGGCGAGAATTAGTGATTAATATACATGTATATTTAAACTTTGTGGTAGATATTCCAGCAAAACAGAGGGCACCACATACATTAATATCTCTGTTGTACTAATTGACTTGTATTGTTTTTCACTTCTGATTATTATTTTCATAATTACCTTTTAAACAATATATTTGTTACACGGTAGGATCATAGTTGTTAAAAATTACGCTCTTCCAGTCTTGGAGTTAATTTTATTAACTTAATTATTTTGTGAATTAGTCTGGACCCTGTTATTGTGCTTAAGACAGCTCACAGATGTAGTCCAATACAACCATCCTCAGCCAGATAACTGGGAAATCACCCAATTAGAGTCATTGTTCTATCAGCACTTAGCTCAAGTATAAAGTCACCTTAAGCAAGACATTTTGACATGACTGCCATTTAGCTAGATATTTGTCTTTTGTATGATGGTATCTGGTTATATTCTAACACTACATTGTCAAGCTGAAGGGGCATGTTTCATCGTTTCTACAGTGTATATAATGTGTGTAAAGTTGTACTAGATATCAGTTTGTTCACTGTTTGAGATTGTCAAACTGCAGGAGTACTAGAGTGATAACAAGAGACAATTATGTCCAATGCAGACATTATCAATAGATTATTTTATATCTAATCTTTATATGTAATACCTTTATCTGTGAACAATGCTACCCTTCTGCAGAGGTGTTGGAGTACCTGGACCCCTGTCTTAGAAATACCTAGAGTTGCTGACTTCTAGCCCTACCAACTATAATCATGTCACTGCTTGAAGTTTTTGTCACAGCAACATCTGACTGGCCAAAAGTCTTCCTGCCTAACTTGTGGTGCTACATTCTATGTAGACTTATGTAATGGATCTTTTCTCCATGAGCAGTAGCTGAAACTATGAAATGCCGAATTAATAAAAATGTGCTGGTAACTATTGTGATTGTGTGACTCTTATTTTAGATAATACACACTGAGAAAAATATAGGGATACAAACATGACAAACCAGCACAGATACTCAAGTATTGTTATGTTTAGATGCAAATACAGTAACTTTTGAAATATGGAACTTGTATTGCTTGCCTTTCCTTTAATTTACTTAAGATTGTTCCGAAACTAGTTGATTGCAGGTGTCTGGATAGTTAAGCTTGATGAAAAGTGGTGTGGTATATAGCTTGTGATATTTTAAACTATTGCAATAAATAAGTAAATAATTTGAACACTTTAGTGTGATTTACCTCACCCAGTATCAGGTATTTTTTTGTTCAGTTGCAACTCTGTACCTTTTGAAGTTAGGAACTTGTATATGGCTCCGCCTTCTCTTATCCTCAATTTATAAAGATTGTTCCAAAACTGGTTGTGCTTATCTTGTGGGATTGTCAAATTTCAAGCACCATGTTTTGTTGCCGTCTGAAATTTTTAAATCAGAACTAACATTGTTTTCAAGCACATGTGCATGACTGAGTTGTACATACATATATATGTTATTATGTGTGCTAAGCAGCTTGTTAACATATCAACATCATATGCTTCATTACTTACCGTTCAAACCATTTATAATTCAGTCACTATCTTCTGCACATCTACAGCCCCTTCATTGGCATTTCACCGAATGCAGGATGGCCAATTCATGTTTAACAAATATCTTATTAGCAGGAACATTCCAGTATTGCTGAAGATTGGTATTGAAGACAGAATTAAGACTGCAAATTTTACCCATGCATATAATGGCAGCTCAACTATTGTCCTGATTGTAATTGGCAGAGAAAAGTTGAGAGAATTGCACGATTGTGGATGCTTTTAATGCAAATAGAGGTGCCGTTAGTGTGCTGACAACTTTAGGCCTACATGTATAATACAAGCATTTATAGAACATTGTCTTCTGAACCACAGTAATAGTATATGCCGCATTGTACCGGCTCCTAATATACACTGTTTTTATGTCAAATACAACAGACAGATCATTTGGGCCATAAATAGGTTAGGTAATATTAACATAATGTTACATTATGTCACCAGTTGCACAGGTAAATTGCATCTCTTTGGTGACAGGTTGCTGTAGATTAGAGCCTGGGTGTGATATACATACCTATAATTGGTAAATTATCTACCTGTTTAGTATTGGCTAATGGTAACCATCTGTTATGGAGTATTGTATGTTTACAGTGATTGTTTGTTGGTTGACATTACTTTCTTCAATTACTGTCTTTGTCTAATTGTGCCCTTTTGGAAGTGTGTGTTATTTCTGGGATAAAATTGTCAACTAAATAGAAGTCAACATCATAGGCACATTTCAACTTTCCTGAAAGTCCCCATACAGTTTGTGGCTACATTTCTTAATAAGCAATACTTAAAATTCCTAGTTATTAATTGTTTAATAACAACTTAATGAATAGGTATAATGTATTGATAAATACTTTGAAGCAAATAGTGTTGTTCCTGATTAGGCAGCTCCCAGTAAGACCTGGCTGATCTTGATATACCTTATTTTCCTAAGCCACTTCAAGTCATGGTTTAAACTTGTTAAGAGTTAATATCGGAGGTAATCAGTTAAACACGTTTGTGCCTCCCGTATCCAAAATCATGGGATGCCAACAAACAAAATGTATGCTAACAAATGATTCTGCATGCAGTCCTTGGGTCTCCAACAAACGAAATGTATGCTAACAAATGATTCTGCATGCAGTCCTTGGGTCTCCAACAAACAAAATGTATGCTTACAAATGATTCTGCATGCAGTCCTTGGGTCTCCAACAAACAAAATGTATGCTTACAAATGATTCTGCATGCAGTTCTTGGGTCTCCAACAAACAAAATGTATGCTTACAAATGATTCTGCATGCAGTCCTTGGGTCTCCAACAAACAAAATGTATAATATATACTGCCTGCAAGCCTTGGGTCTCCAACAAACAAAATGTATGCTTACACGCCATACTGCCTGCAAGTCTTCAACAAACAAAATGTATGCTTACACCTGATCTGGCCAGCACTGTTCTCTGGATTCCAACATGGGAAATGCATAATTCTTGCACGTAATTTGGCCTGCAGTTCTTGGGATGCTAACAGAATGCATGATATGGCCTTGAGAAACAAAGTCATGGCACCAATATATACGACAGGAGGTTAATTACTTTAATTCTGTAAGTAACATATAATTGGCAGTAGGAGCCTTGTCAGTTAGTCAGTTACTCTTCAGCAATATTGTAAGACAGTAGAATGTATTTCTTGATTGTTTATTCTCATAGTGCCTTAAGATATCAATTTTAAAATGTTGGTGTGATGAGAACAGAACTTCCACAAGTCTTCTGAGGATTGGGGAAAGCAATTAATTTATTAGTGTCTACAATTATTTGCAAGATGAATTAATATATTAGCTGGAGGTTTTAGCATCAAAGGAGAAAATATTAATTATCTGCAAGTAAATATGAATGCAAAATGATTCAAAAAGTTCATTCATTACAACACACAATAAGACATGCACAGATAATTATAGACAAGTTTCTTGTTAAACCGTTATTATGAATGAAAATAAAACATAAAAATACTAAAGATTGTTGAACAAAACTAATAAATCTGAAGCTTGTACTTGTTAATTAAAGGTCTGCCAAGGTTTCTCTAGGAATATTACATTTCTGTTCTTTAAACTGTTGTAAATATAAGTTGTTTTTTATATTTCATTATGAAGGTATTTATTTATTGAGAGGCTAGAAGCCTTGAAGCAAATAGTTCCGACCCCAATCAGACTGACCTCCAATACTGTCTGCTGAGGCCTGTCAGTTTACACTTGTTAGGTTAATTAACCCTTGTTCTGCTAAGAAGGAAGTTAATCAGACAAAAAACCTAGATCCTGATGTGACTGCTTGCAGCAGGCAAATAGTGTATATCCAGATTGAGTGCAGCACCCACTTAGAACTGACTAATTAGGATCAACCTACATGCTACTAAGTGTTTTTCAGTCCGTCTTCCTACCTAAGTGGAAAATGAAAAAATAAGTATGATTTGTTATTATAAAATGATAAAAGTTAACTGAGCTAAAACAAACACTAGCAGTTACATCAAAGGCTATTTACCAAACAACCTGTCAAGTGTCCATCTGCATGGTAATGTAGTGGTGATATTACTACTACTGTAGGTGTTCTGGGGCTCTCTCCCTTGAAAAGTGCCTCTTTTAACTGGAAGGACGCGACACTGACCCAGTTTACCCAATGATACAGGCCCTTTATTTATACATTAACACCTGTAGAAGTTGAGATTTAAGACCCCATTCCCTCTTGACAAACAACGGAGACAAATAAATTGCCCGTTAGCGTGCTACAGCTTTTTGATGGGAAGGTTTTGCAGTGCAACCATGCATTGAAAGGCCTTTTTAACTACTGAGCAAATAGCCCCAGAAATGGACTTGCAATAGGAATGATTCAGAAAACATCAGGGTTTTAACGTTTAAAAAAGAAGAAAACAAAGATTTAAATGGGAGATTATCAGCATGACAGCAATTTTAGGCAGCCCAACAATGATGACAGGGTTTGACTGTTGAAAAATGGGAAACTACCATTAATGTTACATGCACAAGACTGTTATCTGATCTAATGATATAATGGCTTGAAATAAGGCATGATTTATGTTGTTTTTTTCTTTCAAATTTTATTTTTGTCTTAAACAGAATGTCCAAATATCATGCAAACAAAATCACTGTATCTCAGCAGCATTGTAAATGATGTAATGCACTTCCTTCAATACTTCCTAACTGTGAATGGTTAGTCTGTATTATCCTTCAGCTCTAAACCATCAAGTTCTGATAGCAGACTCCAGAGTATTAAAGGCTGACAAAATTGTTTTTATCACAACCTATCGACTTTTTGGATAGCTAGTGGAGACAGTTTGTTTCTCACAATTGTTTTTGTTGGTTGGTTGGTAACAATAAAATATAGTGAAATAACCCTTATCATGCCACATTTTGTTATTAACCATTTTAGACTCTAAGCTTTCAGTTATATTCACAGGCAACAATATGTGTTAAAAAAAAGGCACAAAACAGTGCAAGTCCTGATCAGGAAGCTGCACCTGATCTACACTAATTACTTTATCTTGATTACTACATGACGAGCAGGCAAAGAGTTTTTAGTTTAAAAAAAGATCTTTGAATTACAGCAAAGTTTCTCTCCTGAGAAGCTTCAGGCATAATTGAATTATTCAACAAATGAAATTTTTGGAATCCTTTCTAGAAGAACTTGTATAAAACAGCCAATACCAACTCCAAGAATGAAGTTTAGAACTAGCTTTTTTCGCAGAATCAAGCAGGTAGCATATTACATTCAGGGATGGATGAGTTTTCTTGTTAGATTGTTGCTTGCTGTATTTGCTTATGAATACAAATCACCAGCAGAAGGACAGCCATTATGGTGATGTCACTATCTACTGTTTTGTGTAAGACCTAACCTGGAAGAACTATGCCAACCATGCATTTAAGGCCAGCCTCCAACTGCTGCAACCTTTAGACAAAAGATTGGTCCTGGCTGAGGATCCAAACCCTGTGTTGAGGGTCTAAGTAGGCTTAACCACCTATCGTAACTTGGCTGTTGTCTTGCACTATGAAGTCCAACATGTTAATAATGCTTAAGTTAGAAATTAAAAGAACATAGTAAAATTTTGGCATGAAATATACAGTTATTTTCATCCCCAAATTCTACAATATTTGTAAAAAATACATACAACAAAGGATTTTGTAATTTAATGGTTGACCCTATTAATTAAATGCAATTTAGATTTGTGGTAGCTGTGCCACCTTGTAACATATGTTGAATGTTTTCTGCTATAGGCCAGAGATCAGTTATGTATTATGTACCATCTTGTGTTAGAACATCTGTCTGATTGAAATAAATTGAAGTACACTGGTTCGCAGTGATCGTTTGACAACATGTCCACATCAAAAGTTTTCATTGAGATATAAATTGACAGCTCTTATCTTATAAGGCACTTGTATTCTATTTGCATTTTGACTGTGCCCATTTTCATCCTGCGATAAGACCCGTCAAAAGTTTTCCCATAACTCACGTAAATTCAGACTGGCTCATGAATACATTTGCAGCATACAGGTTGATTGAGAAGGAGGACTACTTTTTTTTCAAGTCTCTTGAATATTCTGTAGCTGTAAATCTCATCTTGAGCTTTACTAAAGATTTTTTTCCATGCAGTTTTATTTACTATTCAATCTCTCCATTGAGAAACGGTTATTCAAGAATGTGGTTTATTAAATTTCAAATGGAAATGAGTCAGTTTTAGTGTACATGGTTGCATGACATTCATAAGTTGTTAATATGTATGCTTAAATTACTAAATAAATGAAATGCTGCATTAACTATTTATAAAACATGATCTAATCTAGTCTTCTTTCTGTCCAGACTTTAATAAGGTGTCAGGTTTTTTTCTCACCATTTTGGGAACAATCATATGACCCCACCCCCAGAATCAGGATATTTTCTGTGTTTGAGACAAAATTGGAAAAACTCAAACCTTATATATATCAAATAAAAAAAAGTCAAATGTTTGTTTTATTCAACTCTTGATATATTTCACTCATTTACAAAGCAATATCTATTTCTCATATGACTGAAGTAGTCAATTATGTAATTTATTTGACAATTATTTTTTTGTTCTTTAATAGATAGCGAATTTGGGAAACATACTTTTTGCTGTTGGTAACTTGACCCAATATCTGTCTTCAAAATGGGCCAAAAAACTTGGTTGTAAATGACTTGTGAAATTATGAATATTAGCCATTTTGTTTATTATGTTGTTTGTTTTTGCAGGTGATTTATATATTTTTATTGTTCACTTAGAATCATTGAACTCTTATCAACTTATTGGTCCAGATTAACACCCACTTTCACCAGGATATGTTCAAAGCAGTAATTACTTACTATACAGTGCGCACATTTTGATAAAGCTACATCAAATAGTAAAAATTTAGATCAGGCTTATATTGTGTGGATTTTTTTTTACTTGATTATCAATTATTCTTTCTATTTTATATCAAAAGTAGTACTGAGCAGAACTGGTTTTTCAGTAGCAGAGTGGTGAAATTACCAAAATGGTGACGAGGTGAGAACCAGACCCTAGCTTATATCCCAAAATATCAAGTTTTTATTGTGCTGGAATTTCAGATGTAAAAAAAATATTTTGGTGTTACCATTTCTTCTTATTGTTATTGTTTCCAAAAATCATATTCATATACCGTATAAGTTATAAAAGTTTGAACAGCAGTCAGGAAGGCTAAACCATTAATCTGTTTTAAAGTAGCAGGTGATTAAAGTTAATTCAATCAATTAGGTGTGTCATTAATTATCCTTAGATTTTTTTCACATAGGGTTGACAATAGGCCCCATGTTGGTATTATTGACAGACCTTCAGACTGGGCCTCGTCCCTGGGAACAGTGAAATAAAAAGGCGTAAGCTATAACAGGATATATATTAATACAATCAGCAGTATTTATCAGACTAAAGCCAGTTAAATGGTCTAATCACCAATTGAAAAGTTTGTTTTCAAACAACCAGACGATTGGTGGTTGTCTCCATAATGTCTTATCATCCAGACGGATCTTGGTGCTGTCTCTTTGCTTTTGTACAGGTAAGAAAGTAAAATTAATGTATGCAAGAGACAATGGGTTAGCAAGATTTGACTTTGGAAAAAATATGTCTCTCAAAGAATGTATAAATATTTATAAAAAGATTTATCTTTCTCCAAAGTTGTTTTTGATGAGATGAGTTTGAAGAACTATCAATCTTACACAAAAACAACAACAAGTGTCCAAAGGACTTTCTAAACTTTAAGAACCTCATAATACCCCATGGTCACAGCAGACTTTCTCAGGACAATTATTGCAACAATACTTGCACAATACCTGAGACTTAATGTCCACCAAATGATCACTGTGACTAAACTAAGTACTTGATCTATTGTAGAATACAATATAGATAACATCAAGCCTACTTGCAGTCCCGACAGAAGGTCATAAAGACTTAAAGTTTGTACTGTTTTGTCCTATTTCTGTTAAGTCACCCTACTTGGTTCACAATAGCTTCCCCCAAGGGTATTACAACTTACAGTTGTATTGTAGGTAATGATTAGCTGGTACTTAACATTTTATGTGACCCATTTATGTCCAAGTTGCCACTTTGAAGGTCCCATAACTCACTGTTGACAAAACTGACCCACAGTCAGACTGTGTAATTAGTTGGATGGCCAAACTGTTGCTGATGCTGCAGAATGTTATTGCAGCTACTTCTACTATTTTCCCTTCTTGGAAGACTTCCTTGTAAATGTGTTAGTATCATTGGCTTCTAGTCTGGTAAAAGTGTTCCTTTTATTTTCAATCATTTTTTTACAAGTCAAGCTGGGTTAATTGTACAATATAATATTCTTATAAATACTGCCAAAGGCCATTGACTGTGGTTCTATCTCTTTAGATATTGACTAATAAAAATTGTTGGAAGTTAGGACACTATAACATGTATCAGTTTTGAAAAGTAGTCAAATTTGACTATGTAACTTCCTCAAATGATTCTAAAGTACCAACCCTTCAAAGCTCTTGCAAGATGGGACAGAATGTCATATTTTCAAGACAGAAGTCATCAATTACTGCAGTAATGGTAACACACATTGCAGGTGATCTAAAACATGACCAAAAGGATAATGCAGGATGACCATTGTTGTCACAAGTTATGGGAAGGGATGCTGGAACACTTGGGCACTATAATCTGCACTGTGTAAAAAGTATGTTTAGTAGTTGGGACAAGAAATAGAAATTGGCATTGTTGTGCATATGATGTGTTGATTTTATTTTTTTAATGTTTCAAACATGAATTGATCAAGCTTGGGCAAAAGATGTTGAACCAGATTAGCCACCTGATCCCAGTTGTCTAATCAGGATATTCACTATATGATTCAGAATCTCTAACAGTTTGTCTTTGCCATTGTGTATAGTTGTTAGCAAATGATTCTGATTACGGTATGCATTGCATACAAATAAAAGTAGCAAGATGTTGGTCAAGAGAGTTTTCATTAGTAAATGTTCATCTGATTTTATTATCCTTTATCAAGTTTTCTCCATGTAGCCCTAATACCTTGCCCATGAATGACCCATTTCTGTTTTTGTGTGTCCATCATTATTTACAGGATCCTGCTGTGTCAGTGATTAAAGCTGGTTATTAATAAAAGCCCAATGGTCAGTGGCTGAACCATTGTACAGTGGTCAATGGCCACAGCCCTAAAGGATTTTCACACCTGTACCAATCCCTTGTGATCAATAGACATCACATCACAGCCACTCAGATTCCTTGCTTCATATAGAATACAATCAATGTGCAAAAAAATAAAACAACACAAGAAATCAGTATTTTTCATGATTATTAAGTTCGAACACTTTTTAATCAGCCTGATACAGTTTTCAGACAATAAAATGGTCAGATTTCATCCTTATTTATAACATGATCTGCATAATTTGCTCTAGAATTATTTGTAAGTTACTCTGCACCTAGTTGTCAAATAACTAGCAAATAACCAGAACTGGTCGCTAACAAATAGTGTTGGGTTGTGGTAGAATGTGAAGCTGTTGAAAATCATTGGTGTTCTATATGCAAGCTTTAACACCTTCTCACAAGAACTGTTTATATTGAGATCAAGATATCTTAGCCTTGCACACTATCTTGATTTGGTAAATCATTTTTAAGTGTAGATAATTGCCTTATTATTAATATGAGCACAGACGTTGTCATCTCATAAAGTATGTCCATCAGTTCTAATAAACCTTTCCTGTGTGTTCTATTGATTATACCCTATATATGCGTTATTCCTGCCAGTGCTGTTTCAATGTAATGACCATTTGAAGTTGTTTGGCAACTGTCGTTGAGGCACAGATTGTCCAAGAAGTGAAGATAAATATAATAAATTTGGTGTAGCTTGGATGCCATGCTTGAATTTTAGGATGTTAAGTGTGCCCAAGATGTAAGGATTGTGTCCCATATTGACAAGGCTTTGACAGGCAGCTGGAGTGCTGATAAGAAACCACTTGTCTCTACCCTGATAGGGTTGCTATGGTTACCCAAGGTGGACAGAGAGGATGGGACAAACAAACACATAAACTTGTATTGTGTTTATATATATTGGCTGTATTGTAGCTTTTAAACATATGGGCAGCTTTTTTCTGCTTATCTTGGATGCTTTCATGTAATTTAGCTTTTAAATCACCATGTTCTAAAGTTTTTTTCTTTTCAAATTAAATGTAATAAAATTCAGTGTGTAATTCAAAGCATTTCCAGTACAACAATTTAGCATCGCACTATGAACTAAATTCTTTTTAAATATGTAGCCTATATATTTTGTATAAAAAGGAATTAATTTTTTTTTGTGGAACTTATTATCAGTGTTTGAATAAAACTTAGTTTTAATGAACTAATACTCTTTGTCTGATAATTAAAAGAACTCAAAGATAACTTATAACTTTGATAAAGACTGTCTGTAAATTGTAGTTCAAAAAGCTTTCTGTTCAATGGGTAAAAGTACCCCTTAGCAGTTTTATTTAAATGTAGGACAAGCAATGGTCAGTTTCCTAATCTCCATCATTATTCATCACCTGAAGCTTTTTTTGACAGTCTCAAACCTTCCATACCTGACAACAGATGTTACACCTTGTGTCTGTAGGATGGTCTCACTAGACTAACCTTGCTCTTCTAAGCACAAGGTCACCAGGCTTAGGTAAATAGTTTAGATCCAGATCAGCTAGCTCACAGGGAGATGTCTGATCTGGATCTTCACTATTTGCTGCTTAGTCTCTATCTACACCACTTAAATTCTATGCATAAAGTTGTTGGTAAATAACAAATAAGCTGCTATGTATGAGATATTGCCTAAAGTAGCAGGCATAGGCTGAGTCTTCACCTCTAAGGAGGTAGCTGGCGCTGTTGACACATTGGTCAAACTGTCTGACACGTTACTACGGCAACACTAATGGTGGTCTATTGTTTCCTGTCTGCAGGTGATTGCACCCAATGATCAATTAATTCACACAGCACAATAACTGCAGCAAGGGGCAGCTAGTAGCCCATCTTACAATATGCCAGATAGGGTATCATGCATTGCCCAGTTGCCAGAGTGTGAAAACATAACAAAATTGAACACAAATTCTGCTGCAAAGATATTATTGTACTAAGATGGCTGAGCTGCAAGTTTGCGGCTTCAAACATATCTGTTTAACTATTTGACATGATTGTTGTTGTATTTTTGGTGCATTTATTATTTTTGTTGACCTGTTGAATTGTATTCTGTATTTTGCTTCTGTGCAAAAATAGTAAAGCGCCTCTACCTGAGGTGTTTCAGATATCTGACCCAGTAGATGAATGTGATAGAAATCTAAAATAACAATATCTTAGAAATTTAAAATAACAATAACAATTTGCGAAATGGATCTGATGATATCACGGTGTCAACTTGGGTTAGATAAGTCAATCAAAGCTGACAGTTACAGTCCTCATTTGCCATAGACATAGTTTGGATGGGGCAGAGTTGCGCAGGTGTACCATTTTGAAGGTCAAAGGCCAAAGAGGTCATACTTAAGGTATATTTTTGTATTTTGTTTTTTATAATTTGTTTTTATCTTCTGGAAAGTCAGAATAATAAAAATGGTCAAAATAAGAACTAGCCAGACATTTCTGTAAAAATGCAACAATCCAACAGTGTTTTGACTTCCTTTTATGGTCATCAGAACAGAACATATTTTTTTATTCAGATTTGTACTCATGTACATCATCGTATTATAAATACAAAGTTGAAGTCCTGTTCACTGACCAAGGCTATCATCATAGTAACTAAATCTGGTGTTTTGAGGTGAGATACATTCTCTCAGTGACCTGTTGACAGCCATTTTTGAAGTTTTGGAAGGGGTTAACTACTCTCTCATGTATCCTTTGAATTGGCAACAAACTTCTTGGTAGTTTTCTGTAAGAATTATGACTCTTATGGTAGGAATGGATTGTCAGATAAATATGTGAGATGTGTTTATTTCATTATATATATTTTTATTTTATTTCTTTTCTATATAATAATAATGTAAATTATTATAATTGGTTTAATGATTCCATTTATTTGTTCTATTTGCCATAAACTGCAGTGAGTTTGAGACTGTCGGAAATCAGGAAGTTCCTAGATAAAGAAACTTTCTATTTGGAAAGTTCCTGTGTGTCGCAGGTTCTTTCCATGTTACCCCCTCTCCCCCTCTTAACACTAACTATATTAAAAGAATAGCAACAAAACTTATTTAACCATAAAATTGTCCCATTTTTTTCAGTTGAATGTCACCTTTTTATATCGGTCAACATTCCTTGAAGGAATTTATCTGTCTGTTGTTCTGTGGTTATCAGGTTTTTTGTTAAAAAATATAGAAGATTTTAGCGGATTTTATTGTCAAATTGCTACAGATTCAACTGGAGATAACATTTATTGTGAAGTGAATTGTTCTGACACTAAAGTTAGTCTCCTTCTAAATTGTTTATTAATTCTTCATCTTACTCATCATCTTAGCCATCATCATGTGCATTAGCAACATCATCATCACCACCATCACCACCAGCACAGGCCTCCTCCTCCTCCTCATTTCTCCTTTAACTCCCAAACACCCCAATATAATCCTAAGTACTCCCATCATTGCATTTTCAAGAGCATTGATAAGCTTTGTGTGTTTTTCTTTCCAGTCAAAAACACTTAATTGTTTGCCTAGGAAGTTTTAAGGTATTTCACTTATTTGGTTGTATGCTGTTCTACAGGTAAGTAAAAATAGATTGTCCCACTCCTTTTGTTGAAAGAATGTCCGATAAGACATAAAGACGTGGGTCTACATGGACATGTACTTGAGGAAAGATATGAGTAAGGCAAACTAAATAAATAAAAGACTTGAGACTTCTATCATGTTTGAATGTAAAGTAACTCAATCTAGGACAGCAATGAAATTTTTAAAGAGGTTTTCCAGTCAAATGATTATTCAGTAAAAAGATTTCCATAGCAACATAATTTTTAGGGTTTATGTAATTTTTGTTTTTGTGAAATCAAACCAAAATAATTTTTTCTACCTTATTGTATTTTTTCAGTGGGGGTTAAAAAAGCGTCCACAACCCTTTGTGAATTTGACCAGAAAAACATTACCTATTATTGTGCTTTGTAATGAATGGTCAGTTTAAGATTTAGAAGTTTTTACAATCACTCTTACGCAGTTAAATATAACCAGATGACTGACTGATAAAGACTTGGTGGCCAATAGTGTAGATCCTGACCAGACAACTCTGACTGGGAACTGGCTGATCTGAATGTAAACTATTTGCATAAACCTAAGCAAATCCTATCAGGCTTAGAGTCAGATACTCTGAAATAATGCATTGCTTTTACTTTCAACATGGCATGTAGGCTGTATAATTTAACTCTTCACATAAATTCTCCTTATAAGGGTTTTAAATTATCTTCAAGGTCTCTGATGGCCTGCTGGTGATTTACTCACTCTAGAAATCAATTGAAACAGGAAATTGTCCCCCAAGATAAAGCCTTTCTAATTCATTTAATTCCGATAAAATAAGGTGCAAACCTCCGCCTATTTGTTCTTTTATCAGAAGTTTGTCAATGTTGAAATGCTTTGTGTAACAAACTTAACTGACTCCCTCACTTACTCCCTTTTCTTGTTTCTATGCCTGAACCATATAAAGTCAGGTCAGGAAAACATTGAACTTTGAAAGATTTAATTATTTGAGAACATTTAATTCTCATAATTTAGTTTAATGTTCATTTTATTCGCTATGTTTCTGAATTGAATAGTCAGTCCCTCATTTAAAAAAAAATAGATGGGAATTTTTTTCTGCTTTTGTTTTTTATTGAATACCTTCAGAGTTGAGCCACTTTCCATTTCTTTGTAATGTGCAACTCAGATCAGGTGAAAGGAAGGTGAAATTGAGTTGTCACATTCTCACGTTGCTTGCATGACCTAATTTCCTGTTTGATAATTCAAGTTCAACTATTTTGAGAAGCAATATTCTTTTTACACAGGAAATCATTGAATTTGAATATTTTTTTTTAGGTTTTTACAATCCACAAACAGTCTTTCAGTCTTGAGGAGATGATGTTCACTAGAAGAGATCAATTGCTGCCTTAACACTTTGATTTCATGCAATGAATATAATGGCATGATACTTTATACATTCCAAATTTTCCACATATCGGAGCAACCATTGCCAAAACCATCATATACCTAAGCTGAGAAAAAGAGGGGGAGCTATCATTCTATATCAATTATGTTTTATATGAACATTGACTGTTTTGGAGGCGTATATTCATGTGCAGATTTACCAAAGAGCAATTTATTGGTCACTTGACCATTTTCTTTTGTTTATAACCAGGCAATACTGTTATTGTTGGCATCATATGAATAGGTCACATCATCAATCATTGTATGTATTCTTTTGTCGAATTTTTATGCTTGGGATTAAGGCAGATCAGGTCTTTAGCACCTGGGGTCTTGTAACTGCAGGAATAACAAATGTGTCTTAACACAAATCTACCTAAATTGTGGAAATCTTCTTATTTATTAATACTCTTCAGATGGGATTGAGTCCTAAACCTGTACAAATAAAGAGAATCTTTTTACTCATGAACCTCTCAACGATTTGTCCCTAAATAGGCTTGAATGTTAACGGGGTTGTCTTAGATGCAAAAGTGGATTATCCATTTAAGAAATTCATCAGGATTTAGGTCAGTATTGTGTTAGAAAATGATCACCCTTTTTGTGTGGTACAGATTTTTAGCCTCCCCAGTGGTAGCGGTGGGAGTGGGTGATACAGTTCTGTATTTGTTGTGCAGAGTTACAAGGTCTGTTTACCTTCAAGTAACTACTGAATGGTGTTAGTTAATGTAAGGCAACTAATCCTTCAACCAGTATTTGCCATCAGATTAAATCCTCACCCAAATGTATGCACAATCAAGGTATAATTTCAATGCATTATGAATTGACAAAAACTTAAGTTATAATGCATTGTTATCAGCTTGAGACTTTTATAAGTCAACTTTCTGCTATTGGTATAACCTTAAGTTGTATAAAATAGTTAAAAACCAAACTTAATTCATAGCCTGAATTCCCGGTACCTAATTGTTTGCTGAATGAATGACCTTTAACCAACCTTATAAGATGTCTTATGATTACTTGCTATCTTTTTTAAAGTCAGATGGAAATTTCAACTTTATTTTTCTGATCAAAATCTGCCTGCTGCCTGAAGTCGGTCCCAGATTCAAACTTAATGTTGTATAGCTGCCCTCAGATTTACCTCTGTCTTTCCAAATCTGTAGTTGCATTTTCTCTTTTAGAACAGCTGTTGACTAACATAACAATAAGAACTAAAAATAATACCATTTGTGCTGTCTTAAGCCACTGGAAGATACATTATTGTGTATTTACAAAATAACAACTATTATCACCTGCCATAACTGTGTACGTAATTAAGCAGATATTCTCTTAATTACTTGCTAAGTATCAATTATAACAGTCTGTACATTATATTGTATAGATATATTTATGTCCTAATTAACATACCATAACCAATTGCTGTAATGCAGGTAATTATAAGGCCTCTAATTAACACACAGTTATAACAAAATTCTTGTTTAGCTTTTGTTACATGTAAAGATATGTGATTATCTGTTTTCAATTGCTCTTTGCTAACCATTGATGTTATAATACAGAAGAAAAAAGTAGATGACTGAGTTGTACTTCATACATCAATTGAGTTGTAATATTATATATTGTACATTTATATATTATCACAAAATAATTATGAGACAATGTAGTTGAGAGGAATATATGACATACTGTAAAACTTTATTATTTGATAAAAATCCTTTCAGTAACTTCTTGGGTACAGGTAAACTTTCTATACTTAATAATTGAACACTACCACTTTAAAATTGGTAAAAAAAAATTTTTTTTTTCATTGTTTATCTTTGCATTTGCTAATCTTCAAGCATTTTATGACTAATACGCATTTACCTCCCTGTTTCTAGTTCATAACAATGACAAAACATGCTATTAAAGATAACAAATTGACAATGATTTGCATTTTGAAATCTGTTTTGTTTAGACCTGTTTATATGTATGTTAATCTGTGTTATCTCTTACATAAGCAACCAGAATAGCATACATTAACAAAATTTTGTTGTAGAAGCATAAATGTAATGATGACACAACCTCTGTCATAGGTCGACCATGTTGATTCAGTTCCCCGTATACAGTTTTACCCCACGTTATGTGGACAATTGGCTTTTGAAATTTGTGTCCATTTGATCCAGATCTCGCTGTACAGGCCATGCATACATGTGATTCACAATGATAAGGTTTTAATTACCAGTCTATTATCAGCATTGTTTCCTAAAAAGCTATTGTCCTCTTTAAACAATATCTGTGGATCCATGTTGATCATTAATGGATTCAAACCCAGATGTGGTTGACATTGAATATGCCCATTGGTTATGGCGTGTGGTACCGTAATAACAGAGCTGAAGGTATACCCTTAGCATGCTACATTTGTCGAAATCCAATACTAAATTGTAGGTTATTTTAATAACAGTTTCATGCATAGGTAACCAGATGATTTATAGTGAATTAGACATGGTGCTTAATAGTGTAGATCTTGATCAAGCAGCTCCCAACTGGAGCTGGCTTATCTGGGTCGGCATTATTTGCCTTGGCCAGATCAGTGTTTACTTAGCGGCCAAAGAGCATAGTAGGGTAAGTCAGGTCTGAAGTGTCAGTTTGTCTCCTGCTAAATCCATTATTTCACTTTCAACCCTTATTAATGGTATTTGTCCAAATATCTGATAGTAGGGCTGTCATGATACACTTGAAGCATACCATGCTTTACATTGCTATACATATAGAGCATATTTCAATACATTCTGCAATATATTGCCATATTTTATCATGCTGTTATATGCTGTCATTCGATATAATAAGCTGAATGAACAACAAATAACTGTGCAAAAAATGACAAAGCTTCATTACAGGTAAACAAAGAAACAGGAAGGTAATATGACTATGAGATCGTATGGTACAAATACAAAACAATCTTAACAATAAATTTACTGCAAATTTATGACAGTGTTAGTTGACAGATGTTCCTGCTGAGTTTTGGTGTTGATGATTCACTTGTGTACTAGTACTTAGATTGGCTGTATATCCATTGTATTTTACAGGTGCATCACAATGTTGACACAATGCCACACCTTCAACAATTTTCTTTGTTGATCTGTCCACCTTCAGCCAACTTCAGTGGCCTCTATAGGCTACAGCTCTCTTAGCCTTTTTGTTTGATGCTCTTTCAAAAGAATCTGTCATCTAAGTCATATAACTTACAATTTGCAACTGATGCATTCGATTAAATTGCCAAACAATGGGTAATAATAATGTTCTAAGTATTCTGGAACAAACTTATAACAATGTAGCTACTTTTAGTATAGGTTTCTATGTCCATTAATATTCATGCTGCTATGCAACATTCCCTTTTTCTTAAATCATGTAATACAACTATGCAGATAAAGTAAAATCCTTTTTTTGAAGCTAGCTCTAAGTGTTAGGAATATAGCAAACTGTCATTGTTTATCAATATTGTAAATTGTCATTGTGTATCATGGTACAGTAATGACTTAACAAAATATGCCAATATAGTGATATACTGGCATATTGTAACAATTGTGGCCCTAGCTATCTTAAAGTGACAGTTTTAAAGTAAGCATTGTACATTAGCCCTGTTAAGATGAATTAGCAAAAAATGTAAAAATCTTAAAAGTCTGTACTGTAGTTAATATCTTGTATATATACTATAAATGTAACTGTTAAAGTGTGCTTGGAAAAGTGGTTAAAAGCAATTGTTGCAAATAATAAGAGAGCGTAACTAAACATTATAAATTTAGAGTATGACAAGTACTAAACTTATCTTTTTGTAAAGAATGACACAGTGCTAAGCTTGATCTGAAGATTAAGATATCTGACTGTAAATTGATTCTAATGCAGTTCTGATTTTTCAGATTAAGGTAGTATGATTGTAATTTAATACCTAATTGGCGTGTTATCTTATCTTACCACCTGCAACATGGTCGCTTAATGATTTCTTTTGCTGATATATGCTGTAGGTAGACTACCTTAAGCCTAATTGTGCTTGATATATTAAGCTTGCAGGGTTTTATGGGATTTAATTATATCTGTTTATGTTGTGACGGAAACTTCAGAGTGTTACATATTGCATAACATTCTTGATAGTCATGTGTGAATTAGTTTTTTATTTTGCATCAATTTTAGATGTTTCTGTAATAGCAACAGTAAAAGTATTCCCTAAGGATGCCCTTAAAGGTGTTATCCAACAGTTTGGACCAAAGTTTCTTTTTTTTTCTTCAAATAAATCACCACTCGTCATTGCAAACAGGTATTTCCTGTCCAAGCCACGACACAGAGATATTTTCCTATCCAGAGATGGCTATTTTTAGTCTTAGAACTCCATGTTACCACTTACCTTTGAGATCAAGTTATATAGTCATCCAGGTAATCTGCTCTGATGTCGCTATCTATTTTCAGCAGAAACCACTATTGAGCTTTTAATACAGTTAGAAAGATTACACATTCAGAGTGCTTTTTTGTGTGTGATTAGTTCTGTCTAACAATTCAGTTTGTGTTCAAAATCATATTTATTAAGTCTTAAGCATAAATTTATACAAAAAACAAATTCCCCAAAACAGTGGTTCAATATAGTAAAATGTATTTGGTATAGGCAAACTGTCTACCTGATGGAGCTGTCGTCACACCATATACCGACACAAAATCTGAGATCAACTGACCACTCCTCGCTGAGCTACTCTGTTCCTTTTAATAAACGCAGAACTTTCGGGGATAGGGGATTTCGTACTGTGGGGCCAACATTGTGGAACAAATTGCCAATTGCAATTAGGGAATCTGAGACATTGGATATTTTTAAGAAAAAGTTGAAGACCTATTATTTTAGAGACTTCTTCAAGTTATTTTAAAATTTATTAATGACATTGTCTATGAGTATTCTGAGAAAAATCGCCATTGTCATGTTAATGTTCTATATTTTAAGTTTTGTTACCCATTCTTTTTAGATTGATAATGTTAATTCTTAATATTTTATTATCTCCATTTGTTCTAATACTGTTTTATTATAATAGTTTTAATGATTCTTAAGTGATTATGTGTGCTTTTATTTAAATGTGCAATTTTTACATGTTCCTATGTTAATGTTATGTACAACGCCATTGAATATGTGTACATAAAAATAGGCGTTTAATTAAATAAAGAAGTTTCGAAGTTTCGAAACTGTCGGACACCACCTTTAATCTATGGTCTGTAGGTTTCTGTCAGTGCCTTTTCTCCACTGTTGGCTGCTTTAAGAGCCCACCACCAGAATGATCACAATGTGAAACACAGGTTTGATGGTCCAAGGTTATAAATCTTTGTGCTGGAGTCTGAGATTGAGCTGGAGTCTGAGATCTACCTCAATGATCTGATTGGCTGAATTTGAAATTAATTTAAAATCTAACCAATCAGGTGCTTGAGAATGATCCCATGACTCAAGCTCTGAGTTTTTAACCTTAGGACCTGGGTATTTATCAGAATCCTGGAAACTCAGTAAAGCAACTATATTATGTTCAAAAAGAATTACTAAAATTTATGTTTTTGGCTGACATTACTTATATTCTTATTCTTCAGAATGCTTAAATGATTTCTGATTGCTTATTGTTTAACATACTCTTGCCTTTAATCCACCGTTGATTGGTTTTAAGTCTGTCAATTAGATTACACTTCCCAAGAATTCTTAAGTCAACACTTATTGTACAAGGGCTGAATTTTTCCTGTTTCAGAAAAGAAATAGAAATCATTCTCCCCTAATGGGCGAACAATACTGACATAACATCTAATTATCTTGCATCAGGGAAGTCTTAACACGCACTCAGGAGTCCAAGACCTGCCAATATTTTTTTTTCTAGGGAAGTTACTCAATCAGTTGCATGTAACTGAGAGGAGAACAGACTGGCCTAGGAAACCAAAAAAAGACAAGCTGTCAGTATTTTGGTCTATTGCCTTTATGAAGTAATGGAAGCTACAGCAGGCAAAAAGTTTGGGAATATGACCAAGCCTTCTGTGACCAAGATCACAGTATCTGTCAGAAGCTTGGTAAAGCATCTTTTCTAGATCAATACAGACGTTATGAAAGTAAGGAAAATGATTTAGGTAGTACAGTACAATTAACTCTTGGCCTCACAAGCAGGTATTGGAATGGATTAGACTAATAGGCAAACAGAGCAAATCTAGATAAGAGGCCAGCTTGGGGGCGCCGTGATCAGGATTTACCGGTAGACTATTTGGTGCTTAGTGCTTATAGTCTGTCTGTATAACGTGTGTCCTAATGCATCATGTCGTATGCAAACAATTGTTCTATGGTTTTAGTATTGGTTATAAACAGACATATTCTAGACTTCTGGACCAAATTGTACTGCAGCTATTTCTTTTCTAAAATCGTAAATGCAAATGAGATGTCAAATTACAATCATATTACAACACGATTGTAAATTGATTTAATTATCAATGTGCAGTAAACAGTTTTAAGACATTCAGTCGGCGATTACTTGGAGATGATCATGCATGCGAGGGGTGATATTTATCATTGATTTTTAGATTTATACTCTTATAATATTGGGCACATAAAATTCTAAAATACTAGTTCGACTTAATTTAACATTTTGCCTCTAAAATCAGCTTGAAGCACCACTTTTATGAGCATGCATGGAAACCACATAATGAAAGGGGTTGTAAAACATTTCATATATAGGCATTTTAAATCTTGATCTATCACTGACCTAGCATCAATCTTTACGTCTTGCACAGTTACATGATATTGGATAATCTAGGATCACACCAATTTTGAGGGGATTAATTAATAGACAAACATATTTCTGTTTGGTCTTGCCTGTGGTTATTGGTTTAATGAAATTGTTTATTGATGCAAGTAGTTAGCTCCTTCTTTTACTTATATTGACTCCCACACATTTTCAGATGATCAAACAAAATAGTAGTGTAGGAGAGGGAAAGAAAGATTGTGTAAGGTTGGTGGTGGTGTGGTGTGCGTCTGTGTGGGGTTGTGAGTCCATAATGTTGAAAGCAAACTAGACAAAATTGAAGAAGCCAGTTGTAATTAACCCAGACTAAGCCTGTTTTCTCCTAATGTTATTTCTTCTTTTTGAGATAACTTCAGGCAAAACAGTCCATTATTATTAGCATCAAAGAAGGTTTGCTTTTAGGTGAGGAAATATGTTGTCAGAGATGCTTACATCCTGAAGGAATCCACTTTAGTCGGGGTCAGCATTTCAGTGGGTCAGATTGTACATTTGTTGACTTTCTTCACTACTGAGCCTTAGACAGTTATGACAACAGAAAGAGGCAGTGCTGATGTGGGGCAAAACTACTTGCAAAACATTTAAGAACTGCCAATAAAGTACACATTGTAATATGTTCATGCAGGTCACTGCAGTTCCTCCTGGAAACCATGCTGCTAGCTTGCCTAAACACAAATTTGTATTGCCAAGGCAAATAGCGTAGATCCAGATCTCTTACATGACAGAAGCGACACTATATGCTGCAGTTTCTCTGGCAGAACTCCGGGTTGTCATTTCATTAATGTTATAAAATAACTTAAAAATATGCTATGGATTAATATTTACAAAGTTAGCATTTAAGTTAATGAAAAATGCTGTTTGGTTCTATTTCACCTTGTACTTTCATTTTAATTGCCTTATTATTATGTGCACCTTAATCTGTTATATCATTCCACAGACTTTTGACCCACATTCATGTTGTGTGACGACAATTTCCTTCTGTACTTATGTTCCATTCTAACCTTGTTCACAATAGATGACCTTATTTGGCTGTCTTCATTTTCCCATCCATCTCCCAATACTAAGATCTTTTTCTTGTTACACAATTACTAGCACTGTCTCTAGTCTGATCCACAAAAGTTGTCTGTTTTACCAGCTGGTTCTTGAATTAATGAGATCTGTTTTTGCATACAGTGTATGTTTTTAAAGCTTTATAAAGGGTTGCCCTTGCTTTTGTATACTATAAGATCTCATGAGGTTTCTTGGTAAAATGGTTGTGTTGATCTGGGTCATCCAGCTGCTGCTGGGAGATATCTAACCAGGATGTGTGCTGCTTGCTACTGGTTCTCTAGGAGTATACTCTATGTAGCATCATGTGTACAGTCTTGACCAATAATTAGTATGGACTGTTAACAAAATGTAGCGATAAGGTTTACTTATAATGGATATATTACTTATTTAAATAGACTATTTCAGTATGAAGTGGAGTATTTAACTTATATGGGCAAGTTCTCAAATTTTACTTTGATCTAATTATAACTTTTAAAGCAGTATTTTTCATCATTCTTAAACTAAAGCATAATATCTACTTGTTATTAAATCAATACATCTAAAAAAAGCTTAAAGAATGATCGCGAATCTTACAATTCCTTTAGCAATATATCCTAGAATTTTAAAGAAATATATCCAAGAATTCTTAAAGCAATATATCCCAGAATTCTTTAAAGTAATACATCCCAAAATTCTTAAAGCAAAATTTATCCCAGAATTCTTAAAGCAGTATATCCCAGAATTCTTAAAGCAGTATATCCCCGAATTGTTAAAGCAACATATTCCAGAATTCTTAAGGCAATATATCCCAGAATTCTGAAAGCAGTTTGTTTTATAATTCTTAATGAACCACTTAAATGTACCAGTAGACACATTTTACGGTTCATTGTATCATAAGAGTAAAATATAATTAGGCTCAGGAAGAGTAATGAATGAGTAAACACAAGGAAAAATTGCCTTAATCTGGAGGTCTACTTACTGAATAATGTTCTTCCAGCAATGTTTCCTTTAGGTAAGGGGATTATCTTGCATGAAGTCATCCTCAATGACAAATGTGTTTTTCATTCACAACACAAACATACACCCCAGATCATAGGGGGTATGTTGTGGTTAAAGTCAAATTATGCCACACATGTGAACAAATAAAACTGCGTACCTTAGTCCTTTTAATGGACTGTACATTTTCATACATCTTTCAGCTAAGTTTACCCTTGGCTTGCTACATTTGTTTAAAGCCAATACTTAATGCTCAATTACCTGGTTTAAACTCTATGCATGCTTAACAAGATCAATTGCTGTAGACTGGTCAGCAAATAGTACAGAACCTGATTAGACATACTGTGAAAGCATTTTATTTCGTGGGGCATTTAATTTCGTGGAATTCGTGGGCAAGACAATCCACGAAATAAAATGCTTTCATAGTAATTCCTAGCAGAAGCTGGCTGATATGTACCTGTGGTATTGTTCTAGGTTTGGCCATTTCATGTTTTGAGCAGGCAAAGAGATAATCCTTCACTTGCAGATTTTTTTTTAAATAAGCGTTATAAAATCTTCATTTTTTGCTTATATGTTCATGCTAAGGTAATGAAAAAAATGTTTAGACTCATCACCAAATAGTAGAGATTTTGGTAAGACAGTCTATAGAAGAGAGCTGGCTGATCAGAGTTTACACTCTTTGAAAAAACATTTTAAACATGTGCTTATCAGGCTAAGGGTTTGAAAATGGGTGGATATTGTATGATAGAATAAGCTAAATGATACACCATCGTATTACTGATCATTGCATTTAATGGTTTCGACACTTAATCTGCTAATTACAGATTGATAAGTCTTAGGCAAATTGTGTTTAGTCCACATTTTCTCAATTAATGCATCTAGTTTCCATTGCTAGTAGTCATTTATTAGCAAAGCTTGGGTTATTGTATGTTGTCTTATTATAGACAGAGATAAAAAGAGCTTTGTCAGCATTTTAATTTTGCAATTACACATAAAACCCAAGTGAGAGATATAGTGTTTGCTCTTGTCAAGAACAATAAATGTCATCAACTAATAAACAACTAAAAGCCAGCTAACAAGAAAAAGGACAAAATATGTCAGACAAGTTTTTCTAAGTGCAATTTAAGTCATGAATTTGATAATTTTATATATTTTAAAGGGCAAACAGAGTATATTGTAAACTTGAAAATTATGCATTGTTTTGCTACAGATGTTCACTTTTAGTTAAAGGGTGCTGCTGCAACTGTACTAAATTCTTGCAGGATATACTTTATGTAAATAAATTCACAAAAGTATACATGCGTATTACACTTTTTATAATTTAAGACGTATCTGTTTTCATTTTAAAGACAGATAACAAGTTAGAGTAATATTCCATTGAATTTCTTAGTTCTGGAAGATAGAAAGTCATTGCGCCGACTTGTAACTCCTCTGACCACTTAGTCTCTCATCGCGGGTTCGAGTCCCGTTTGGGGCGAAGGAGAAGGTCTTTCAGTTGTCTTTGGGTGTATCGGTGGTTCTACCCAGACATGTGTCTGGGATCTTCCGCCACCAAAAAAGGTGGACCTTGCTATAATGATCATAAATGGTCGCTGCAATGTATTTAACAAAACAACAAAAAACAACAACAATTGAAAGTCATTATTCTGCTGATTTATATGGATACACACTATTAGCTTAAGTCTAATGAATTGGTACATGGTCCTGTATTATTAATGCAGGAGTGTTCCTGTAACAAAACCAACACCAATTGCTTAAATATGACTATAACATCACTTTATTGACAGATTACCTTTAATTGATTTTTTAAGGTCCATTTCCTTTAATTGAAGAAAAAAGGTATTTACTCAGCAGAGGTTCTTACAGGCTGATGCCAGTTAACTTAAAACAATTACAAATTAATTTTCTGCTACACGAGGCAATTAAGGGCCTATTAGAGAATGTATTACCAAATTAGTACAATAAGGTAACCTGTGCTAATTAAGGGCAGCATAAAGGAGAACAAATAATAAGAAAGAAATTCAATGGAAAATCAATCAGTTGCCATCGGTAAAGCTAACAATGAAAACATCAATATTTGTGCTCTCCAAATTAGAAACATAAATGTGTATTCGATCATTTCCTTCATCCATTTGACAAACCTGGATTTTTCAACAATTATTGCATTCTTACTTTATGTGTCTGTTTAGGAACTTTTTGTTCCTGCTAATTGATGCTCTAGTTTTCATACAGTTGATTAGTGTAAATCAATTTTTTTTATTTTAATACCTTTCACCCCTTATTCCTGGCACAAAATGGTATTTCCCTGTTAAAGGATAGGTCTATTTAAAACTGCCAGGGGTAGAGCAGGTGGAGATTGAATGTAAACATTGGTGGAGCAAGGACAATATTGACTAAGAGTCTGCAGCTATCATGTTTAAACTCTTCAAGAACTACAAACAATTTAACTCTTAACAATGAGATACAGAAACATGTAGTAAGGGTTGGCTCTCAGGTAGGGGTTTAAGGTCAATACCTTTGTTTCCCCTCATTTCCCCTTTTTTCTGACATTATTATTTAAAACTACTTTAGCACTGAGTTTTTTTTTACATTTAATAATGGCGTGTTTTTTTTGTTAAGTGTTTTTTGTTATTGTTGTTTTTGTTGTTGTTTGTTTGTTACATCACAGAAATAAAATAATAGTCATATTGGTGACATATCAAGCTAACTACTGGTTAGGGAAGGTCCCAGGCATCTCTCAAGTAGAACCACTTTAACTACTTACTCACTGCAGGTCAGACCTCTTATCATAGAATTTCTCACTCTGACCCAAACTTCAAAGTGGTTATTAATTATTGGTAAATATTTTTTTAAATGTTTAATTTAATTGTTTTAACACCATCATGGTTTTATTTTTGCCATTTGCATTAATATGTTAAAAAGCAACATTTTATGTTTTTAAACAAATGTTGATGATTTTAAATATACAACATAGTTTTAATATTTTTTCATTTGATAACAACTCTGAAAGAAATTTCCATAGATTAATGACCTTGTGTTAGGGGTAGCAAGATGGCTTGCGGATCGGGAGGTCGTGGGTTCGAACCCCGGCCGGGTCAAACCAAAGACTTTAAAGTTGGTAGTAGTGGCTTCCCTCCTAATTCTCGGGGCTAAGGGGACAGCATTACGCCTGACTTGTCAGTGTCAGTATAATGGACCGGCCAGGTTCAGTCCTTGGGCACCTCATAAGTGCCCCTGTGCTATAATGATAGAAATGTCGCTGCGCAGTATCGGCAAAAAGGGTGGCTAATCCCAATCCCAAATATATTTCTGACAGTTTAACTGAACCATTATCATGTACCTGTGGAAACTTGCCATGCAGCCCTAATTCATAATGTGAGTCATACATGTAAAAATGGTTGAGTATTTTTGGTTGTGCCTCATCAGTTTGCAAAAGTTAAGTATATATCATTGATCTAAAGTCCTCATGAATCAATTGTTTGTATAATCAAAATGTTCAATTTGAAAATTCCATATCTTTAAAAAAACTTTTTTCTTAAGGTTTTGAATGGGTTATAGCATTTTAGTAAATATTTGAATGTCAGTTGATATTCCCATCAAAGGTATGTCTAACCAACAAGGTGCAGTGCTGACAATATTGAATTCAAGTCTACAAAAACTTACTTCAAAGAAATCTTCACACAATGCAAGACTAAATAAGGACCAGGTCCCTTCAGTAAAAATCAACATCAATACAAAATAATGACACTCCTTGGAGCTCATGTTTGAGTAATTGACATATTTTTGAAAAATAAATACGACTATATTTGTTTATCAAGGACTAGATATGTTTTTACATATTTATGTATCAATATAATGAACCATTTTGTATTTCAAATGCACAGAGTTTGATCTAACAAATTTCATATACAATGACTGCAGAAAAGTGTAGTGCTGATTGTGTATATGCCTGGCTGATCTGGCTGTACACAGTTTGCACAACTGTGAACAGCTGGATTCACAGGCTAGCTTAGTTGAAGATACCTTATAATAAATTGTTGTCTGTCGTTAAAAGTAGATGTCTCACTGCAGACTAAGCTTGTTTTATGCAAAAACTATTTAGACAATTTCAGCCAACACTTTTTTTACTTGACCTCTATGATTTTGGGAAAGAAAATGAAAGTGCTGCAAGCACTGCGGTATTCACTGCTTTTGGCAACGGAGGCACAATTAAAAAATAAAAAACATGTTAATTAGTGTTATTAGAAACATTATTATTATGTTAGATGATTTAAATATCTGTGTTTATTCTTATAGGACCTTTTTTATTTTCCTTTTCCCTTCCCAAACTATATAACACCACTTTCAATATAAGCAGACCTGATTAGACGTTGAAAATTGACCGGTTGATCCACAAATCTACTTCACAAATAACACGTTTTATTTCTATGTATCTAGAGGGGGCTTATTTATGAATTCAAAATTCATTGTCATATTTTATTATTACATTTGCATCTATTTTAAACAAATTCAACATACTCATGTAAACATTAGATGATTTTTTTAAAAAAACTACTGGATTTTAGCTGTGAGACACTTTCCTCTCATTTCACATATACTATCACAGCAATAGGTAGAACTACTCTTCATCTCGCTAAAGGATATGGATATATGGTCTTAATTTGCCAGCTCTTCAGCTTCCTGTGTGAAACAGTAACACTTTATTCACTGATAAGGCAGTGAATACAAACAACACAGAGTACTGGAAAACAATTATCTGTCAGAATAGATATGACAGAATATATATGACTTTCTTTCAAGGATTTAAAAAATAAATAAATTTGTTATCTTTTCTTTTATTCTCTTCTTCCTCCCATGGTAATTTTTGTTGCTATGGTAACCTACGGGGAAATAGATTACCTATTACTCTTCAGTGATGCAACATAGTTGTATTAATATTGATGGCAATAAACAGTGACAAGTCATTGCTCAAATATGGCTGAGGTTCTGTGTGCGACCCAAGAATGTATGGCCAAGTAAAGAAAAGCAGGCCATTGTGGTAAGGGTTAATACTTTTTCACTAATATCCCCTCAGTCTTTTAGTTTTCATGTTTGATTCCCAGTTGAAGCCATACATTTTATGTGAGGTTGTCCAGCTTACTTTTAAAGCATATCACTGGTTCTATAAAAAACATTTGTCGAAGTTTTTCCTTCTTCACTTATTGATAATGGTAGCTATTTTCCGTTTTAAGGATTGTGTTCATGTAATGTTTGTACATACATAGTTCATATGGAAAACATATCATGGTCATATGAAAACATAACATGTATACATGTGAACTTTTTCTGAGGCCAAAGTGGGAGATTTTCACTTGCAAAGTGGGAGAGAAGGAAGTTATCTGTTTCCAGGTAGGGTGATTTCTGAAAATGTGTAAAACACCCCTTTTTTCAAATAATTTTGAACCTTAAATAAAAGAGGGAGTCTCCCTCCAAAGTGGGAGAGCTAGTTCACCATATGAACATGCAGTTTTGTTTGTTATGGTTGTTAAGGTCATTTTACAGCCAGAAGTTTGATGTCTATCAATATTTGAGTCTTCTATTGGGTATTTTTTTTGTCGTTGTTGAAAAAGGTCTAGTATTGTCAGGTTCTATGCAATAATCCAGGCTCATGTTACATCTAGGTCAGTTAGATTATCTCCCTTTAAGTCTTCTTTTATGTTTCTGAATATGAGAGAGAAAAATAATTATAGGCAATTGAAACAAGGCTCAAATGATAAGGTCTGTGATTGGCCTAGTAAAACTGAACAAATTCACCTTTGTGTCCTCAATGAATGGTTTACAAGAGTGTATTATTTGGTTAATATTTATAACTTTATTATAAAAAAATATATTATGTAAATATTAAAAAATAATAATATACATTTAGTTCATTAAAGTGTGAATTTTTACCTTTCTGTAAATAGGTACATGTAATCAAAGACATCTGTTTAAAGAGATTTAAAAATAATGTCTTTAAGTATGGCAATGTTTACTTTGTTAAAACCATTTTTCCAATTCATGCATAAGCTTGCAATCAATTTTTGCAGAATCAATATTTAACAATTCATCTTTATGATCCTTTGAGAGAGAGAGGATCATCTCTAATAAGACCTTTACAGAAAAAGATCCTTTGATAGCACACTTGATAATACACTTTACCCCTTGCAATATCTCAGTGTCCCATTTCTGTCATATGTTCACACAACTAGCCAGCAATCTGTCTTCTTCATCCTGTCTTAGCATTGATCAACATCAAGTATTTTGTAGTAAATGTTTTCTTTCCCCAACCCCTCAACTACCAAGTACTCTTCAGAAAAAGAAATATGTTTTGTCCATGTTTTATTCACTCTCCGAAGTCTATTATATATGATCTATTTATCATGCTACATCCCACAGAATAGATAAATGGTCCAACATATTTACATAAACTCTGTTTGGCTCCTTGTTCGAGGGATCAAGAGGAAACATGGGGTTAAAGATTGAACATGTGTTGAATTTTTTTAAACCCAGAATGGGATGTTTTTTTGCTCTTATTTTCTGTCAGTTGCATTTATTTAACACAAAGTATGTTTTAAGCTTTCTAAAGTTTAAAAGCTTCCACACATAGATTATGTGCATATATATTATTTTGTGAACCAGTTAATTTCATTTCAAATGTACATTAAACATGATATTGTTATATATTAAAAAAAAAATGTATTATTTTGAAACTGACATATGACCAGATTTTACCTTCATATGAATTAAAATAACAAAACTGAAGAAGATGGACAATATGACCAAATGTATCATATTTTTTCCTGTATATGGTTGTTTGTGATGATGATGATGATGATGATGATGATAATGATGACGATGATGATGATGATGATGATGATGATGATGATGATATAGTGGTGACTGTTGCTGCGATGAAGACAATGATGATAAAAATATAAAAATGATGATGATGATAATATTTCTCTTGATGATGATTCATATGAAACATTCAAAAGAATATTTATATCAGTCATTTTTATTTCTTATCACATATATTAGCAAAAGTTTTAATGTAGATGTTAGCTCATGACTCAGAATGTATGAAACAGATTAAAGATTTCAAGTCTCCTTTAATATCCCCCATTGAATCATCATTGCCATATGTACCATCATGTCCTTCCAACGTTAATCTGATTTTAATTGTCTTTTTTTTGTATCACATTTTTCTTTTGACAAGTGCGGAATTAATTGTGCACCTCATTTTGAAAGATTTAGCATCCAGTTAACAATTATAAATAAATACTTTTATTCTGGTGATTATCTGTTTAAGTAAACTTCACAAATTTCTTACCGGTGTATAGTGCAAATTTTCAAACCATTGTTACTGAGTTTAAGTTATAAATAAATGCAACAGGTTAACTTACACTTTTATAAATGTGGTGTCGTGACATTGCACAGATGAAATGATCACCTTTGTACTATCCCGGTGACCCCATTGTTAATCTAGGCGGTATGCCTTTGATTAAATTGTCAAAATTAAGGCTCAGTTTTTTTATCTCAGGGCTTATTCACATGAGGGGTGTTTTGACTATTACCAGATAAGCACAAATTTTATCAGGACCGAGGCAAACATGGATTTAGATCAGCCTGCTCCTGGTCAGGATCTACAGCAATAATAAATATATTTTGTTGACTTTGGCCGTAGTTGTTAACAAAATGACTAAGGAGATAGTTCAGGTTATAATACAAACAAATATGTTACAGATTGAGGATATTAGAAAAGATCTGAATATTGATGTTACAAAAATCATGTAAAAAATAGATACAAGAAAATTTCATGACTTTAGATATAATATGCCCCTAAATTATTATGATTACCTTTATTAAAACTTATTCTTATTCTTTATATTAGCATATATTCAAAAGCTACAAAAATTATTTCTAGGATATAAAATGCAAACCAAAAATAACTATCCTATATTTAACAATTTATCAAATAATTTTCAAAATAAACCAGTCTGTAACATGTCTGTGTGAACTTTACCTGAACCTTTCGACAAACATTTCCTGAAACTTCAAACTGACATTGTAACCACGTGCCTTTTTCACTTTTCCGTCATTCTACCTTTGTGCCACCTTTGTCTTAAGGCTGCACAATAGGTAATGTGATACTTGACCATTGTAGTCTAGTCGTGTGCTTAGAACTTGATTTTCATAGCAGTGTGGCAGCTTTCAATGGCTCCTCACAAATGAATGGATGTGACCGTGTTCTTCATCTGAGTTTTACTGTTCCAGTTTGACAGACCATCTAATTATACACACAGGTCAATATGATCGTGGAAATTGGATTCCATTCAGTTATATACCCATGTTTAATTATGGGTGCTACAGAGAGCTGTGTCTCAAATTTGGTTTTCAAGCTTTAATTATCAGAAAATATGACCTTGAAGAAATATGGTCTATTAAGAAATTGCTGTGTTACAAGTTTATCATGCATTTTGCTTTCATTGCTTAAACTTTAAGTGGGACACTCCCAGCAGTCCAATGCTATTTTTTTTTGCTATATATTGCCATAAAGTTCATTTATTGTCATTGCAGATCAAAAAGATTCAGATTTTATGAAAACTCCCAATCAATGTAACAGCAATTCTGATACTTTATAATTTCAGTAATGTTGGAACTTGATCAGGTCATAATGATGTCATTGTCAACAGTGTGTCTGAACATGCATTGAAGCAATTAATTGTTTAAAGGAGATTTGAAGTCCTTATAATTGTTCAATTACTCGTTGATATGGAATCATCACATGGTAAATTATATTTTACATGTGACCATATTTTTCTTAATCAGTTATCTTATTTATCTCGTTTTATAGTTTATACAGTAATCTTATTTTCCCTGTGTCAAATATGTTGGTGTGTGTCCTTCCATTGCCTGTAGTACTATAAAATCTGTCTGTATTGACAACACTGAGCATTCACTGAAATCTTTCTGCCCAGACAATGGGAAGATGTAGTTAAACAGCAATGATGTTTTTTTATCTCTCTAATTCCAACAGAGACACTGATGTTAGTTTTATTTGCCTGGAAATGCCTTGGTGTGGTAGCAGTTCTTTGTACATTATCCTGCTGTCATTAAACTTTCATGGGAATATGTAATGAGATAATTACTAAAGTCAGCCAGTATTTTGGTACTTGGTGTTGTTGTTTTTATAGTTCTGTCTGCTTTCAATAATTGAAGCTCTTTCACCCCATAACATTCATCAAAGTTTGCTGCTCCAAGAAACCTTTAAGAGATAGAATATAACTGTTTGATTTATCATATAGTTTTATATGATATACTCATATGAACAAAACATATTTCTATCTACATATACTTCCTACAACCGGCCGCAATAGCTCAGGTGGTAGAGCGTCGGCTTGCGGATCGGGAGGTCGTGGGTTCGAACCCCGGCCGGGTCTAACCAAAGACTTTAAAGTTGGTAGTAGTGGCTTCCCTCCTAACGCTCGGGGCTAAGGGGACAGCATTACGCCTGACTCGTCAGTGTCAGTATAATGGACCGGCCGGGTTCAGTCCCTGGGCACCTCATAAGTGCCCCTGTGCTATAATGATAGAAATGTTGCTGCGCAGTATCGGCAAAAATGCCGGCTAATCCCTAATCCCTTCCTACAAGTATGCTTTTTTGCACTTGTTAGTTGATGATTCTACTGGAGAAAGAGTGTAAACAGTCCCTAACAAATTATTTTTGTCTGTGCATTTTGTTACATTACATTTTTTTCCTTTATAAACCCATTTTTTCAATTGTGTATATCAACATGATAAACATTCATAAGTCAATAAGTCATTGCTGACTTTGCCATAGCCTCCAAAAAACACACAATAATTGAGAAGTTGTAAAGTTTAATTTAATAATTTCATAACTTTATAGATTTGTAATGAAAGTATCTCACCAAAAACTTGGAAGTGCACGCAACTTTATTTGTACACAAAGAAGACATTAGTCCGCTGAGGACCATATGGAAGACAGACTGGTCACACGTTTCTATACAACGCCTTGCAGAATGGTTCACTAAATTACAGCTATGGGTGCATGTGCTAATTAAACTCAAATCTCTTCCATACAAAGGATCTTTTTTTTTCATTTGGCTTGACACCTGGGCTTTCAAACTGTTAGACATGTGCGCTAAGGACACTGGATTTATTATATTGGTCAAATTTGATCCATCTGATGGCATGGATTTGATTGGACTGTGGTCACATGTCATTCATTTGGATGCTCTCTGTTTTCATTGTTAAAGTACAGGTAGGAACTTAATAAGAGTTGTTTATTTGGGGTATTAAGGGGACATTTCACGGATGAGTCAATGTAATTGAAAACCTGCACAAGTTGGGTCAATAAATGGCTGTATTTCCAGGGTTCACATGAGTACAGATGGAGTTTTGTCCCAAATGCCATTGAACTTTCTGTGAAATCAATATTTTTCATGGTTAATAATTGTCAGGGATTCAGTAATATGAGCATATTAATGGAGAAAAGGCAGGATTTGAAAGAAATTTGTCATTATCTTGAAGAGCTTTTCTCAGGACAAATATTTCTGGTTTAACTGTCATTGTCAAAATAGACATAAAGTAATACTCATACAAAAAATGGTTTAACTATGCTATTTGTTTTTCTCCTTTACACTGCATTCAGACATTGCAACTTTGTTAAACTGAGCTATTTTGTCATTTTTATCATGGTAAAGAGTTATAAATTGTTAACAATTCCAGACAAAAGAAAACAAAACGGTCTTCAGGTGGCTTTAAGTGCTCTGTCTGAAGTACATAAAGATACATAGACACTAACAATGTGTCATTGCAAGACATATAACGTGAATAGAAAATAAAAAGGTGGAGAAACCTGGTCTGAAAAATCCCATTATGATTTGATTGCTGTCTGGAATAGTTAGAATTATCTGCAAAAAATCTTTATAGGAGTATTGCGACATAAAAATACTTTTTTGTAGTTTCTGATCTGATTTATTTGGCTAGACATTTTAAATTTATGTAAAGATATTTAATTTTATGTTGTATTTTTCATTGATAATTTTAATTGAAGATTAAGCTATGAAAAGGGATTTATGTAGTAGAATATGAAAACCCTCACCCCAAAGTGTGGAGCCAATTCTAGGATTAGTGGACCCTATAATAGAATAATTGTTGTGTTTCGTATTGGAATGATTAAGGCATGCTATTGCATTAACGATTGCTATCATATATGCCTGAGAGATTGTTCATTTAGGATGTATTTTTATTTTTGACTATATAAAACTCATATCCCATCTGCTTATACATAATATATGTTTATCTTAAGCTTTTTTCATAAGTGTTCAAATATTTACTTGACCACCATGAAAAGTTTCTTAAATAAGAACAAGCCATGCTTTGCACACGCTGGACAGGATGACAGACAGCACAAAACAAACAAGATACCTCAGCTATGCTTGTAGTCATTGCCCACTTAATTTTCTGCCTATACCGCAGCCTAAGGGAGACATATTTTACATCTAATAATGAATTACTTGTACCTGTACAAGGTGCATGTGAATATGAAAAGTTTGTTCCTCACAATGCCCTCAAAGGTTATAATAAGTAAACAATGATGTGGTGGTGTATAAAGAAATAAGGCTGAATAAAAATGATGATAATAATATAGGCAACCTCCATGCTTGGGAGTCATCAGGTTATTTCATCCAATTACTTGTTAATACAATTATTATTGCAGTAAATTATGCTAAGATGTGAGTTGAGCACCAGTTGTATAAATGGAACAAATTTTGGGACTATATCTATATATATATTTAGGGACAATATCTATAAATATAAATAAATATAATTATGTAGTTTCTATGTCCTATTGCCAGCAATATTAAGCTGATCATGCCATTGTGATCGGGGGTAGCGGGGCACTATCTTTGTTTTATTGAACACAGCAGTGCAATCAGCGCTCAATTGTATGCCTTGTCAAGCTACATCATGGTAGTCTATAAGTTTTATTGCCTGACATTTGCATGAGATGTAAAATAGCTTGTACCTACTTGAAAAAAACAACATGCTTGACTATCATTGTCATGTAAACAGACATGTAAGGGGAAATAAAGAAGCACCATAGCTTAAATGTTAAGTGATGATTGATTTTATGTAGTCTTCATACTTTTAACCTGGAAATGCAATTAATGAGAGAGTTTAATATTTTAAGACCTGCAGATGGGTTTATTTCTGGTGGCACAAATCAATATACATTATTATCCACTCCAATGCCTGCTTGTCCATCCTCCTGTATTTATACTTCCTCTCATCATAGTTTCACTCACCTTCTTTTAATCTTATCAACATCAGCAGCAACAGCATGCATGGCGTTTGCAGCCAGATGTTTTACTGGGCCACATCCTATTCCAACAAGAATCGAAAGTTGTCATAATAACTATATTTAGGTTGACTTTCATTTCAAAACAAACAAAATATTTAAAGTATCTAATACAGGCTTTGGTACCCTGAGAGTGTTATTTGCTATGGACTATTTAACATTTAAAGTATAATTATTAAGACAAGTTCAGCAGCAAGAAAATGCTGACTTATTAAACAATGAACCAACAGGCTCCATGACCTTTCTGTCTATAAATGTGTGTACATCAGACCAAAGTTTACTTGGGATCTGGGTATAACGATATTGGAGTTCAGTCCCCTGACTGATTAGAGAAGTTAGTCTTTGGGTCTACTTTGGTTAGATTTACTTCATAATATTGCTAGGTCCAGATAGTTGCTGCCTGAGTGTTTCTTCTAACCAGGAAATAGGCAATTGAAAAGGATTATTATAAGTTAACAGACCTTACAATTGAATTTCAGTTGACTATAAGAAAATACTGAAAAACATTAGTGACAAACAACAAAATGTAGGACTCCACCTATTATCAAAGCCTGTAATCTCATTACCTCTGGAGTCCTTGATATTTTAGAAATCTTTCAAAAGTTTACCATCAGAACCAAACAGAAGCAGAATAGCTATAGGGTTTGCAGAGAGAAAACCAGCTTCATTATCATCCTGTAAGCAGATCTATTCCACCACATTACCTTAAGAAATGAAATGCAATCTCCAGTGACTTGCCAGAAGTAAGCGTCTGTGTATATGTTGTTGTCCTGAATGTGACAGATGAGCTCTAAGACAGTTCTGTCTGGCCAACTTAATGACAGAATATAGAATTGTACGAAACACTTTGCCAGCCAGAGTGTCAAGCACTGCTGGTATCTCCAATCTGCTATGTAGAAATTGGCAGATGTGTAGAAAAATAGTGCACATTTAGATCGGCTAGATCAGCAGTATCTTCTGCTGAAGCTTTTTTCTCAAACAGCTATCATCTATTAAACTACAAAGCAAAAATTGATATGAGGTTTTGGCCAGCTACTAGCAGACCTACACTATTTTCTGTTCTTTAAATTTATCAAAACAGTTGTTACCTGTCCGTGCAATAACTAAAAAATTTTATTTTAAAATGTACTAGTTTGACATGGGTTTTAGCATGGTTCTTGCATCTATGGGAATATGAGGCCTCAGGAGACTGGATATGTAAATTTTACATGGAAAAAAGACATAATTTGGACTATGATGTCTTTGGGCTGTGCACTTTAAGGTTGCTGATACAGTACCAATTGTGAGATGGGTCTTGGGATACAAGATACTCGCAGAGTTAAGGAACAAAAATATGAAAGGAACAACATTATTACAATAAATAACCATAAAAGGCAAAGTCTTTAGGCCAGATTTAACATCCTTCAGTTGGAGTTCTGATATTTTCCCTTTATTTCCTAGCCTTATATACATCTCTGAATACTGAGTGTAATATGTCGAAAGTTGGAGTTCTGATATTTTTCTGTTATATACCCAGGTCTCACCCACACCAAAACCGCAAGCTTAAATAAGCTTGCGGCAAGTTTGCGACAAGATTGCGGTAAGATTGCAACCAAGCGTGTTGCAATCTTATTTAAGCTTGCGGTAAGATTGCGATAAGAAAGCCGCAATCTTAAAATTAAGCTTGCAAGGTTGCGATAGGAACCATTACGATCTTGATTGCTCGCTTGACTGCTCGCTTGCAAGCTTGCGCAATCATGCCAAGCGAGCGGTTTGGCTCGCTTAGAAGCAAGCGAGCGGTTTGGCTCGCTTAGAAGCTCGCTTGCACGCTTGGCAAGCTTGCAAGGTTGCGATAGGAACCATTACGATCTTAATTGCTCGCTTGCAAGCTTGCGCAATCATGCCAAGCGAGCGATTTGGCTCGCTTAGAAGCTCGCTTGCAAGGTTGCGATAGGAACCTTTACGAGCTTGATTGCTCGCTTGCAAGCTTGCGCAATCATGCCAAGCGAGCGGTTTGACTCGCTTGCTCACTTATCCCATGCGTGCGGTTTGGCAAGCTTGGAAGCTTGCGCTATCATCCCAAGCTTGTGTGTTGTTTTTCTCTTTGCTTGATCAAATCCGTTGAGTGGCTAAGGTTGTGGCTAGATTGACATAAATAAAATCACTAAATAACATTTGTGGTTTTCACTTAAAAATCCGATGCAACAAAAAATTTACAGGGAAAATAACACAACAGAAAGATACTAAATATATTCCACTTTAATTAAAGACAATGGCAAAAAACATAAAGAAGAAGTGGTCATTTATTAAAGGAAACAACTAAAAGATGCTTATCAAATCAATTAATTTATATTCTTAACCCATAGCTCGCTAAGCACTTATTATTAATATGAGAAAGCATGACAAGCCTTTTTGGGGGGTCTAGCAAATAGGATTTTAAATGATTAAATCAAACTTAAGTATCAATTTTTTTATCATTAAGAATAAAATACATACAATGCACTCAAGAAATAGTACCACAGGTATTGTGTTCAAAAACAGTTCATAGTGAGTTCTTGTTGATTTCTCAGATGACAACTCTAGTTCAGCTTGAGGGAATCTTGCATCCTTCCTCTTACTTGCACAGCAAATGTATTTTTTCTCTAATAACGTCTGAAAAAGAAAAAAATTCCAACATTCTGCATTATTTAATTTTTTTTTTTTCTTACCTGATTTTTTATTTAGCAATGAAAGATTTATTTAGTATGTAAGGGTCTTGTGTTATTTGTACCACACAGGCACCTAATGATTTTTCAGTCAAATTTTGATGCAGAGTAAGTGTTCAAAGACTGAAAGAAATAGATTGGAAATTTTACAAAAAAAAAACAAGGAAACAAACAAAAAACCTTATTAGATGCTGACACAAACTTTTACAGCTTTGGTCATGATGCAAACTTGCCTATTCTTTAAAACAGCAATTTGAAAACAGCAACAAATAACAGGAGCTATAGGCAAAAGCACCCCCATATTTTATATGTTTAAAGCCTGAGCTGAGAAATGCTGAACTAACTAAAAAGTAAAGCTTAACGAAATACTATCTTGGTTATTTTATAAGCATTAATATGCACAAAGGGGTAAAAGTAAAACACCAGACCTGGTAGTGCAATCCCTAGAGTGCCGGCTCCTGGTACTAGAGGCATTGGGTTCAGTCTGGGCTGCAACATACCAAAGTCATGTTAAATGGTAGTGTTATTGCTCCCTTGCTAATACTCAAGCAAATATACAGCTAGTTCTATGACTAGTCAGTCATGTGTCAGGATAATGTGACTGGGTGTATCATGCCAGGTGTTCATGGCATGCTAAAATAAGTAAAAACAGCTTTATATTGGCTTCAATTGAACACTGTCTTCAAATAAATTGTTGGTGGTTTGATTGTTTATTAGGTTTATTGAGCCACCAACAGTAGTACTGGTATTTCAGTTATCTGGAGACGGTGTTCACTTGAAGCAGATATAGTGCTGCCTTCACTGTGTATAGCATGCCATGAACAAATAACATGATACCACATCCAGTCATATTATCCTGACACCAGGCCAACCATAAACACACAGATAAATAAAAAGCCAGTAAATTTAAAATGTATGGTTATTACAGCAAGATTATTTTTTTATTAATGTAAGTGAATACAGAGAAAAAAGGAAATTTAAATTTAAAATATACCAACTAATTTTAATATTATAATATTGCAATCAAAACAGGGACGCCCATGGCTGAGCGGTTAGAATCGCTGACTTGAAGCTCCTCTGACAGCCCCTCACCGCGTGGGTTCGAGTCCTAGTCGGGGTGAGAACTTCCATGTAGGGAGGTTTTCCTCCACCAATATTAGCTGGACGTCGCCAATATGGCCATAAATGTGTCGATGTAACAAAAAATCAAACAAAATCAAAACAGCATATGATTTCCCAAAAATGACATCTTCATGTACCAACAGCTGTGCCATGCAATTAATAATAAACATGGTAGTGCTAAAAGGTAGCAAATGCATTAATACAAGAACTGGTACAAATGGTCAAAATGTTACATAGTTATCTAAGTACCTTTTGTCTTGTCATCCATGCGTTGCTCTACACTGACCTCCTTATTGACATCCGTCTGCATCTCCGATTCTTTTTTTTGTTCACTTGCATCTGGCTGTTTCAAACTAATTAACTATTACAGAAAATAAAATACTTTACATGAGTGGCAATTCCATACTAGCAAACACAGTTATGTATGTGTTCAATCATCATGTACAAGTTATCTTGGATGGATATTTCTATTACCGGTGACCTAAATTTATTTGTTTAACACAATGTAATCAACAACAAAAAATATTGTGTAGCCACTTAAAAGCGTTTTATGTGCCTTTATTCCTATAGTATGGAATGTATCCATGTGTAATGTCCGGTAACTGGATATTACCGTTAATAGGGTCACTCTAAAATAAACAATATTACAAAATGTCTTACGCTTGAACTTGTCAGAACCGTATCAAATTTAACTGAAGCATAAATTAAATATACAGTAGAAAACACGTGTTTATGGAAAAGTCAACGGTTTCAGAAAACGTTTGTGATAAGAAAAAACTAAGGTGAAATGTCGAAACTGAAAAAAATGGCGAAAATATTTAACACGTTAATTTTGCATTCTAAACCGTTAATGTACTAAACTTACTACGTTCAGAAAACCTGATTTAAAATGTGGTGCTTCTTATACTTGTTTAAGTAGATCAATGTCTCACCTCTGCTTAGTAGTCCAGTGAAGGAAAGTCAATTTTTTCATCTTTTTCATCACATTTTTTTGCATTTCGTTGAAAATTGGCGCGGCCGGAAGTGTAGACTGCGCATGTGCTATTGTAAATCGGGACCGCTCGGCGATTTCTTCGGTTATTTTCCGAAAGTTAGATTGACTTTTACTAAAACACCCTAAAAGCGACTTTTAAACTTTTATTATTAAATAGTGTTTATTCACATTCCCAATAAAGTAAGAGTGGTTTTAACATGATACTCTACTGTCTGTTCTGTTATTTTGTTGTCATATTAGATATTAGACTGTAGATCTACTTGACCAGGTTTTCGAAAGACAACAACAAAAAGTTATTAAAAAACTGACATCTTTGGAATGAGATCAAAAAAAATAAATATTGTACTGAGCTATTATTACCAAATCTTTTGTAGCTGTCTTAAATGATAACATAGCTTAAAATTGCTTTTGTGATCAGTCAGGTCAAGGTCACTGTAACTCATAACAGCAATTTGCTTTCCATGTCTACTCAGGATTTAGATAGATATCAAATTTGGAAGTTAACTTGTTTATGGGATGCCAAAGTATGGGACTGTTTTTGTTGTCAATTAGTTTGAAGTACTGAGTCACTGTTACTAAATACATTTTATTTTGTTTATATTCATTATCTTAATTTTTTTGAGGATTAATCAGATTAAGTAGTTAACTAACTATCTCATGGGAAGAATATGTTAGGAATTGCTTTAGGGATCAATTGTTGTCAAGTTATTAAATATATTTTTGGATTTTCTATAAATAACTCAAGATGGGAGTAAGGTATCATTACCAAATTACTTTCTAGGGAGAGTAAATCTGGGACTGTTCTGTATAGGGTTGTGTGATTTCTGTTAAATAATAAATAATGACAAAATAAATTAAAAAAAAAAATGGCAGTTAGTATCTAGAGCTTTTTTATGTCACATTCTGGTAAGCTTTTTTCAACCAACTGTCCATCTAGCTGCATTAACAATTTGCTCGTAAACACTTTAAAGGCTACCGTTTTGATCCAATATTAACCAACACTGGTGGTCAGAATGTCATTAAATGTTTGTCTGTATGAAATCTTGGATGAGTTAATAAATAGGTCACATGGTCAAAAAGTAGGTGACTTGGTCAGATCTATAAAAACCTTGAGAACACATTAAAAGACTTTTTTGGGGCCTAATCTTCTTAGAACTTGACCAGAATCTTTGTTTGCAATAAATCTTGATGTGTAACTGTAGGCAAAGATTTGCTTCAACATAACTTGTAATCACTAGAATCCAAGGCACAGTTGTGAACATTTAGTCTTGTGATTAAATTTTAAAGCCAGTGTCCTCAGGTGAGCGATACAGGGCCATCATAGCTTTCTTGCTGTATATCTGCAAGTGGAACTGGTCATGCTGGTCAAGTTCTCTTTCAAATGTTATTTCTTTAAAGAAATACAAAATAAATTTCTTAATGTCTTGGAATAATTTTATGCTTGCAAGACCACAACCTATCCACAATCCTAATAATAATTAGTTTTAAGCTTGCAAGATCGCAAGCTTCTTGCAATCTTCAGTGGAATATAAGATTGCAAGCTTGCAAGACCGCAAGCTTCTCGCAATCTTAATGGTATTTAAGATTGCGAGAAGTGTGCGAACAAAACCTAACCGCAACCTTAATTTCTTTGCAAGCGAGCGTGCTCGCATCCGCGACCATAATATTTAAGAATTGCAATCTTATTAAGATTGCGACAAGCTTGCGCAAACTTGTCGCAAACTTGTGACGAGCTTGTCGCAAGCAAGCGTTTTGGTGTGGGCATCCTCCTACATCAGAGAGTCATGTTGGCCATTTTGACTATATTCAGACAGTTTTCATTCAGTTATTTATTTTAATCCTGATGCATGTATAGCCATAATGTTAAATATGATATTTTATGGCTAAAGAAGACTCACTTGGGTTTTTTTCTTAAAATATAAACAATTTAAGAAAATTGTTTAATATTAACATATATATATCCCATACACAGACCAATTTAATACATGCAATATGCATATTCATCCAGTATCGTCATTGTTTTGTAATTAGGTCATGGCATTCCTGTACCATAAGTGTAGACCCAAATCTGCTTGTCATGCAGGCTGAACTGTTTACTATATATGCATTTAATTATTTATTGAGGGCATAGAAAATGCCTTTCATAAAAGGCTCTTAGTCAAAGTAAGCCCTTTTTGTAATTTAATTCATCAAAGCTTTTTTCAATATAATTACATTGTCATGATAAAATTGGAAAAGCAGAAAGTTTTGCTTATGTCTTTTAGGAAAAAATCAATTATATCTCATTTAACATTTAATAAGAAAAATTGATACACTTGAGGTGTGAACACAATCTGCAGACATGTGATATTGCCTTGGTCCCAAAGAGGGAGACTTATGCATCCAGAGAGGGAGATTGGGGTGCCAGGGAGGGAGATTTCCGAGAACGCACGTTAAATTGACTGTCTGGCTTATTTCTGTTTGTAAAACAGCATTTTTTTTGTCTTTTTTATTAATAAAAATAGTAATTTCAGTGATAAAAATGTTCTTTACAATATTTTTTAATGAATTTTGGATTATATCTAGCATATTTTAGTTCACTATCTAGACATAAATTGTTTGCTTTGGTTTTAAGAATGTGGCCTTCAAAAACAACATCCAAACATAGTGTTAACAAGTCAAGTTTCAACAGCACTTTCTAATGAATTGAAAAAACGTTTCCAAAGAAATAATGAGTATGCAAGGATAAAAATAATTTATATAATTTGTAAGTTAGTGACAAAAGAGTTTTGATAATTATAAAATATTAGTGGTAAACACATTGATACCATTACTGTTTAAACAAAGTTAAATGAATTTAGAAGACATTATACTAATCAAGAATAAATAGTTAAACAAGTGTTTGTCTATGACAAAGTGGTAAATAGAGAATTGTCCAGATTGTTTTTACATATATAAACCACATACATATGAAAAAAAGTTAAATTATTTTAGATTTAAAGAATTCATCTTTTGACAATGTATGATGTCAACTGGTTTGAACTACCAAAAGTTGAAAAAGTGTCCAAGGTTGGCATTTTATTTACTGTTCATGCACAAAATGAAATGGTATCAACTGTCACGAAAACCATTTACTTTTTATGATAAATGTATATTTGCAGGAAGAAGACAGAAACAACACTATTGTAAAGTAAAGAAACGTTTACTCCTCTTAAAAAGCTTAAGTCAAAGTAAGGTTTACATAATGTTGGGAAATGTTTACCATTTTTTAGATTTGATCTGTTCCAATGTTACTGTGACCCTTGCAGATTTGTCTCCTAATTTCCACCCCCGACATATTTCAGGGCTAGAAGCTTGTCTACATGTCTTATACAATGTGTTGTTTTGTGAGTGCCCATAATGTCCTAAATAATATGCAGTTAGCAAAGGGCCTTACAAAGAATCAAATTAAAATCAGTGATTGTTTTAGTAGCACAATTCACAAATATACACGTTGCAAGCTCTGTGTATTCAGCAATGTTATTGTTTCAGACATTCATCTCTTTCATGCAAACTTTTTTTATGTTAATTTCATATGCACATTATTACTTTAACATAATGTTTATTTCCAATCATTACACGCAACAAGTTCTTAGCATAGGTTTAGAACCTAAATTGACGTTTCTTCTAGTCGGTTTATTTGGAATTGGGTCTGCTCATTTTGTTAAAAGACTCATCACTTATTTACTTTTACATTTGGCTTGCACGTAAATACCTTTGTCCTGTGCGTTTTCAAATTTAAGTATATATTGCAATGCTCATTGGACTTTGTCATATATTCTTACTCATGGAAAAGAAACCACGTTCGCTCGCTTCGTTTGCTCCCTTTGGTTTTTAATTCCAGGATGAGTCGCCCATTTAGACACTAACCTTAACATATTAAAAATATACACAATCGTCTCGGTTTAAGAAAAAGAAAATCAATACTAGAGTAAGTTTTATGATTACACACGAACGCATCAGTTTCAACATATGCGGTAGTCTTCTGACAAAATGGCGCTATGACGCGATGACGTCACACATATAATTAGCACTAGTTTGTTTTTTTGTAAGGCACGTAGGCGGGTCAGTTGTAAAACGTTTTAGACTTATTCTGTCATGTAAGTTGCCTGCATTCAAGGGCATTCATGTCCATTTTTCTACATTTTTACATGTTTTACGCCGTGTATTTAGAGTACCGACGTAAACGGAAATCGGAGTACTTTTTTGCAGTCAGGAGGTTTGTCAATCGCAATAGTAATGCTGGAAATTATAACCCTGGCTCGATAGAGAAAAAGACTGAAGACGTTCAGTCTAATTATTCGAAGCCTGCGTTTGGGTAAATACAAATTTATTCTCATATCACCCTTTTAACGGGTTATCGAACATTTTAAATTTCGAAGCTTAGTCCTTTGCCTTTGTTCGCCTGTGCGATTAGTTGTGTGAGAAAATAGAACATGTGACACTGATTGGGCATGATCTCCACCGTTCACTAAATGGGTGTGGTTATATAGTCAATCAAGGGATTACAGTTTGTGGCGGTTGCCTTTTAACACCAGGAGGCGGGGTACGAATTTATCGTCGTGACCAATGAACACTTGGTAGGCTCAATGATTGGCAGTGATCTGTTCTGATTAGCTGCATACATACACAAGCAGATGCTGGTCGCTTGCAGTAGGATATATTGCGTAATCAAATGATCGGCTGCTAGCTACTGTCTGGGGCAGTCTTTAGGAGGAATGAGATTAAGTCTGTCGGCAACATCAAAGCGGGAGAATTGATGTACTCAGCGTGAGGCGTGAGACAGACCCCTGATATCGGGAGTCTCCCGGCGAAATCGGGAAACATCACATGTCTGAATCTGCCCTGTTTTGTTGGTATAAATTAACTGTCATATTTACTTGACTGTAGAGATCAAACACAAATAATAACCTACATCAATGGAACATTTTGCTCTGTGTTTGACTACAGTAATTGGTATTTTAAGACAGAAGTTCAATAATTGTTTTCTTAAAACTGTCAGCTCCAGGTCTGCTGTATTTTGTTTATACTTAAGTTGTATAGAACAATTAGAGTGACAGTCATGTATGACTTATGTGCAAAATTTAAGAACTACCATATGTTACTAAATTTTAAGCAGCAACCATGTAAATTGTGGATTCAAATTCTTCTAAAAGCTTTTTTCATAGACACTTTAGAAAAATTACTTACAAAACACCTGCTGTTCTCCTTTTTTTGTTTAAATGAGGATTTCAGATTAGGTAATAAATAATTCAAAATACACCTGCCTATGGACAATATGAAAAAAAATAAAAATACATTTATACAACATATCATACTTCATATACTTCAAATACATTAGCAAAAACAATTTTTATGAGACTTGTGAAAGTGAGTCATAAATATAGATGACATGATTATATGACAATGGAGCAGTGAATGCAGAATGGTTGTAAGTTAACACATGACCCACACAGATTTCATTGTATTAGGACAGTTTTGTGCTCAACATTTCTATGTTGGACTGACGTGACCCCTTTAATAAAAATGGCGAGAGTGAAGTTTTCGTACAAGGTACAAGGCGCACAGTTTTATACAATCGCCTGCAGTTAATAAGGTGTGAACTCTCCACTGTTGGAGATAAAAGTCTGGCTGTGAACTCTTCTGTATAGAAGATAATAACAGTCAGATATGACAAAATGTTTGACAAATAGAGTGACAAATGTCACTTTGTTCCCCCTCATCAATTTGGTTGGCTTTGTTTACATTTCAGATTACAACTGTCCCTTACATACCAATCCTGCTAACTGTGAGTCAGCTCTAGATGGCAAATATATGGCTGAAAATGTTTGTGTTTGACCTAATTTATTCATAATAACTGCCATTATGCTACAGATTTTATAATTTTACTATTGTACTGAACATTAATTAGTCCAATTTGATTCGTTGATGTGACCCAGCTGGACAAGGATGTGGATTTTATTTTTTATCAACTAGCTGATAATAAAATAATTTGACACGATTAACTCTTAACCTGCTAATTAAATTAGCTTAAATTAACCTTGGCTTAGTAAGTATTGAAGATCCAGATCAGATAGCTTCTTATCATAAAGCTTAAACCAAGGATACAAATGAATTAATTACATTGAAATTAATAATGTTTATTATTTGGCAAAAAATCCTGTGTTGGTGATTGAAAACTTAAGTCATTTTAAATACAAATAAAAATGATTGGAAACAGACAGACTTTATTTCCTAGAACTAATACTTAGTGACACACAGAAAAATAATTATTATATTTATATAAGTTATGATTGAGTAGTGAGATTTTTTACAGGAGATGATATAAATCATAATTATGTTTTTATTTTCGGTATTTTGAACTGATGGGCAAGTGTATCTGATCTATGTAGATCCACACATGAAGAACGTTTGCCAGTTTGTTAGGCCCTTCAGGTATGTTTGTGACTTTTGTACTAATGGGCAGAATAATCATATAGTGTCATTTTAGACTGTTGTCATTTTGAGAACAGGTAAACATATATATCATTAACTTGTTCATCCATGCCTACTAGCCATATACCTTAGGTAATTGGCTATCTGTCAAAGCTAGCCACTGTGAATCATCAGGATTGTCAGGTCCTGTGAGAAAAGGTTAAAACATATGTAATTGTGTATCTAAAATGGTGTTTTACAAAAGTGTTTACAAGTTAGGGTTATAAAATGACCCTTTTTATTGAAAATTAATCACTGAATTGCCTCTCATAATTTTTCAGTGCCTGATCAAAGTTTGTTTTGACTTTTTTATTATGAAGCAATGGTTGTTATATTTATTTTTTCTTGCTTCATTAATTTTCATTATTCCTCCATTATGAAATATATCGAGGCTATATTTGTGTCACGTCCAACAGTCAGTAAGTTGGACAGAAGTCTGTAGACGAGATTTGTCCATACTGTTTCTTATCTCCCATTTGTCTGATTTTGATGAAAGTTAACAAGTCTGGCAAGTTACAAGCCTAGTTCCACACTGTATCGTTGGCATGCCATCGCTAGCCTGATTCTAACTGAGTTATGGCCCTTTATTATATTTATTGAATATATTACAATCACTTGCAAAGCTGTATCCACGGGTATTCATCATCTGAAATGATAAATTACTTTTTATTAATTTAACATATATTTTATGACTGCTTGATGCTTTTGTCATGCACAGATATGTTGCTTTCCAGTTTGTTGTTACTTTATGACCAATGATTGTCTACTATGTTGTTAGAAAGCTACTGCTAATACCAATCTGTTGCTCAGACCACTTGTGTCCTACTGGCATATTTCACCATTTTTTATACAGATACAAGCAAAACAGTGAATATTGAAAGACATTTAATTGTCCCTAACAGAGCTTGTTTTACAAGACATTTGGGATACTGTTACATTTACACTTGGAAATCATGTCACAGCCTTTGTGAGCATGTGCTCTTGGTCTTCTTATTTACCATTCCAGTTATATGAGCCATTAACCAGATACTATAAATTACAAAAAATCTGAAACATTTGTCAAATGTTGTTTTTGCAAAATCTTATTTGTATTTGTTTTTATTTGAGTTTTGTATATTTGATATTTTAATGTCTGGTTTATATTTGTCACTTAGAAAATGGAATCTGTTTTTTGGGAGCTATATTAAATGATTTGTCAAGCATGTTTGATGTTCTTTAGTACAGTATACAGACCTTAAAAAAACTGAATTTATGAAAAAGTGTATTCTCCAGTGTTTATCTTTCCAATGTTATGGACAGACACAGACTAACTCATTTATTTGTCATGCAAATTGTGTGCCCAAGAGGAAGACTTCCTTCACAAAACATCTGTAATGTACACCCTCCATTAATCTGTAAACTTAACAAATCTACATCTTAATACCTGTAATTATTGTGTGTCAATGTGCATGTCCTACTTCTCATTTTACCTATATTCACCAGTGTCTGAACCTTAAGTTTAACTTGTCGAGGCTAATGCTCAGTACAACAAATAAACCAAGAATTAGGCTGTTTTTTTCAAAGACTGGACATGTACATTTATTTGTGGAAGAGCTATCATTTAATTAAGGTTAGAGTTCATCATTTGCTCTGTTTAAGAAAAGATACATACATGTGAACTCTTTTGATTTTGGAGGGAGACTCCCTCTTTTAAGGTTCAATTTTTTTTGAAAATGATGGGTGTTTTACCCATTTTCAGAAATATCCCTACTTGGAAACAGAATCTTCCTTCTTTGTTAATTATATGAAAATAACAAATCTCCCACTTTGCAAATGAAAATTTCCCACTTCGGCCACAGAAGAAGTTCACATGTATGGAGATATTAAGTAAAAAATACAATTAATCTTGCAGAGTAGAATTTCTAATTTTTAATATTTTTGAATAATATAAAAACTATTCTTAAAAAGTATATACATTTCTAGTTACTAGAAACTGTGATCATGAAAAGTAAAACAAGCAATGACTTTTCCCTATAAACCATACAATCCATCACCAAGTGAATGACAAAAGCTCTTGACATCCGCATACCAGGAGTGGGGGACACATTAACTGAGATATATGTTTGTTGGGGAGCAGGATAGGTCAGTGGTAGGACACTTGATTCCAGAACACAGGGTCTCGGATTCAAACATTACTAAATAGGTCTAAGCTAACTTGAGCATCAAATTCTGAAAAAAAAATCAATTATGGTAGATAAATGCGTACATACGATGGTTCATCAGGTCATGAATATGATTTTGCAGTGCCATTCTTGGCTGCTAGTTGAGATTTAAGAATCGGCCTGTGAAAGGGTGTAATACTGTAGGTTGGCTTAATATACTATACTGAAGTTACTATGTTACTAAGACTAACCAGGTAACCTTTATTGAGGTATATTTTATACATTGTATACATTCTTACTTGATCATATCCTGACCCTAATACATTTCATGTTATTTAAATATATAGATAACAGACCTTGTGCCTTCAATGCCATGTCATGAGATGACATGACACCTCACATCATGATAATAGACTATTGAGTCTTGGTGCATCTATGATAATTGTGTTCAACACACTCCTCCTAAATCATTATTAATAACATTTTTATAAGTCGTGACCAAGGATTGAACTTATAACCTCCCAATATTAGGGAATGGCTGGCCCATAACTGGTCAGTTACGATTGTGTTGTAAAGCAAGTTGACTGTTCGGATCTGATGGTAGTTAATCAAGTCTGTCACAGTAAATGTGTCACAATCGTTGTTTCATTTCGAGCCTATCATGCGGTAGTCGTAAGTGACCAGTTAGGACACTGTCAGTCACGCGTTAGGTGAAGGAACACATATTTGTGGTATTAAAGGTGATAATGAAAGGATTCTTTGAAATATCTTATTGTGACTGTTGATCATAGCATGCTGTGAACACCTGGCATGATACCGTATCCAGTCATTCATTAACATTTTTTTTTACAACTTGTGTATGTCGCAGCTCAGGTTGAATCTGGGTCCTCTTGTACCTGGAGCCATAGCTCTGCTCATTAAACTACCAGGTCTTGTACACAGTGGTGCCCATGACCTAGTGAATAGAGTTGTAAGTACTCCAGACTCCTTGGCCACTTAAAATTGTAGCTTTACAGCTTGTTCAAACCTGTGTGTGGATTTCTTGATCTATTTGATCTGAGGTATACTGGCGATTATACAACCCAAACATTTTTTTTACGTTATCCTCCACCCATTGTCTCGATTGACCACAGTTATGTCACGACATGAACTTCCAAATCAAACCTGCACTGTAAGTGACAATTTGATCAAATGGTGATGTGAAATCAGACAGTACCAGATCTTCTTGCAGGCCACTTCATTAATTCTTCATTTCTCCCAGGGCACTTCAATATGTCAAGACAAAACAGATCATCTGGTATGTGAATTATACATGCCCCAATGTACTTGCTGCTGTCTGTACTTTTCATTCAATTTAAAGTTAAGTTGATTGGCAGACATATTGAATTTCCTTCTGTATGTCTGAGAATTCTTTTTGACTGTATGACACTGTACAGTACACATTGTGATATGAAAAATTACAAATATAACAAACTGCATAAGAGCATTTATTGTTGATACAGTAGACTGCAGTTTGATGTGATGAGCCAAGTGTTGTAGATTAGAATTCCAATTTGAGTGCATGAATGTATGCAATGTTTAAACTCTATTCATATATAAACTTTATGGATGTTCTCATTACTATTAACAGTATTTTAGCAAAGACTTGGCTTATTAACAGAATTTGTAGAAATGCAATAACATGAGTTTAGGTTTTATTGTACAGTTGTGCATGCATGCTTCCACAACCATGGTTTTATGTCAGTTTGACCATGAATAATCAGTTCAATCTACAAATTCATTTTAAAAATGAAAAAGAGATATGATGATCAGAAATCACGTTTGCAGCATGAATGGGTGTCAAAGTAATCCAATACTAGAACAATTAATTGAGCTCAGAAAAAGCTGACCATCATCTTATGTTTCATATATATATATTGTCCACCCAAACAAATGTCTTTCTAACTTATTGCACAAGGCAAGGTTTGGGGTTTATTTGACTGGTACCAGGTTTGTCGTCTGAAAGGATTGGGTAGGGAAAGTAAATGTGTAAAACCAATATTTCTCTGAAATAATTACATAATGGGAGTGTTTCCGGACAAAGAATGGCTCCCAGAAGGTGAATCAATAAACAAACAAACAAACATTAAACCCCAACATGTCTGTAGAACCACTGGAAACATCACTATATAGTAGGTGAGAGTTGAAACAATGAATGTTGTTGGAGCCTTACGTCAACTGTTCACTGTCAGGCATTTTTTCTCAGTTTGACACCGGATGAAATCCTGATCTGTATAAAAATGCTGCACCACATCTGGATAATTTGGTATCGTATTCCTTCTGTATTGAAGTGCTTTACATGTATGTTTGCTTTTCATTGAAACGTTGAATCAAACTTGAAGTCATATTGTTTTGTACAATCAGATTTTTTTACAACGAACCAGACACTTTATTAGCTGTAATTGTAATTTTGTGACAACATTTTCAAAGATGCTATTGGTCAGATTTTAAACCTTATTCACAATCAGCCAATCAGCTGGCTGAGATTATAGTCCACTTTGTATACTATGCTGGGACATTCATTCTAAAGGGTTATGGATTGAATATTATCTTTGTGCTTTTCTTTATCATATAAAACATTGCCTAACATCTAATTAAGGTGCTTATGTACAAATTGCCAACAGGTAACTCCACCTGGATATGTTGACCTTTAATTAACCTTTACATTTATTTGTTAATAACTCATTCCAAAGTCTTAGTCTTTCTTTTTTTGCCCATCCCATGATTGTGCTAAACTTACTTGACATAATGGTAGAGACTTAGCAGCAACTAGATCCTGACACCTCCAGGCAAAAGCTGGCTAATATGGTTAGCAAAAGGTGTAATGATATAGTTGTCATATATTATACAATTTATTCCTTTATAATTTTCTTTATTTTTTAATTTTGCCAATTTTCTAATGAATGATGTACATTAGTGTTGATGGCTTGAAAATAACAGCTTCAAAAAGTTGACTGAATATACAGTAGTAATAAAAAAGATAAATGTCTGAGAGATTATCTGTAATGCTAGCAATGGTGCATGATTATATAATGATGATTTTGTATATGCTACTGCTTCTCGAGACTGCTGCTGCTCGAGACTGCTGCTGATGTTTTTACTGCTGATGACACCGCTGTGTAACTCTCAATTTATTGACCATGGGTTCTGCCTATTAAACTTTATTCTGATTTCATTTATGCATCCACAATTTCAGTTACCACTTCTTGTAATGAGAATATTTGTGCAGTGCCTTTGATGCTTTGCTTCAGTGCTTTTTTGTATCAGTCTGTGATCACAACAGTTGTACCAGACTTATTCCCTTGTTGTGTTATGGTTCACAAGAGAACTTTTAAGAAAGGAAAGGGATCATAAAAAGTGAGAGACTCATTTTTATGACCACCATTTTATGAGTGGCTTCAACTTGCTAGACCTGAAAACAACAAAGCAGATGATGTTACACTGGTCTCAGTGTCACTGTCTTATTCTTAACCTGCTTAGAACATATTGATCAGGTCTTAAGGCAGACAGTGTAGATCCAGATCAGCCAGCTCCCAGGGGAGGTTACTGTCTGGTCTCGATCTGATTTGTTTGCTGCAATGTCTCTTGTAATAATTATATTCCCATTGTACATTGTTATTAGTTAATTAATAAGGTGCACAGGGTAGTAACAAATAAAGAAGTATAAGGACTTGTTAATGAACAGTTATTGTCGGAGTAAAGTTGCTGTACTTAAGAATAGTGTTGTAGTAAAATGTAAAATTTATGTGAGTTTGTCAATGGATTTTTCCTAGGCTTTACAAAATGGTAACTGAAACTGGGGTACTGTAACATAGTGATAATGGGAAGAAAAAATGCCTACACACAAAGCAGCATGAAGGGAGATTTTTTGTGAGAAAATACAAGCCACCAATTACATTAAATAGAGAAATGGTTTTGATATTAAACTACACTTACCTTTTATTGTTAACAAGGTACATATGTACCTAACTCTGACTCTGACATATACCTGACCCTGAGCCTGACATGTTCCTGCCTTTGAACCTGACATGTACCTAACTCTGAGCCTGACATATACCTGATCCTGAGCCTGACATGTTCCTGCCTCTCAGCCTTACATGTACCTGACTTTGAGCCTGATATGTATCTGACTTTGAGCCTGACATGTACCTAACTATGAGCCTGATATGTATCTGACTTTGAGCCTGACATGTACCTAACTATGAGCCTGACATGTACCTAACACTGAGCCTGACATGTACCTAACTATGAGCCTGACATGTATCTGACTTTGAGCCTGGCATGTACCTAACACTGAGCCTGACATGAACCTAACACTGAGCCTGACATGTACCTGACTATGAGCCTGACATGTATCTGACTTTGAGCCTGACATGTACCTGACTATGAGCCTGACATGTACCTAACACTGAGCCTGACATGTACCTGACTATGAGCCTGACTATGAGCTTGACATTTATCTGCCTATGAGCCTGACATATTACTCTGAGCCTGACATGTACATGACTCTGGGCCTGACATGTACCTGACTCTTAGCCTTACATGTACCTGACCCTGAGCTTGACATATACCTAACCCTGAGACTGACATATTACTCTGGGCCTAACATGTACCTGACTCTGGGACTGACATGTACCTGACTCTGAGCTTGACATATACCTGACTCTGAGCTTGACATATACCTAACCCTGAGCCTGACATATTACTCTGGGCCTGACATGTACCTGACTCTTAGCCTTACATGTACCTGACCCTGAGCTTGACATATACCTAACCCTGAGACTGACATATTACTCTGGGCCTAACATGTACCTGACTCTGGGACTGACATGTACCTGACTCTGAGCTTGACATATACCTGACTCTGAGCTTGACATATACCTAACCCTGAGCCTGACATATTACTCTGGGCCTGACATGTACCTGTCTCTGGGCCTGACATGTACCTAACCCTGAGCCTGACATATTACTCTGGGCCTGACATTTACCTGACTCTTAGCCTGACATGTACCTAACCCTGAGCCTGATAAGCATGTATTGATCAGACATAGGCAGATAATTTAGATCAACCAGCTCAGCATTGAAACCATGCAGACATTGCAGCATCTCTTGTCAGATTGCTCCTTAACTAAACGTTGTTTGTCTATCTTCCTTTTACTGGTAGTATTGTATTTTTATCATATTGTGCATTTTATTTAGTTATATCACTGTCTTAAAATTTCAATATCCTGACATAAATCTTTGACATCAAATGTTAAATGACTGTTTGAAGTTGGGTCTGGTGACAGTTGATGAACTATTTTTACCCAGGTAAATTGCAGCTTAAAGTGGATGGCAAGAAAGGTAGTAGTTCTTCTCACTTAACTGCTTCCCTGCCTTGGGTATGCATAATTAATGAGGTTCTGGTGTATTTTTATGAATAAATTATGCAAATTAGCAACTGTATTTAGGGTCATCACCAGCGTAATGACCTTGAAGTCTCAAACTGGCAAGCTGGCTAAATTATTGTAATTGAAATACGTGTTTAGCAAATACATTGCTCGAAAAATGGATTTTTTAAATTCTGAGATTTTAGTTATTTCTATCATTAACAGAGCAGTTATGAATGCTGTTTTTAATTGCACTTTATTCAGAAGTATTAGTCCCCATCGAGAATAAATATACTACAAGATTCTGTCTATATGTGAGTCATTGCTAGATTGGTACCGTCTTTCTTTGATTGCTTTATACCTGTTTTAACAACAGCAATTATTATTCAGAGCTAGGTTTCATCAATTTAAGTCTGTTATTACAGTACTTATTGGTTCAAAATATCATGAAAAGAGAACATATATTACCCTTACACCTTATAAAAATAAGAGCCTATCCTGTTATTTTCAAAACATTTTTGTGCTTATATGTTAGTTTCCATAAATATTATGGGGAAAAAAATCAGATCTTCTCACTAAACTAAGTTTAAATAGAAAATTGCATTGCATCGCAATGCCCCTCTTTACAAAACCCTGTTTATCTTTCTGAAAACTGTCACTTTGAATGTACTTGCAATCTTTTATCTAACCGGCATACAATGGGAATGACTCAGTGGTCGTTAAAATCAAAATCTGCCTATCGAAATACCAACTGTTTACACTAACTCAGATCTGCAAATAAATGTATGTAGAGAAACTTCTTTTAAAGGTAGTGTACCAGGAATATTATATGCAGTAATTCTTAATTTTTAACTCAGCGTATATTATAATACACCCTATATAAATACATTTGCGTTGTTTGAAAGGAAACCAATGAAGTGGGACTCCAAAAATAAGTTGTGAAGCATATAGAAGACACACTCACTGTATATATATATACACATCTTGATAATAAATTAAAAATAGTTGTGATGAAACATTTCCATAAGTTAAGTGAACTTTTTATAAAATTCATTTCTGTTATTGTGTAAAAACAGTTGGTGAACAGGACTGCCAAATAAGAATGTGTAAGAGCCTTATAGACTGACAAAATTACACCTTATTGATGTAATAAGATATTTCATTCAATCAACATTTCTAGCTGACCTATTAATTCCAATACTGGTAGTTTCTAATTCAGATATATCTAAAATGGAAGAAATATACCTGGATATAGAAGTGTAGGGTTATAGTGAGTGTGTCTTCTGTATGCTTCACATGTGCTTTCAACTTATTTTTAGAGTCTCACTTAATTGGGTTCCTTTTGAACAACCTTTCAAGTATTATATGAATCTAGAAGTGTGAATTCAGCTCTCAGCTAAATGTAAGACTTAATGTCTATTTGATGCTATATTGCTACAAATTTAATTAAATAGATGAGTATTTAATAGATGAAGAGAGATATATAGAAGGTTCAAAATAAGTTTATTTATTGAAGTAAAAGGATTTTTGCCAAGTTATTTTGGAAATAGGTTATCTGAGGGTATCTTGATTTTTAATGGTATATTTTCCCACTTATTATGGGAGAATTATAATTCTTAAAATGTTTTCTTTCCATTTTACCCTTAAATTTAACCATCTGACACATGACATTATCAGAATGAAAATTAGGTTGTGTTCTTTCTGTTTCATAGACTTAATTAAGTGCCTTTATTTGCTCCACAAAATTCCTTGAAAATATTACTAGATTAGATTCTTCTACTTTCAGGTAGAGACTTCAGTCAAAATGTGTTGGCTTGATGTAAGATATTAGTTTATTATAGTGGTTTGTGTACAACTTGCTAAATATGTGCAATAATATAGGTGAAATACAAACAACACCTGACCCATAGGCATATTAAAACATACATTAAGTCATATATGGCTATGATGTTCATAATAACATGGGGTTTCTTTGGATACACATCGTTTTTCTTTCCTAATGAAATTTAAGGCAGCACTGCCTGCTAGAAAAAAGACTATATCCTTCTATTGAATAAAATTGTTATAAAATATGGCCCAACAAATGAACCAACTATAGATACTAAACATTTAGTTTGTTGCACAAGTTAGTATCATCAGTTGTACTTTTAGGGCAGATAAAACCCATGTTGCCAGTGTCCACTTTATGTCCAGTGAACCATGGTTCTAACAATTTGTGACTGTAAGCCAGACATTTATGTGATTAATGACTATATCCCACAGTTTAATGGGACAACTGCTAAACATCTCACCATATAGAGTTTCCAAACACAATTCAGCAAAACTCAAAATAATCCCCTTGATGTATTGTTGTTTAGGTTAACCTGCTGAACACAAATTGATAGTTTAAGCAAACAGTCTAGATCCAGATCAGTCAGATCCCATTGGAAGCTGTCTGATCAGGTTCTGCACTGTTTGCTGCTGATCCAGTTTCAAGGAGTGAACATGTAAACATAGGATTATGGTATTACTAACAATAAGAATGGATTTTTTACCAGGTATAGCATTATAAGGGCCATGTCAGTTTTGTGAAGTTAGTCAATTTTTACACAAGAATGTATGGAAATTCAATGACTGGCTCTTGTCACAAACAGATAGATTTGGAGGGAGAGATGTAAGGATTGTATGCTAGAGTGTTCCTTACAAAGCACCTCTCTGAAATAGAAATTTGAGTGTTTTAAGTAAACAATATAAGAATTGGATATTCTTGTTAAGATCTTGACAGATAGTTAAGGTTAGTTATTTCAAAACATGATGGTATAAATGAAACCCGTGTGAATAAATTTTTATACAACTATTAAAAAATGTCCATATGAACAGTACTTTAGATTTTGTTTGTTTGTATAGGACTTGCCTGATCTCATGCATACATCTTGTAGTTTTAAAGATTTTGTCTCTAATACTCCTAGCATAGAAAGATTTTCTAGGCTTTTGTATTAAGTTCTGTATCTTATTTCACTTTAACATACCTAAGTTCTTGACATGTCGATCTTCACTAATACTTGTTTTGACCAAATACTGAGATTGTTCGATGTAATCCTTAACCCACTTTATTTTTAATAACTCAAAGATATTCAATGCTAATTACTAACAGCTGCAGGAAATAGTTTATATTTGACATATTTCTAGAAACTCAGCGGCCAATAGTGTAGATCCTGATCTGACAACTCCCAGCAGCTAGGAGCTGGCTCACCTGGACTCGATCTATACTAATTTCTAAATCCTGGTCAATTTGTGCTTAACTGGTTATATGTTGAAAGTGTACATCTCCTACAAAATCAGTAAATTTTAAATTGAACCAAAATATTCCTTATTTGTAAAGATTGGTATCTTGTGTCCTTTTTTGGTTAAACATCATGCCTAAAATCCTTTCTCTGAAAAGTAGACTATTGAACTTAATATCATTGTACATAAATCGTAATAGTGCATTGCATGGTTTCACCGTTATCCAATATTGCTTCAATCTGCATGGCTCTGTTGAAATGTGATTTGTTTTGGCAGATAGAAAATACAAGAATACAAATGTCAGGCACAATGTCAAAAAAAATGAAATGGGCATGAATTGCAGAAATATGGTCCACACAAAAAAGAGAATATTCAATTCTGTTTTTATGACACTGCACTTTCTGTTGTCAGTAGTTAGGCAGACCTTTTAGCATTAAAGAAAGTGCGTAGATTGGGGAAATCTGGAAGTCTTGTAAATTCTCATTGTTCCAAGATCTGTGCTTTAGATGTTCAAAAGTTAAAGCCATGTTTGAAAAATATGAAATAATAATAAACATAAGAATAAAGTCTATTATAGTTCCACTATTTAGATCAATTTGAGATATACACAATATTGATGCATAATAATAGGTCCATTAACCATCTGATATATATTAAATTATTTTGCACTTTATATACAAGTGCTGTACTGCTTTAATTATTATCTTTATGATTACAATCAATATCGAGTATTTGACAATCTTAGCTAATTATAACAAGCAAAAGCCAATTAGGCAACCATTTAAGATCTAATTTCCTCCCAGTATATTGGTGTCATTATGGTGAGCATAATGGCTGGAGTGGTTATGTTAATGATTAGAAAATTTCTTACGTTTGTTATTTGTCTCCCATACCTATAGTATGTTATTGTATTTAAAACAAAGTAAACTTGTTCCTGACTTTTCCTTTACCAGCAATAATTGCTACATTTGTTTAATAACTCAGACTTATTTTCATAATCTTTTTACATTGACATGCGAAGGTGCTTACACATATAGCTTGAGACTTATAAGCAAATATAGCATAGATCCTGGTCAGATAGCTTCCAGCAGGGAACTGACTGATTGGGATCTACACTTTTTCCCTTACTGATCGATTATGAGCTTTAATTAAGCAGGCTTAGCATCAATACAATGACATAGCTAGTAACTATTTTGTTTTCCTTAGAATTGGTAATGTAATATTATTATGGTTTTGTAATAACTGTAATGAGAACCACCGTAACTGTTTTTGTTTAATACAAGCTATATTTGAATGCAGAAATAACTTGACATAGTAGTACTTGGCTTAGCTTAAGGTAAGTTCATGCTTTACACATAACCAGCATAATATCATGCAGCATCTGTTGAAGACCCATTCTCAACCAAGTTCTTTGCTTGCTATCTGATGAATTCAGATTAAACTCTTGTAAACACTGGCTAATTGTACATAATGATGAATGGAAGGAAAGAAAAGAAATTGAAACTGAGTATTGCAAGAAACTTAATTAGAAGCAAATAATGCAGATCCTGGTAAGACACATACCAAAAGGGGTTAGGCTGATCTGGCTGTACAATATTTTCATTTTTACATTATGCTTAATCAGTTCATGTTATAAAGAGCTGTACAGAGACAAAAAGTTGTGCACAGACAGGAAACTGTAACTTTTGAATAATGGGTAATGAGTGGTTGACAGGGAGCTGGGAAATGCAAACAGGAAGCCGTGTCACATAAGGTAAACACTGCAGGGCTTCAGGTGGGACCCTTGTACAGGAAATGGAGATTAAGTTTTCATGTACAGGATTGGGCCTTGTCCTTCACCTTGACCTAGTTTCATTGTGTTCATGTGACCTCATTTATTGAAAATGCAGGGTGTGGGCTCACAATTTTTATGATGTTCATAATTTATATTTTATGTCTGTGCAGTTGTAGATGTAATTTAGATATGGATGTTTGTGGTGAGGATCAATTCTTTACTTTGAATTTATGGTCCTGGGAAATAAAGTGTAAACTTACATTTTTTATGTGAGCACAATTTCATTAATTATTATGATAAAATGGATGCTAAAATACAGGCATTTAGTTTGTGTGTGTGCAAGCAGATTTGTCATGCAGTTTACACTTGCTTGACAAAAATCTTGCCAAATGGGCATTTCATCACCAAAATAGGATAAATTGGAGACTTACTGTTACCAGTGAATGATTTTAGTGGAATGCTGCCAAGTTCTGTCATTGTTATACTTTATGTTTGAATTGAATGTATGACTGAAAACAAGACTAATACTTCTATCATATGAACATTTTTCTTTGCTGCATTGATAACTTTTTCTGCTTTGAGTAAGTTTATGGATGACTTTAATATTGTTGGTGGAACATGAAACCAGAAAGCAGATCAATCATAAGCACGTCTAAGCAGAATTGCACATAATGATTTCAATAACTTAATCTTGCTATTTGTATAAATTTTAAATGTATGTAAACATTAAGCATTCTTGTCTCACTCTGTCTCCAGCTGAAGGTGACCTGAAGCAGTTCACAGCCATCACACACCATCATGAGGCCCGCCATGGATATGACTGTGCTCTGTTTCTACCCACCAACCGTTCCCAGTGTGTACAAGATCAGTATGCATTGTGCGCGACCAACCCCACCTGTGTTATCAGGAGCGCTGACCTGTACCGCAAGGACGGACTCACTGGTTCTCGTATGTTTAAGTGCTGGCCAGTGATGCTGAATGACGATGTTCGATCACCAGACCTCAATTTTCCTAAACGGGTATGTATCAGGCTTTGGTTAATAGGTTTGTTTTAAGCTAATTCCAAAACTCAGTCTTCAGAAAAAAACTCAGGTTTTGTGAGAGTTTAGTGTGTTTCATTTTGTTAAGGTTCCAATTTCCTTATTCTCTTGAAATGTGTAATCTCAATTTTTTTATCATAAGTATGTGTACTTTTTAAAACCTATCCTAATGACTAGTTGTTATGTCAATATGACTCTGTGAGTTTTTTTACAGGTACGATTAGATTTTAGATTTTCTAACTTCCACAGTTAATGCTAAACTGTTGCCTGTTGTAAATATATTACTTTACAGCCACTGTTATTCACATTTTTAGAAAATTTCTCTTAAGGACTAATGGATTGTTAATGAAACATTAAATTCCTTGAACAACCTATAGATCTTGTTGTTTAGCATGTGTGTAACTGCATCAGATAATTGTTCAAAACATCTTCAATTTCTAATTTCAAGTGAAATTTAGAATTATCCAATAATTTAACGCAAATTTTCACTTAACATGAAAGTGGGAACAAGACATTGAAATTAAGGGAATGGAAATACACACTTCAAACAAAATTTAGTTGCTGAAATTGGTTGCTTTGTATTGACAATTTTGCAGTATTATATATGAATGAGATTGCTTCTGACAGAGAAATTAACTTGAGTTATAACTTTAAGTATATTGAGTTTCTGTATTGTTTTCTTCTTCCGATATTGTACATGACACTCTCTGGAGCATGTCGTCTTATAATACAAATAAATTCTGGAAAATAATTGAAAAATAGTGAATAGTGAAAAAGTACCTTGATTTAACTGCATCAAGTATTGGTTTATTAAACTAAATTTTTAAGGGTTTTCAATACATAATTTTCCAGTGCTTCAAATACTATGTTTTACTATTTGTAGGTAGTTCAATCATGTATAAAAGATTCTTTTGCTATATAAAGAAAATCAGAAATGGGCTTATTTAGTTGTATTAGTGCTTTTGTCCAGCTTTTGGCGAATTGTGTTGCTAGGGAATATTATTCTAGATTGAAGCTGTTAAGTTTACTGTGGTTATGTGAAACTGGTTGGTTCCTGATGTCTGTTTTGTCACAGTTATTAATGATGTCTCCCCAACTTCCTGTGTGTTTCAGACCAAGAGGGTGAGTTATAAATAGTGTTTCTGTTTTATTAATCTCATCAATATCTCATTCAATCCAGCAGGGATATTTACCTAGAAGGAGTGGTTTTACCAAACAATTTAGATAATGGTTAAAGTGGATCACAGTTCCTGCTAGTGTAAAACCATAATTGTCCTTATTTAGTCACGTGTTTCATTGTTAAAGAGAAATCATACCTAAGTTGTATTGTTGCATGAAGTTTAAATGTTTAACAAATTAAGAAAGTTTGTTATTCAAGGCAGAAATGATGGATTGCAAACAATTGCTGTCATTGCTAAAAGTTAAGCATATTGTCGAAATGTAATGACATGTTTATCTTTGTACATTAAAGATGTCAAACTAACTTTACATATTACAACATTTGCACAAAATTGTTGCAGCATTTTACATCATTTCTAGTCAAAGAAAAGAAAATCACAAATATAATAAATCTTCAGGTGAATGGGTCACTGTTTTATTTCGTTGCACATTTTATATACTTACTAATTACATGACTTTACAAAAACACTAACACTGTTGTATTTTTCTTTTTATTAACACTTTTGTTTATTTTGTTCATTGATGTGTTTGGCAATCTTTGGTGAGGGTTATCCTGTAATCTTTTAAATGGCACAACTTCAACTTTTTTGTATAAAGTGGACCAGTAGGATCTGATCTTGATCTCCACTGTTTGCCAAAGCATGATGTATTTATGTTTTGTAGGCAAAGAGGTAAAGCTCTGTTTTGTTGGAACCTTCATATCATGGATTTGTCAAAATAATGAATTCATAAAACTGTCAATTGAATATTTTCCTGAGGGCCTTTCAGAGTGTTACAATGACATGAATGTTCTACCAGGGAATTATAATGTTCAATTTAAACAAGTTGATGAATTAAGCTGTGGTATGTAGTATGTACAACAGGGAAATGTAAGTGCTAAATATAACTCTAAGTCAGTAGTGGGCTTATTTCAATATGTGAAACTCTGGGTTAATTCATACCTTAGACATGCAATTGATGTATAATACGCTAGTTTAGATAATTAGTGTTGTAAATTTTGAAGTAGCTGGATTAGAGACCTTAAATGCATAGGTGAAGAGAATTTCTTGTTAAAAGTTACAAGAAATGAAGGTTATTTATCTACTCACATGTTAATAAATTTTGAAATAACAAAAAGTAGCCAAGAGAAAGATATATATAGTACAAAAACCTTGTTTTTCTCATGTTTCTATGTACAAACTGTCTGATTAGGATCTATGCTATTTCATCTCCAAATGTTTTTAGTACGATTAAGTACATGTATGTTAAATATAAACAAAGATGGCTAACTAGCTAGCTAATCAAATAAGACAGACAGAAAGACATACAAATGAAAGAGTAGGCATACAGTTAAACAGTTAAACTGGAAAGACAGAGAGACAGACACGCACAGATAGATAGATAAACAGACAGCTGGACAAAGACAGGCTGGCAAGCAGGCAGACAGGCAGACTGCTGCACAGACAGACACTGACTCCAAATGTATGCAAACAATGCTTTTCAACTCTACACAAATGTTACTCTTTCAAAAACTGTCTCTAAGTTTCATGAAAATGGCCCATATATACACTCATTGCATAATGGTGAATTTGTTTCTTTCGTGACTGACAAAAGAACAAATAGAATAACAATTGCTTTCTTCTATATTCCTTGTTAGTATAAGAAGAGACAGTTCTTTATACCAAATTGTTCTCCTGTAGACATAGACTATATATGTAGAGAAATATTGATTGTCAATGATACAAGAGATCAGGAGGGTTATGTGGGATAGCTCAATATATGGTAGCTCTTTAGCACTGATCAGGTTTGAACAAAATATGTAGGTATGGATTTGACTGATTCAGAGGGGGCGGGTTGCAGTCTAATCATAATCTACACCTTTGGCTGTCATGTATCGAGCAGTTATATTTGTTAAACAACTCAGCTTGTAAATGGTAGAAATTGGTTCAGAATTATATTATTGGTTGATAATTCAGTTTTGGCAGGATAAGGAAGTTTGAGGTTCGGTTGTATGAATAATAGAGATACAAGCTTGTAACAGAATCATAGGACATAATTGTTAAAAAATGAGTGAGACTTACAGTGGTTTTAATAAGGTGTGTAAATCTGACTGCTGCAATTTATATCACTAATTTGTAAACTCAATATTGTGGATTAATTTTGTCACTTGTAGATGAGTGTATTGAGTGATTCTTTAAAAGGGTGTAGTGTGGTAATTAAAAAAAGTATACATTCATTTTTACATATTAAAATACACATTTTTTAAGAAGTATGTGGATCTGAATTAAACAAAAATCTAGGATTTTTGATATAAAAACTCTGTAATTTTCTCGATGGTCAGTGTAGGTTAGGTTTCAATGGATTTGTCACAGTGATTAACTCTTTAGGTTGAACAAGAACACAGACAAAGCGATGAATACAAAGATATGAATAATTAAAATACAGCCCACTACTTTAACTTTCTTTAACATGCACATTTTTAGGGTTCTATATCTTTGGTGTGGCTATAATAATTTCTAAAATTACACTTCAAAAATGTAAGAAACAGATTAAAGGTCTTAAATGTTGTTTTTCTGCACAAGTTGTTGCTTTATTGCATCTTATGTATCTTCCACTGTCGTAAGAACTGTTGTCATTGTTGTTTCCGAATGAAATTGTCATTTTTATGTTCACAATTGTTCTTACAGTAAATCAATTTTCCACATCTGTTAGAAGAAGACAATAATTAAATTGTTGAAATAAATGAAATGTAAAAAAAAGAAACTAATTGCTCATGTACATAATCAAACAGATCTTATAAATAACCTGTATCTCTTACCTTTTTAGATAATATTTATTTTGTCACTGCATGAAGATACACTATTTGTACATGCTACTGAGACATAGTTACTGTTCAAGACATCTAAAACAATAAGACTTGTTCCTGTTGTATAAATACCCTTTATTCAGGAGCTTATATTTTACCAATATACCGAGAAGCATAAAGAACATGGCATTTTCTTGAGAACGGTTTACTGAATTTCATGATGAGATGTATATATTGTGCCTGTTATTTCAAGAGTAAAGTATTCAACTGAAATAAGTGCTTTTAAGTCGGCATTTAAACTCCTTGGCTGCAGATGAGCAAATACCACTGAAATAATATTTGACAAATATTTTTTAATGTTTAAAGTCATCAAGTGTATTTGTATTGACTTATTGAAAAAGGAAGCACATACAGTATCTTCTAAATAAATGAATTGGCTTGTGTATGTTCTGAGGTGTAATTTCAATTAACTTGCAACAGGCAACAGACTTGAATGATTGGTTGTGTGTTATCTAAACCATTAGCTATCAACTCATTTGTCAATTGAAAAACTAATTAAACAAATGGGTTAGACAGTTTCATGTTTGTTTTTATAGTGTTTGGGGAAATTTTAAAATGTATGGGCAAACATTTAGTCAAATGATGCAAGCACTAGTATAGATTTAGCAATTTTGTAGTAGATTTAATTTTCAACATGAAAAATTTATGAAAAATGCTTAACATTATATCTTAAATGCCTGTTCAAATCTTGGAACTCTAAGTGATGAGAATTATTTGTTTCCCAAGGCTTGTTTGTTATTAATAAGCTGTTTATTTGATTTAAAAGTCATTTTGTGACATGATTATAATTTAAATGACTTCCAACATTATACGTTTCTAACTCATTAGATGGAGGGAAATAATTTATTAAAAAAAAACATTAAAAATTATCTAAAATGAAAGACTTGTGAAATTGTGAAATTTGAAATAAAAAAAACACAATCACATATGCTCTGTTCTGACTGAAGATCTGTTTCATGCACTTCAGATCCAGCGCGTTCAGTCCTTTGAGAAGAAGTACAAAAAAATCAGAGAGAGACCAAAGACAATCCATGGCTTTGACAACTTTCACCTTGATGACTGCAAATCGAAGAAGGAAGAAAAGGAGGCAACGGAGTGCCTTACAGTCACCCAACCACCAGTTGTAGTATCCATAGATACCTCAGGCTCTAATTTTGAGCGGATGCAATCCCAACGCTTCTCAGGGAGACGGTACCAGACCAAAGAAGAGAAGGAAAAGAAGAAACGTCGAAGAAGAACGGTCTCTGGTGTTCCTGAAAATATCATGTACGAGATTGAGAAATTTGACAGACGGAAAAAGATGGATATCGGTCAGCGTCAGACTCCAAGGTCATATAGTTTTGATGATCTCGATGCTGAAGATGATGTCCAGAGAGATGAAGGAATAATGAAGTACCTTGACGAAATTGAGGGAAAGATGGAAGAAAGAATAGGAGAAGAAAAGGCTGAGAAATTAATGAAATTTTTTCCATGTCGGCGCTCACGGTCACTACCTCGGTGTATGAAGCTCACAGCAGCAACAGCTCGATCACTGTCAGCTGACCGTAAATCCAACCGAGATTTGAATACAACCTACACCAGCAGCTCATTAAGTTTATCCAGTATGGCTTCTACAGCTTCTAGCCGATTATCACGTGCGGCTCGCAGGTCAACCATTCTCAGTACTAAGCTCAAGTCCCTTGTTAGTACTAAAGACAAACCGCGACCCAAGTCATTAGATGTTGACTTGATCCTAGACTCAAAAGATCCTAAGTGTGCCATAAATGAACAAGAGCGTAGCAAGAGCACATACAGCCTGGAGCGGAATCATACTCAGAGTGTGCCAGACAGCTTGCTTTCTCAGGAATATTCCCAGCGGTCAGATTCCACCATAGGACCTGGGTCATACTATAATTTTGAGAGCAGCACTCTGCCTCGGGCCCAAGCTAGAAAGTATGACTTTCCTTGGGAAAGTCTGCCAAAAGATTGGACAACTTCTGTCAAGCTTAGAGAGATCTCGAAACGAAGGGCGAAGGAAGACAGACAATCATCATCAGGTAAATGCATTGATGTTGCACTATTTAATTATTATTATTGCTTGTATTATTACAAAACAAAATTGTTGGAATTCTTGATAGTTTATAGTTAAAATGAACATCATTAATTTGTCACAACTATGTTGGCTATATGTACAGGCTAATCTAAGGGAAGTAATGCATTATCACTTTTATATTTAACATGTAAGAGTTGTATTTCTTATGCATGCTGGGATTTAGTAAGTCAGTGTTAATTCCCTTTAACTTGTCAAACTGTCAAGTCAGTGTTACCTCCCTTACCATTACCAATACTCTTACACTTCCAAATAATGTGGATAAACTCTTGGAGTTATAAAAGAATCTTTGTAAGCAGGAATCTTAAATAAAAACCCCCACCTTATTACCATCTTACATGTTGGAGCCAGCCAGCTATTATCAACAATTTTAAATCTTACAGTTAATGTAGCCATTTACCCATTTGAAACAATGTACATAGTTCGACAATACTCGGCCAACCGATGGATAAACTAAATTGGAAGAAGAGAAGAAGAAGAAATATAGTGCCTACTTTGCCTTGTTAATACCAACCCTTTGCTGGCTACATTTCTTAATAACTCATACTTATTCTGGTTTATTTTGTTATATGTACATGAAAAGATGCCAAAACATTGTAATAATCTCAGTTGCACATAGCGCAGATCCTGGTTAGGCAGCTGTCTGCTGGGAACTGGATGTTCTAGATTTATGCTGTTTGCCTTGTCAGGATGTGCTCAGTGGGCTAAGACTTGAATGCCACATAGACATGACATGACAACAAATCTCGCCACTACATCCTGACACCTGGCAGACCCATCCTGGTCTCTTTGTTTTGTGTTGAACATCCTACCAACAATCCTCAGTCATCCCGAGATGGTTAACCCTACCTTAACCATCCTTTGTAAGGCAGAATTAAATATAAGGAAATGATACTAGTACCATATTTATTTACTCTTTTGTGAACTCTTATCTTGCTAAGCACAATTAGATCAGGTTTATGTAATGGAGATCCATATCATTCATCTCCAGCTGGGAGCTGTCTTGTCAGGATCTGCACCATTTGCTACCGAGACTCGGACAATAGGTGTTGAAAGCTTTGCAAGAATTTGTTAGAAAATTACCGGGATTGTGTATTAATTGTCGTTAATAATTGTAGCATAAAATGGATTTATAATTATGTGACCTTTTACAGTGCCTGTGTGCTGTAAAAATAAAAATTCAATGAAATGAGCAAAGAACTAACTATATGACTTACAACATTATTTATTTGCTGCATGCAGTGGTATTATTTGTTAACAGTGTAGATAATAATCAAGAAGATTCCAAGAGTAGCTCTCAGATTCAGATCTGAACCTTTTAACTATATACCTGGTCAGTTAATGCTATGTAAGTTACAGATTACAGGTATTAAAGGGTTAACATTCTAGAACCTTAACTTACAACTTCTTGCACTTTGCGGTAATAATATTTTGAAAGCAATTGATTAAAACCACCAAAACTACATCTTTCTTACTTCTGAAACTGTTCAAAAATATTATGTAAATGAGCTCAACCTTAATGTCTTTATCATTCAAAAGAATCCCACACCTTGGCGGAGGTCACTGTATCAAATACTCAAACCCTTGTCATGCTTCATATGTTAAAGAGCAATACTTTATCATAGTTATTTGCTACCAACTACATGCAAACGCAGCAAGACATAGTGCAAGTTTCCCAGGAGTAAATAGTGTTTATCCTCATCATATAGCTTCCATGGGATCTGGCTGATCAGGATCTACACTATTTGTCTAAGCCTGATCAATGCATGTTAAGCAGGCTAAGAGATAATCAGATAAGATACTGACTATACACGTTTTTTTATGCAGCAGTATTTTTGTTCACTCATGCAAGGCCTTTTTTTATGATCCTATCTCATTTGGTGGACTTAATTATGATAAAACATTCCTGCTTTTGTTGACTATATAAGTTACAATGTCAGTCAGATGGTAGATTAAGCGTACAGGCCATGTCTTTGGTTAAAATATAAGTTTGAACCGTTATTGAAAATGTTACAGTTGTTTTGAAGTATGATTTTATTAATTATAAAATCAGAGCAAATTAAACTACATGTATTCATAATTTTAATTAATTATTATGTTCAGGTATGGTGTAATTTTCTCTTGATTGGGAGCTACTCTAGTGATGGCATCATTTTATGTCAATATTTTACTATGATGCCAGATAGAACAATAAATCAGTTAAAAGCTGTAAAATTCTGTGTTCAAGCTGGACATACACAAGTAAGTCTTAAGTAGTGGAAGTTTATAAGATTAATCAATAACTGGTTATCTGGTATCTCAAACTGTCATGCTATCACTGTGAATGCGGCATTATGTACGAAGATATTCTATATTATTTTAAATTATTTATATATGTTACACTTGAACAGAAGGGTTGAATGAGAGAATCCAGCTATGAATAACTAAGCAGAGGCTAAGGTGCATATACATGTTAACTAAGCACATGCTAAGGTGCATATACATGTTAACTAAGCACATGCTAAGGTGCATATACATGTTAACTAAGCACATGCTAAGGTGCATATACATGTTAACTAAGCACATGCTAAGTTGAATATACATGTCAACTAAGCACCTGCTAAGGTGCATGTACATGTTAACTGAGCACATGCTAAGGTACATATACATGTTAACTAAGCACATGCTAAGGCACATATACATGTTAACTAAGCACATGCTAAGGTGCATATGCATATTAGCTGAACACATGCTAAGGTACATATACATGTTAGCTGAGCACATGCTAAGGTACATATTATATATGTACATATTATATAAGGTACATATGTATATTATACATGTTAGCTGAGCACATGCTAAGGTACATATTATATATGTACATATTATATAAGGTACATATGTATATTATACAAGTTAGCTGAGCACATGCTGAGGTACATATTATATATGTACATATTATATAAGGTACATATGTATATTATACATGTTAGCTGAGCACATGCTGAGGTACATATACATGTCAACTGAGCACATGCTAAGGTACATATACATGTCAACTGAGCACATGCTAAGGTACATATACATGTATCTATAAAGTCCCACATTCCTGGCATTGTTGTTATGTTGTTGACAGACAAGACTAAATAAAGGAGTGATAGTATGATGATTTTACTGCCTCTTCTAGATAAAGATACAATCATTCCTTCAGGCTCCGTGTACTGGTATGTGTTTAACACATCACCCTACTTAATTCTTTGGTTCAGCCCCAATACTAAATGTTAATTATTTTAACATTTAAGATACTTTATTTAAATGTTACAGTGTAACAAGACTTAGCAGCAAATACTGCAGGGAGCTTGTTGATTAGGATCTACTTTATTTTCCTAAGGCTGTCACAGACATGCTTAGCTGTCTGGGAGTACATAGTTGGTACAATTTATAACAGTCCCTTTGGGTTAAGTTAGAATGGTTTGACTTAAAACCACAAACTTTTTACCATGTTTGAGTCCCAAGTAATTGTCTTTTAGATGACAATAAAAGAAATATAAGTATATCAGTAGAGTTATGTACTATTTCAACCAGCTTACTGTGTTTGTAAAAATTTGATAACTTTATAAGTTAAGCTTAATTGATCAGAATTTGAAATTAATAATCGCAAATTTTGAAAAATGACTTAAAAATTTAAAGAATAAAAATTCATTTTCCTGATTTGTGTCAGGTTAACTGTGAAAGTGTCAAAACCCTGTTTTAAGAATTCTTATTGACTTACACATAAAGTGTATGACACCGACTGGAAATATGTCAGGATAATTTACAGGAAATTATAAGTCATGCTTATTCCATGCATACAGATAAATATAATAGATACATAGAGTATGATTATAATGATGTTTATTTTTTATCATTTAACAAACAAAATTTCCCTTAAACCTTCTATTAGGCTTCCACACAGGTTCTGTTTTTAAACAAGGGAGAGGTTTATTTCATTAAAGGCAAATCAAACTATTCAACTTGATTTTGTATTACAAGAGGCCCAGTACTCTTGGACAAATTTCAGGACCTTTGTGTTGTTGTTTTTTTCTTTAAAAATCTGAGATCCTGTACATTTATAACAGATGTCACATGAACATTCCGAAGGAGAATGGACTTAAATTGGTGTTTAAAGAAGTAGGTATGTTGTTATAAAAAAGGTCTTCTGCAGCCCACTTAACTCCTGAAGTGTTTGTGGACATCATTTATAAACCCACCTAGCTTGTGGACTGGATATGGTGACAGTGTATGATGGTGGTAGAACAGCTATTTACCTGCAGCAGTGATGCATCTGTATTTTTTTTTATTTATATACCAGTAGGGAATGCTGTATGGGACAAAAATGGCTGCATCAGGTACCTTGTTAATGTCTGTATTAAGACAGTGATCAACATGTAGGGAAATATTTTTTTTATTTTTACAAAATGACAAAACTTTTTAGTTTTTTTTTTCACTGATTAATAAAAAAAAATGAGCTAAATATGGTCATGTTTTACTGAAATGACTGAGGCCAGATTGGGCTATGTAGGTGCTACTGGAACAAAATAAAAGCTAGACTTACTCAACCCCAAAGTAAATGTTTTTATTAAAGCTCATATTGATTGTGAAGAAAACTTGATTATTTGGATTTTACATCACACCTGTAATATTTCATCCACAAAGATTGGGTATTATTTGTTGTCCCACATAAAACTCCATAGATGCACGAGTCAGGCATACGTGAGGCTCGGAGGGCTGGTTGTTAATCTTCGCTCCACTGGTCTGGGCCTGATATTGTAAACTATGTGTCAACGTAGTTGTAGTAGTGGTAATAATATACCACAAGCAACCACAGCGTATTTGTCCTCAGACAAGAAAATTGGAAGAACCTATTAAAACTTGTGTGCGTGTGTTTGAGAAAGGATTAGGATAAACAGTGTTGAACTTTTTGTGTATCAGTTTTCATTTGCTACTTGGATAATCAAGGATAAGTAGGTTTAGTTTTGTTAATCTGTATGGATTAATTGAAATGTTGCAATGTTTATTTGGAGTGGAATTTTGTAACACCTGTGCTTTAAATTGACTTCGTAAAGTATTTGCGAATTTTCGTTTTACAGATATTGTAGCTGAAGATATATGCGAAACTAAATTCCAAGCTTGATTATAATACTTGTATCAATTACAAGAAGAAACAAAAAGAACTGGAAAGGCTGTTTTTTTAATGTATCTGTTTGAAATGAATATAACTACTTTCAATGATGAATATAACTACTTTCAAGTTGGTATTGTTTTATTCACACTATTTGTTCAAATCTTACAGACGTCGCTGACAGTATTTATCAAGATATTTAGCATGAAATTTAAGCTGTTTAAAAAGTTAATCAATTAAAACATTTTATAATTATCAGATTATGCCAAATACAAATATATACTAACAAGTGTCAGTCAAGGTATTGAATTTTTATGTTTTCTTTTTTTTCTTTTTTCCCAATATTTTCCAATTAAAAATCTTGAAAATTGCATTAATTAATGTTTACATATCATGCATCAGACTTCATACTCAAAATTTGTTGAATCAAAGAATTTGCTGAAGCTTTTTTATGTATAAATAATATTACATGTTTTATCTTTCTGCTATAACTTGAACACTTTATTGTTAATTGTTATGATTAATGGCTATATTTATTGTTTTTATCTATGATTTGGATCCAAACCATCAGTTTGGTGGGCAATTTTCTTATTGTTTTGAATTGACATTTTTTGTGACAAATATACTTTAAATTGGTTTCTCTTGTTTATCCATAATGTTAATAACTTGCTAAATTGATGTAAGAGAGTACTAGTTGTACACATTTTGTTCTGGCATTGCTCATAATGGGAAAAACAAGAGAAAGTGGGATATCCATGTTCATATTAATTGACAATGTTTGTCAATTATATCCTTAAACATTTTGTTGTCTGTCTAACGATTTTAAATTTTGATAAAACCAAAATCACGTTTGAAAAAAGTTATAATGTAGAGTGATGAAATGAGAATTTTTCAATTTTCCGATGAAGTGCTGCATAGACAGGCTGGTGGAATGTTGAAGGATGAAGCAGACATTAATATTGACAGTTACAAATGTGTAGTAATGTGTTGTTTAATTGTCAATTAACATTGAAACATACATGTTAACACATGTCAGTAAAGAGTTTTGAACTAGCAACTGAGAAACAGTCTTACAATATATTGTAAAACTGCACAATTAAAATATTATTTAAACTATATACATATTACTATACAAACAATTAACAGAACATTCAAATTCTGTGGTATGTATTGAAATTGGTAACATGTTTCCAGCAAGGTATGTAATTGGGTGCCAATGGCTGAGCAGTAGAGTCGAGGTCTTGTAACTGATCCCCCTTACTTTGTACCTCTTACCGTATGGGTTTGAGTCCCAGATGGGGTGAAGGACTCAATGTGGCAAGGTCTTCCAGTTGACCTGTAGTCCACCAGTGGTTCTACCCTGTCTTGAGACTTTTTCCTCCATAATAGCTGGGCATTTCTGTAATGACTTTAATTTTGTCATTGCAAAGTATCCTTAAAGCTATGTCAGTGATAAGTTTAATGTTCCTGAAGTTACTGTATACTAACAGTCCAAAGATCATAAATCCACAATTCAATTTGACAATTTCATAAAAAATATGTTAAAAAGTTTTCTTACGTTACTATACAAATGACAGGGTCATCATTCACACACATTTGCTTAATCATCCAGTAACAAAGGCGGCCCTGTTTTATAGCTTACATTTTAGATGGGTGTTAATTTATAGCTTTTACAATCCTACATGTTTGCTCTAAAAAAAGAACACACTGCGGCTGTCCCACCTTTAAGGTAGTTGTCGTGAGCAGTTATTTTTTTCCAAGTAATTAAGATGCCTGTTTGATATATACATTACTGACACTGTTATGGTCAATATGGTAAATGGACTACTATTCATGCTGTGAAAACTTAGACAAATATGTCTGGGTAGAACCTCTCATGTAACAAAGGTCAGCTGGATGACCTCCCTAGCTAAAAGAAGAAAATTACTAAGAATATTTTAATTTGACAATTAAATATATACTTATTAAACATTCAGTTGAATGTAAGTACCTGAAAATGTTAAATTGCCCAACAATATTAGGTTACCTCCATCCCTGGGGACAGATACCTCACAGTAGATGGCCACATTACCTGGATAATCATATATAAAAGCACAGAAACTACATTCACCTGCTACCTTGGTCAACAACCCTTTGACATATGTAACATATTCATTGTTATCTATTAACAATACTATGCAGAGGTAACAGAAAGTGGTGCTAAAGATGCAGCAGCAAATAGTGTAAAACCTGATCAGATGGCTCCCAGTTGTGTGACTATAGGCCTGATAATCTTCATATATGGCAGGTTTAGTGCAGGATAGTTTTAGCCAGTCCCTGATTGTTAAACCTGTTCATTGAACCATAGTAACAGGTCATAGCGACTCTAAGTCTGCCTCACGTTAAGGTTAATTCAGCCACCTATCATCACCTATAAAGGTAGATCTCAAAGACATCTTCTCCAGTGTCATATCTGTCCGGATTTGGTATGTCTACACTGTATAGACTGAACCTGTGACCATCTGTGGAGACATTTCGAAAATAATTGAAATATCCTACATTTTGACTAATTTGTGCACAAAAATTATAACATAGAAGGTTTCTGTACAGTACACACTGGTTCATGGAACAATGTTTCTTCAGCAATATGGATTTGTACACAAATGAAACAATTTACAACATGATAACACCTCAGTCATTTTGCTGGTCACTTGTATAGTGTTTAAACAGCTTCTACTTATAAGTATGGTAAAAGTAGATTTGCCATCTGTATAAAACCACATCTCCACCTTTAACAATAAAATGGCACACTGTATTATTCATGGTTAACTGTGAAATAATGGCCCATTTCTTTGTCGTCTAGGCTCATAATATCTATCAACCATAAATTGGGTAATATAAAACCTTGCTGTGGAATGCTTTGAAAAAAATAATTAGAAAGTAGAAATTAAAATGAGAGATTTGAAATGCTTGTACCATAATAATGTTAATAAGGTTTTATTTTAGGGAATTAAGATACCAACATTAACTGAAGTAAATTGAGTCATTTAAGATACCATGCTCAGTTTATAAACACTTCTAATTCTTCCTCCTCGAGATCCTATATTATGGAACCTGAAATGGTTTAGATTGAAAATATTGTCATTAATATATGAATGTAAATAAGACAGAATTGAAAAACAACAACAAAATCTTATTGACTGCATTTACAGGTATACAATTATGATTGATGATATTATCATATCAGTTAATTCATCACATCAATTACCTTAAAGTATGTCAATAATTATAAAATGGCCAAGTTAAAACTTGAACAAAGTACCTAAAGTACCATCATTAAGATTATTGCTAGATATCTTATGAGATAACATTCATGTAGACTGTATTGTACTAGTGATAAGCTGTCAGACACTTTATGATCCGGCAATAATGCCCCCAAGGGATCTGAACCGGAGTACCCCTAAATGGAAGGCTTCTTATCTACATAGCCCTGAGTCTGCCACATTGGTTAATATAATAAAAACCCACACTAAATTGAAAGTTAAAGATAGCTTGAAACATCAGCATGTAAGATGAAGTATGAGTTATGAGAGAATAGTGTAGATCCTGATCAGCTGTGATCTGTTTTATTAGGATCTACTCTAATTGCTAAAGTCGGATCACTTCATACTTAGCAGGCTAAGTTTTAAGTAAGGCCTTAACAACAAACACTGTCTACCAAAGTGACAATGGCACTTCACTTACATTATAAATAACATCACTGAAGGATGATGATATTAAAGATAAATGGATTTCCTGACATTTCATGGGGTTAACTTTAGATAACACCTTGATGAAGTTATTGTTTGTCATTATAATGTTTCTTCAGAAAAGTGTGATTTATCTTGTAGATTGTGTAAGATTTTAATGTCATACTTTGAGAATATCATAATTGCTTTTTGATAAAGATTCCTTTATTGTATAGTTAGTTTAAGGCTTGTACAGGGGATTGCCACAGACAAGAGAAGATATTGATGGAATTAAATGAGAGTGGATTGACTTCCTTTACTTAATCTCAGCATAAGTAAGAAAGGGTTATGCTCCTCGGCTGGTGTACACACCATCAGGTTGTTGTGGAGAAAAGGCTTTAATACTAAGATTTCATTGCATGCTTGATCACTCGGATGACAACATAAAATTTTACCTTTCTTTACAAATATGAGCGAAATATACTGAGAGCTGTTTGATCAGGGTCTACCCTATTTGCTGCTAAAGTCTGTCAATACATAATTATTGTTACGTGTGCATAATGTTGTTAGCCAGTAATGGGTAACTCTGAGCCATCTGAGGACACATTGATCAGGCTGGCAGTTAGTGTAGATTCTGATCACCCATCTCCAGTTGAAACATTTCAGGATCTTCATTATTTGCAACAGAGTCCCTAGGTAGCAAGTGTACACTGAATTATGAGCAAATACCAAAGAATTTTTAAGTAAGTGACATATGTAGTAGGGTAGATAATAGGGTGTATAGTATGAAATTTAGGGTCAGCAAATGTCCAGATGAAGTTTGTCTGCATTGACCAGTATGATCACAGGCTGTCACCCAGGATATAATTGTAGACATTGTAGAAATGGCCCCTCCCCAGCCCCCATAAAAACCTGTCATCAAGTTGGCACTAATGGCCCCGACCTGTCCATCAAGCAGCTATGTTGTAAGTAGGACATTTACAGTAGTCAGTGGACTTTGAGGGTGAAAGGTCAAGCTGACCTCACAGAATAATGTGATATAGTGGGATAATATAGTGTTGCAAAGGTAACAGAGCTGGGGTTTGTGAGTTTTCTTGGGGCAAGAAACATTGCCGATCAAGGAAACATTGGTGCATAAAGTGACTGTGACAATCATTTATTATTTGGACATAATTCTATGTTATCTGCAAAGTAAGTCCATATAAATGATTTCTAGATTTTTTTCCCTCACATTTTTAAAGAATTTGGAAAGAATGTGTATGTATAAATTATTTAATGTTATTTCAAGTTTTCTTAATTAACAGATTTGGATCATTTTAACTCATATATTTATAAAAACCATTTAAGAACAATAGCAAACCATATTTGTTAGTTGTTTCAGTTTAAACCTTCGTCCGCAAAAACTTTAACTCAACTTCATAAAATAAGGGAAAGGGAACATGATTTTCACATTACACGTTCGACTTTAATTGTTAAAATTTTGAGCCATTTAACTACATACCAATAAAACTTCCCATCTTTGGGTAACTGTCACTTTAATGTCTATATGTTGATATTAACTATATCCATCCCCCCAGAATGCATGCATCTCTACATTAAGACATCATATTCTGGGCACTCAGTCTGTCACTTAAGTGCTGGAGGAGCAATAGACTGTGACAAATTTTCCAGCAAACAGCAGGTTCCTACTCTGTATAGGACCTTGCCAGGTTCAGGAGTATATATTAACATATTGACCATGCTGAGTTAGAGTTTAAAACTATACTCAAGACACAAATGTTTATAGTTTTTATTATATTTAAAGTTTAATGTCTGGGATAATTCACAATTACATAAGCTCCCCATGTGCCAGATTTCAAATTGAGTTAAAATTAAACAAAGTGGTGTTTAAAAGTTTATCTTTTTGGACATTGTTTTAGACTTGGATTCTATAAACTGTAAAAATTATTCTCTAATCATTTATGGTAGTTTTTGTTCTGTAGTATGCCTAATGTTAATAAACTTTTTACAATATTTATTCGAAATACACCAAAGAACCATAATTAATGGAATGTCTTTCTAAACACATAGCCTTAATTTACAAAACATTTGATTTCTAATTAATACAACTGCTTTCTATCGGCTGCAATAGCTCAGGTGATGGAGCATTGGCTTGTGGATCGGAGATTATGGGTTCAAACACCGGCCGGGTCAAACCAAAGACTTTAAAGTTGGTAGTAGTGACTATCCTATTAACGCTTGGGGCTAAGGGGACAGCATTACGCCTGACTCGTCAGTGTCAGTATAATGGACTGGCCGGGTTCAGTCCCAGGGCACCTCATAAAGCCCCTGTGCTATAATGATAGAAATGTTGCTGCACAGTATCGGCAAAAATGCTGACAAATCCCATCCCATCCCAACTGCCTTCTTGCTAGATCACTACAACTGTATGTTAGGGACCTCACTGTGATGTGTTGAGGGGCAACTCTTACTGCTTGGCCATTCTTCTGCTTGGCCATTCTTCCCCATTTCTAGACAAGCTCCACATTTTATTATGATACCTGATCTCATTGTCATGAAAATTACTTGGGGGTTCTGGTTGGGGGTTCATCCAGTGGTGACCATGTCCACACCTGTGTTTAATGACCACATCAGTGATCAGATACCCTCGGCAAGGCTGGACCACAAAATGGAGTTTCTTTCATAGGGAAAATTGGCTCATCTCATTCGGTCCATGTTCATTTTGTAGAATAAAAATGTTTTTGTTTGATATTCCTTGGTACATGGACATTCAATCATAATTTTCACTTGTTAATTGGTTGTACCAAATTGTTTAATTAAAATTAGATATATGATAAACATTTGCATATGAGAAAAAAAGACAGAAATTGAACTTATAAGTACAAAAGTACTTTATCTTGCTTCAGTATTAAATAGAGAAATGAACTTATAATGAACTTAAAATTATGGACACCCTCTGGTACTATTATATGACTATATTATCTACATAACTTTTTCTCTCATGGGAATGCAAAGGTTACTAACTTATATATACCTAACTGGTTTCCAGTGGATTGTTTATACCAGTATTCTCATGCATATTTATGACATTCAAGTTCTTCACTTGTATTTCACAATGATAAGAATGTCAATGGGCACTGCAGGGAAGTCAACATTCCCATTCACTGACCTTGTTGGAGTGTGGAGTTGAAAATATTGACTAGATTCCTGTGAGTTTCCTTTTTCACCATCATTATGCAGCTAGGTGATATGAAAATAAAATGATATTTTGATGGAAAAGTTGTCAGATTAGTCTTTTGAGTGTTGATATACTGGATCCATATTTAGTATTAATTTGATGTAAGTTGATGCACTTTCATTCAAACCTATTCCTTGTATACTGGCAGTAAGATTATTCAAGTAGTTGTTGAGGGTTGAAAAAAATATGTGCTGTTTTAGGAATTGTTGTTTTTGCATCCTTAAGTGTAGATGCAAAGTTTCTATTTTTAAATAATGGCCAACAATTTAAAATGTCTAGAAGAAGCTACAAAATGTATCTAACAAAACACTGTCTGGCAGAAGCATGCATGTTCAAGCTGTCAGATTACAATCTAGGTAAAAACTCATTTGTCAGATTTTTGTCTATTGTCAACATCAGTTTAACATTGACAGGATAGTTGGTAGACACAAAATTAAGATACCAATCTTTGTCACCCACTTAATTGCTTGCTGGACCAGGTCGAGATGACCTGCCATGAATGAATTGTTCAAGCCAAGGCAAATGTAGATCCAGATATTTAGCCAGCTTCTGCTGGCAGCTGTTTGGACAGGAGCTACACTGTTTGCAGTATATGAGTCTAATTAGAACTTTTATGTATAATGTATAATGTTGTTATCAAATTTATTCAGAAATGAGTTTTGGTTACGGGTTTTTGATTTATGTAGCAGACTCAGGGTTATAGTGTGTGAGTTGCTTGGGGTTGGGGAGAGGGGTGCATGGGGGATGAGAAAGTGGTGGGGGAGTAGGGGTTATTAAATTGCTGGGGTCACTTCTTCTGGAGATGTTATCTCCTAGCATTGCCCATAGGGGACAGTTCAGACAAAGTGGATATGGCAGGAAGATGTATCTTAAGCTATGTATAAAGTAGAGATAGGGTATATATGCAGTAATATTAGGTTGCATTAAAGGGTAAATATAGCTTAAGGGTTAGGATTTTGTCAGAATGTCTCTGAAATCACTCAGCAGCAAGTATTTGGGTAAAGTTGATGCCCAGTAGAGTGAAAATGGATATATTTGTATTTTTTTACTTCAAAGATTTGGATGTATAATGTTTCACTAAGAAATGAGTGTGTTGGAATAAGAGGAGTTTAATCAAAACTAATTTAAAAAGATAACTTGTGGAAGTCTATTTAAAAGTTCTGGCAAATTTCATTTTCTGAAGAGAGAATATCCAGGTTTCTAAATGAAAGAAAGAGTGTATTGCAAAGTGGACATTGTTTTCTTCAGTGTTTGAACAGGAATATATTTGAGTTTTCTAAATAATAGTTTATGGCATTTCATCTCCCTGGAAGGTGAGTGAAGTTATTTGTTTTACTGTTATTAAATCATTGAGGGGGTGAAACTCAGAGTAAATTTGGACCCAAGGCTCGTCAATGCTCTGACTGTGCTGTCACATTGTAGCAGTACTACTTTGATCTGTCATGAGACAACTCTCTTATTTATTTAATATTTTAAGGAATTTTAAATAATATGTAATAATAAAAAAGTACACAGATCCTTACAAAATAAAATTATTCATTGTTAAAGTTGTTGGAATACTGGATTAGATAGTGTTAATTATACGATACTCTCTTTTATCTTGAATTACATGTATGGTTCATGTAGTGATGTTGATGTTTTGTAAGATTAAACCCGAAGTCTTCCACAATTCCATTCCCGCAGGTGATTTGGGCATTGGAGCAGAATATTTCCAGCTCGGAAAGCTGCTGCTTCATGGATTTGTATCTTTTCCATTATGTCTGTTGCAAATTGCAATTGATTTTCAATCAGTAAATTACTGTTTATGACCCAAGAGGTTGGTTTTAGCTCAGACATTATATATGTCAACCTAATAGACTTCAATTCAAAGCAATCCCCAATAATAAAGCATTTAATAAAATATAGCAAAAAATCAGTGGAGGTTGCAGTGTTATTTTTTTACTTATTTATTTATTGAATTAGTTACTGTTGAGTAATTAATTATATCAATAATTTTAAAACCTTGTATATGGTACCAGAGAGCCATTATCGTGTTTAAAAAATTAGTTTTCTTGAAATCCTTTATCGTGATGCTTAATTTACTTCAAAGTGAAACAAAATCCTAGATATTTGCCACACAAACCTATCTACATATTGCTAGAGTCTGTAGAAAACAGTTCAGAATCTGATCAGACAGCTTCCTGTAGGAGCTCACTTACCTGGATCTACACTAGCTGCTTATAGTTGATTTATTCATACTTAGCAGGATACAAGCTTGTATAATAAGCATTTATCCCTTAGCGTAAAATGTTGAAGTAATTACTATGATCTTGATTGAAAGAGAATTTGATTGATTTCTAACCTCTTACTAATTTGCTAACCACTACATGCCAAGGTTATCTAGAGGATTTTCTAGAGAGCTGCATATAATGTAGATCTTGATCAGTTATAAGATCTTTACAATACAGTATGAAAAATGATACTTTACATGTTGTTTATTACCTTTGCAATGGAAGTCAAGATTTTATGTAAAGCCATTGAAGGTCTTTAATCAGTTTCTTACCAAATTTGTCATACCATAGACATTTTATGCTATATGTTCAATAACAAATACCTGGTACTTAATTCTGAGTAGTCTTACTTTTGTTTACTCTCTTTACTGATTTCAAGAACATCCTGATTTTTGCTTATCAGCAAACAGTGTCAGATTAGACAGCTTCCAGTAGTAACTTGCTGATCAGGATCTACACTATTTGTAACAAACAAACATAGTGAGCATTTTTATAATAATAATATTGGGTGGTCTTCACATTTCTCCAGGCTGGTGGGAAAGGTCCCCAGTTACCAAGTTGCTTGTTCTTGCGAATGTGATTAATGTATATAACAGTAAAGAGGTTGAATGCATAGACACAAAGATAACCTGTTTCAGTTAGCTATAATGAATTCATTTTGTTAATTGTTGTTCTGAACATTTGTGTGTGGGAGGAAGTATTATGATACATGACAAACATTTTAGACAGTTACCTGTCATACAAATTTAGCAACTACTAGAACAATAGCCAGTGTGTGTAATTGTTTGATTCTCAAGTGGATTTGTACAAATATATCAGGTCAACACTTAGACATTCAACACTCCTGAGAAACAAAAAACAAAAATACAAGTGCAACTGATCTTACTAAAATCCACATCATTCTATTAGAAAGGGGGATTTTGAATGGGGATTAATTTAAATGTTTCCCATTTCATTTTAATTAGCTGATATTTGTGCAGGTTTCACAAAGTAAATAATTATGCAGTTAACATATTAAATAGCCCTTTATCTTATCAGATAATTGATAAAAGGACATGTCATGTTTTGTTGTATTTCAGATTAATGAAAACAGAAAGGGATTGATATATCCTGTTATACATATTTTGAATATTTTTTTTAATAATTCCAGCACTTTAATTTTAAATTTGGAACAAAAAGGAGGTGTAATTGTTTCCTTCAGTTGGATGGGAAGGAAGCATTATCAAAACCCTTTTGCTCTGAAAACAATCTGAACATGAAGTGATTTTCATTTCTTAGACTTACCTATTATTTTATTCCTATGCAATTACTTTTGAAAGAATTAAAAAGAAACATTGGTGTTGACTTGATTGACAAAATTGTGTCCCCCTAGATTATAGCACATATAGCCATCTGGTGTAGGGCACTTCAAAGACTGACACACGCTGTTTGCAATTATCCTTTGAAGAAATAATCTGTAAGAAAAGCACTTTAGCAAGTGTCAATTCACTTCTCAAATTACTTTTAAAGGAGTGCAAGGCTAAATAGATTTACTCTTCTAAGACTATAGTTTGTGTAACAAGTTACATCTAACCAATAAGGTATAAGTATCAGATTTAAAACAACCAATCAGATTTAAAACAATCAATCAGATTTAAGAAACAGACATAGTTAACCAACCAGATAGAAAAAATATATATGAAAATCAATCAAGAGTTTAGGAATGAAAAACAACAACAACTCAATGAACATGTTTCATATTCTTTTGCCACTATATAATGTTTAGGACATTTGCAAAGTTAATTATACCGTTGAGTTTTTGTTAAATTGAAATGTTTAATAAAATCATTTGTAACAATTACAAATTCTTGATATGTCAAAGAAATGAAAGAAATCAGGTGCACTTTGGTGAATTTGTGATAATTGTCAGAAAGGCAATGTACTGATATACGGTGAAGGCAGCACTATATTTGTTTGTAGATCGACACTGTTTCTGTATAACTGTTGGGTGTAACTATATCATACAACCCTACAATAGATATAGCTACCACCTTTTAGGGATATTTCCTTTCAAGTTCTTATTATTTTCTTTCAATACAGCAAAGGGTGTAATTTTCACCATGTGTAGATGTTTTATTGAATTCATTTTGGAAGTTCATTACTTTCAAGTGGCTCTTGTTAGCCAAAGGATTTGCACTCATCTTCACATTCACTGCAATCTTATGACAATAAGCACCCCTGGTGTAATAGGCTGCTATTAGGAACTTGGTAGAATTACTTGTAACAAAAGGTGGTAGAGAACAGTTTTGAATAACAGATGGACATTCAGAACTTCACATAAATGGAGGCATTTTTCTTTCTTAATCTTTTTATTCTCCCCAAAATTAAGGTTCTGTAAAGATTTTCCATTATCCAGTATACCCGTAATATTTTTCCCAAAGTCTTGGATGTGATCATTTCATGGGTGCCCACAGTCTAAGTTTGGGTTGTTTATTGCTGAATAGTGTACCAGCAAATAAGTTTGTTCTCTCAAATGCTGATGTTCCGTAAGTTGCTACATTTGAGATTTCATTCAAGGTATCTGGATTTGGTTGAAACTTTTGTTGTTTTTATTTTGCTTTTTTACATATAAGCAGCTGCCAACTCAACTTAAAATTTCCAGTGTCATTGTAAATGTCTGGATAGATGGAGCAGTATAAACCCTTCTTTTCTTTGCACAATGCTAATTTTTAATCATGCAAATATGGCAAGTCATATTGGTATAGACACTCTACAGGAAACAATGCAGATCCTAATTATAGAGCTCCCATCTGGAGCTGGCTGATCTGGATCAATTTGTATTAAGCAGGACTTTAGACTCCAACTATACAGGCTGTCATAATAAAATACATGTAGCTATAAATGATTCAACACTGTTTGTGTTTTGTTGTTTATTCTAATCATTACTGCATTCCATTGTGTAATGTGTTGATTGGCTGATTAGTGTTTAATAGTGATTTAATTAACCATCAGCAGGTACACATAACAGGATTATCAGTGGTAGTGTTCTGAAAAGGCAAGGTGACAAGTTTGTTTTATGCAAAGCTAACATGGTCACTTTTTCTGATGTATGTTTTCTTTAAGAACACACCTGTCATATATTTTTCTTTCCTTAAATATTTTGAAATTCTTTTAAGGATCATTGATATATTTGGCATGCTTTGTAGGGCAGAATCCAATGTATAAACATGGTGTCACTTTGTGTGTATCCAAATCTTGTCAATGGCCAAAGTTGTGATTTATTCATAAGTTCTACCTGTTAAACTTTACAAGTTTATCTAAACAAGGTAGTTTCTTGATTGGGCTTTATGGGGATCAAAAATTGGCTCAATGGAGAATTGTCAAATATTTACGGAGTAGGGGAGGAACATAAGATAGGACCAAGGGGGATAAAACTATGATTTCTTACATCTCCATAGCTTGGGTCTAATCGTTACAAATCAGTGGATTGTAAGATAAGTTTGTTTACAAGACGTGGCATTCGGTGTTGACCGAGGGACACAAGTACGTCAGCCTCTACTATTTGTAGCTCTCATAAAACACATTTCTGAAGGTGTTTCTGTAATATTTGCACCTCTGTGCATTTATGCATCTGAGTGATGTGGATTTTATTGAGATGAATGTGGTCTTGTTGTGATTGAGTCATTATCAAGGATAAAAATACAGGTATTGGTGTCATTTGAGTGCTTGAATTACTATTGGTAATAGGATTATTTTGTATATCTTTTACTTTCTTGGCATAATGAATAGATTTAATTATTTATAAGTATTCTCTGTATTTTATCACAGTACATTTACTTGGTAAGTAAAAACAGTGCTTGTGTAGTTTTTCCTCATTATAAACTATTCTCATAATTATAATATATGTTGTATTTTTTTTATCTTTTACAGCCATAGCTTTGTACACGCAAAGATGAACCCTTGAAATTGTTTTTGTTTGTGGCTCTTTTATTTTTAATCAAAATATTTGTTCTTTTGTTCAACTTTTTATACACATCTAGAATTCTAATTAGAAATGGTTTGTTCATGAAGACAGTTTTTGTGTCATTGTCATTGAAATAAAATCAAATGATTTCTATGGTTTCAGGTAATTGGAGCCAGAGTGGCACCAGTAGTAACCGACACTCACTGGACTCAGACCTGCGATCAGAAGGTTTCAAGTTTAACTCTCAGTATTCCCTCGGCAAGGATTCTGGCAGGGATTCGCTCACACTAGAGGAGAATGAGTAAGTATCATTTCTCTTGTCCACTTTCTCCTACATGTTTATCTAGCACCTGCAGTGAGGAGATATAGCAAGTCCCAGTAATGTAATAAATTGTCAGGAAAGGCAGTCGTCCACCTGACCTGCTTGTGCATCCTTAATTTTACCCAGATACTCCCTTGGTGTTTTTTTTTCCTCATTAATACTGAGAAAATAACCATAATAGCTATTATTTTGTTGGTGATATAATATCATAATTGATTTTGTCATCCTAACTCTTAACCTGCTATTTAGGAAGTGGACAGGCTACAGTGAATAGTGACTTTCCAGATAAGACATCATCTAGCAGGGAGCTGACTGGTCGGGATCTATACTATTGAGCATTAATAATAACTCAAAATCGATTATTTTGCCATCTAAGAAGACCCCTTACCATCTAAAAATGTGCTGGTGAATAATAGAAAACTTGGCACAATGTGTTAGTTTGTAACTGGTTTATATAAGGAGCAGAATATTCATTTTAGTTTTATTGAGACAGTCCCATGTTGCCCAGGCATGACCTTTTTTTTTTACCAAAAAGCCACTATTCGGTTGAGGACATGTCCAGATTTCAGCACGTAGAAAACTGAACATAATCAGCATTATGCAACATTGTAATACAAGTTTAACCATACCTCAATATGATTGCACAGTAAAGTGTCCTTTGTTATCTTCTAGCTGTATTTTTTGGGCCTGTCATGTGTCTATATGATATCTGCAGAAAATCTTTTTTGTTATCTCTAAACCAATTGTTACCTTACTCTCTGGATAGAACATTTAGATTGTTATCTGGGGACTTTTTTTTGTGTTGCAATGGGACACACACTCACAGCTAGATTGTTTGACATTCCAATTTTTTTGAAGGTCAATTACATGTTGTACATTTATGGAACACTTTTTACATGTTGCATACTTTTTTTTACATTTTTAAGAATATTATTTATCAAGGTGTTTACTGTCTATGTGTGTAATTTTTAAACTATTTCAAATCAATCAAAAGTTTGTTTGCAAGGATAATTCTGAAGTATATTTCTTGATCTTTATCAGAGCAATAATTTAAAACCTATGTAAAATATTTTACTATTTTGATTAAAAGAATTTACATGTATATAAAAGATAACTTTTTAAAATCTTTACACCTTTATCTATAAGCACAGACTGCCAATTACACAAAGCTCCAACAGTGGTAACATTTGTGTATAGGTATTTGTCATATGATTACAATCATACTACAGACATTTCATCCTGCTGCAGATCGAGTGTCACATTACATTATCATTGTCATTGATTTCTGAATTATGCTGTTTTTGATCCCAATTTTTTAAATACAGTATGTTTAAATCTGCTGCATTCAATCTATTGATTTGAATAAATTTACTTAGGCAGTATAATTATACATTTAAATAATTCAGAAAACTATATATTCATATGTTGATGTTTTTTTCTTTTTCACCTACCTTAGCTACATGTATTTTATTTTCAACTATCATAATGTGCAAAAAAGGACATTTGTACTCAAGATGTTCCTCATAAACATACACACAAATATCTTGAGATTAAACATACTATCAACTTCTGTCAAAAACAAGAGTCAAAAACATGTTATATTGCGGAGAGGGGGACTATTCATACAAAGTACTTAAACACAACAACCTCTTTATATCAATCCCTGAAAACACCCATCTTTTGCTTACAAACACACCTACTCAAATCTTGGTCTTGGTATTCGTGATGGGACCCTTAAAGTTTATCTTGGCTTTTCCAATGGAAGTATGATGGTCCCCATTAAACAACCATTTCCTCTCTGAGGCCAGTAGGCTATCAAGCTACTAGTCACTAGTAATCTAGATAAATGGGATAAATGTGACATTTTTTGGCCATGGTTGTCCTAGAGCAAAGATTTCTATGTTTACTCTACCCTAAGTAAAGATAGAACTTGTGTGATAGCATTTCCATACACATCTGTGTACACACTGTACATATTTGTAGTGTGTCTTTGAGTAAGGAGGGTTGCTGAATGATTCATGGAAAGTTATTGGTTCTACATCTACCTGGCCATCTTTCCTGTGTTCTCCACAACTTTACATCTATTGTTTTCAATACAAAAATGGCAGAGACTCCATGATGGAAACTAAGGCTATTTACATCTATAATTGGTGCAGGAAAGCAGATAAATCTCAGGTGTAGAGCCACCAACACATCACGAGTCTTCTTGAACACCCCTCTCATTTCAATTTTTTTCCCCTCTTACTTATATAGGACTTGAAACAACTGTCAAAGATTTTAACTGTCAGAAACATGTCCTAGAGTAGAGATATTTATTTCTTACTTTTTTCACTTTGTAACTTAATTGAACGTGTGAAGTTTTGAAACTTATGGTAATGTTTACCAAAATGCATTTATGTTATATTTATGTTATTAATGCAATTGTAAGGAAATTAAGGTAATTAATAGGCATGTGCAAGTAGGAACAATGTAAATAGAATAGCTATGATGACATGCATGTACCAGCTGAATACACCTTAAATGATGGCTGATTTAATTTTTTTTTATTTTGTTAAGATATACATCAAGTAATTTACATTGTGTCAACAAGCAATATATCTCTCTATCAATACTTAATTATATTTATGTATGTAGTAAATTTATATTAAAACAGAGCAAACATGTTTCTTTCTTTTTATAAAGATTAAGGTCTAATGTTAAAATGGAAAACTAATTAAAATATTCAAAAAAGTTTGTATTGTCGGAGTGATGTGTGATAGTTAAGGTGTGAAAAACAACAGTGGGGAGAGGGTATAACAATTTTACCCTCATAATCTCTTAATTCTTAAATAGACTTTTGTTTGAGAAGTCATTTTTACAACAATTATGATATGGTATACATTGAAAATAATTATAATACAGATTAATTTAAACTTCCATGACACAGGTCTGTCTTATTGAGTCATTCATATTTATAAGGAGACCAAAGCCTGTTATCAACTTGGTCCACAATAAAACAGTTGAAATAAAAGGATTTTCATTAAACATCTGTCTTTGGGACTTTAATTACCAAAAGAGGGCTCTTGTTACAGTAATTATGGAACCTTGACCTGAACAGTCTGGAAAGATGTCCTTCCAGACTGATTGTAACTTGAGCCCAGTGTGTTGGTCCAAAGTATCTGACTTGCTACTTGCCTGTCATACCATGCCCATCTGCAGCTTGGTGTCATCTTTCTATTGTCATTGTCATCATCTAATTAGCTGTTATCTTTTATTAATTGAATCCCATCCACAATTGTTCCTCTTATTAAGGATCCTAGATATAAACAATTAATTCCTTGAGGGATATGTATTCTCTTCCATTTAGGACTTGCAAAGTTTTTTGTTTTAAATATACCTTTGTCATGCATTTGAAAACACGAAGCATAAAAGCTGCTTGCTTATTTTTTATTGTACATTTAAGATGTGGGGATTAAAACTTCAAGGTTCTTCCTAGCTACTGTTTTGAGTCTTCTTTACTAACTATACCAAACATTTTATGAAATTGCAATAGTTAAATCACTATTACTAAATTTTTCAATATTTTTTAATTCAACCATATATTTAAACATATGTTGATTTTGTCTAAGTGGACAAGTATCTTATCAAACTGTCAACACAATTTGTGCATTTCTAAAGCATAAATTTGGTAATATTTGTCCATTCAAATATGCTATATTAAAATCTGCTACAAGTAATTTGATAGTATATAAATCTAGTTTTTATTGAAACATTTAAAATTAAAAAAATAATTTAACTTGATTGAGTCATTCTATTTTCACAGATGTACATGTATTTAATAATAATTAATAAAACATTAATATTGACAAACAATAAGTCTCAATTTGTTTCACTTTTTTTATTTTCAGGGATGTGACTGATGGTACAAGCACGGCTGGGTATAACGGTGATGGGACAAGCACAATAACAGGGGACAGTATATCTGTAGGTAACCCGAAGACAGACTTTGAGCAACAAGAGACAGAAGCTTGGATCAAGAGTCTTGCAATACGTGCAGCAAAGCACGAGGAAGCCAACAGCCATGATAAGTGCTCCACCTTGTCTCGTCTTACAAGACAGAACATTTTGGCTCTTGATCTGTTGATGTCAGAGGATAAAGCGCGAAAAATAACCGATGAAGAATCTTCTGTTTATTCTGTAGACCAAGAAGGATTTTACACATCTTTTCACAACGACAGTGGTCTGAAGAAAAGCACAAACACACTAGTTGATGAAGATGACATTTCCCCAACCAAAGATTCTGTGAGTGTGTGCAGTGTTGATAGTGTGATTCATAGGCCTGTGAGAAATGACAAATTTGCTGGCATCAGAAAAGGTAACTTTAGTAGACCATTAAAGGTAATCAGTAAAGTTGTTCCCCCTTCTGCACCTGCTGAGGGGTCTGGAACAAATGATTCAGACCAAAGTAGCTCTACTCAGAGTACTCCAGAGTTGCACTCATTTCCATCTCAAGACTCTTCAATCTCATCAGATCCTGACATAATATTTGCAAGAATTCATGATAAAACACACCTCTCTGCAACAGGCTTTCCATCATTGACAGCTTTGTCAACGAGTGATGATGAAACATCACCTGACTCAACCTCAGAAAAGTTAAGAAAGCTTTCACAAATAACTTGTGACAAGTATATTTTTAACGAAACTGAAAGTGATCTTGAAACTTCTGGATTTTCGTTTTTTTCGCAATCGTCTTCTGGAAGTTTCTTTGGTTCATCCAAGAGTGAGTTTGCATTGTCAGAATCAACCTTAAAGCATTCTAAGTCAGCTGTAGAATGTTTAGAGAAAGGTTTTGATTCCCAACAGCTGTCTCAGGACCACCAGAGTGCATATACTGCAGAGGATAAAAACAAGACAGGTTACCAGTCTTGGCCACGAGCTCTCAAGTCCACACCAACCTCAGGAATTCTGAAAACACCAGAAAAACAATTTGATGCAAGCCTCAGACCTCAGAAAACCCTCAATTTTGCCCCGATGGTGAATCTGTTTAAACACGGAGAAGGAAATTCTGTGCAACTTCCTCTTCCTTCACCCACTAACTCTTCATCAAGTGAGAGCAATTTAAGTGGTGCCCCTCACAGTTCATTCCTTACCTCTGAAGAGCCCGGTCAGAGCTATCGACTTTGTGTACCTATTGACAATAAACCTGGTGGTACATTTAAATCCAGCCCAACTCTAGGACAGAAGGGCATCAGTTCAAACATTCCTTTAAAATATCATCCGACAATCACTGTGACCCCAAGATCTAGGTCAAGGTCAGGAGAGCGTCAAAGGTCAGGGACAAGTAATCAGATGCCAAACACTGCCACAAGGTCAGCATTATATGCTACCTCAAAAGTTGCTCCAACTGCGCAGTCTACACCTCAATCACAATCTGGCCCACACTCGTCCAATCAGAGGTCACCAAATTTATATGCTGTTAGTCCAGTTGTGGCCAAAGGTCAGAAAAGATTGTCCCCTCAGGTTTCCAGTAACTACATTGACCATGCCTACATGGATATGCATTCAGTTGGTTCATTGAGATCAGCAGAGAGTGCAAGTTCCTTAGCATCATCAAGCTGTCTAGATTTCCCTGAAGGGACAGGATACATGAGTATGTCAAGTCCATCTAGTTCACCAAATTTATCTAACATGGATTTCTCTATGAGCAGCACCCCTTCAGGCTCCATTGACTCTTTACATGATCTTCGTAAAACACCAACAAATGAGCTTGACAATGATACATATCGTGTGAGTACCAATCTGCTGGTCAGTCGTCAAAATAGCCGAGGAAGCAATAGCTCCCTTACAGGTAATGGTGGGCGAACAAATGGCATGCCAACAGGTGAACAGAAGAGCTTTAGGTTAAAAGAAACTAGTGGTTCTAATGGAAATATTTCAGACATTTCATTTTCATCATATAAATCTACACCTGGGCGTCGATCCTTAGATTCAAATGACAATGACTTGACCCGAGTTAGCCATATGTCTAATGCCTCTTCACCTGGTTTAGGTTCTTACAATCAAAGAGTTGCAGGTAGTGATAGAAGCACACCAAAACAAATGGGTCGCCAAAGTAGAGCAGATGTGAGAAATGAGCCATCCCGTAACTCTAACCGACGCTCACTGCCAGCTGATATGTCTGCATCTAATTCATATACTCAGAATGGGCCATCAAATGACCGATCTCGTACACCTAAACAGCAATCAACGTCATCATCGCAGAAAACCATATCGTCATCTAAGTCATGTCCCACTGGGTTCAACAATCAGGGCAAATCCACCCCAACATCTCAAAACCCAAACAGATATTCAAGTTATGCCCCAGCCGCAAAATCTCAAGCTGATTCCAGTCAGATCTCAACAAGGACAGACTCATATCGAAATGCAACATCGAGTGCACGGTCTGGTTCATATCGAAATTCTATGAACTCAAGCAAAAGTTTCCCAAATCTGCCACCAACCAAGCAGAGTGGTCCATACCGTGTTGCCATGGATATGAGTCCAAATAGAGCCTTCAGTGCAGCTGATGATGATGATGTTATGAGTAGGGCAGATTCCTATCGAATTGCTGTAAGAAATACGAATGGTATTGTTCCAGACTATGCAAGTAGGAATTCATCATATCGAGTAGCTGTAAATGATGATATTCCAAGTACTGTAAGTTCAAAACTTGATGCCCTAAGTATGGATAATAGGAAAGGACAAGGGGGTCGGGATGTTCGTAGAATGGGAATTACAGATGTCGACCAAGCAAAAGATATCTCAGTTCAGCCATCTTCAAAAGATTCCAAATCTTCAAGTCAGCAAAACGGTGGCGGAAGAATACGAAAAGTAACCAATCAGAATGTAGATCCGATAGAAGTTGTGCAAACAGTAGACTATAGAGGCGAAAGAAAAGCCAATAAGAACAAAGAAAACAGATCTTCTACGTATATTCAGTTTGATCCAATATTTGAAGATACTGAAGACTTTTCTTTGGGTCTGGGGCCAGATAGTGATTTATCAAGTAGGGACTACAGTTTGAATCTTTCCAACACTTCAAAAAGTAAATACAGTCTTATAAATGGTGCAGTTAAAGATGCTAACTCGAACAATATTAAAAGTTTACGGAAGTCAAAATCTACCAAAAGTATAGATAGCACAAATTCTTCTGGTTCAGGGAAAAGTATAGAAATTGAAGACAACAAGAGGTTTTCTCAGGTTTGATAGTGTTTGGATTATATGTCCAAATATACAAAGAAAATGAGTTATAATAATGAAAGTGCTGTCATAGTGTGTACCATTTGTCATTCCATGGAAAAGTTGGGGTTTCTATTTTGTTGTTGTTTTGAACTTTTGTTATTAATATTACAGCCAAAGGAAAAATAACTGCCAGGGGAGAGCATCTAAAAAGCACTATTACTTACAAAATAGACTTATCTCCCTTATTTTATTATTTTCTTCCAAAGCAGTATATTTTAAAGTTTACAGTTTCTTTCAAAGTATTTCCAGCTTTCTATTTTAAGCATAATTTCACTAAATTTATGGCAGCTTTGTTTACAAGAGTAATATTTTTGTTTATGACCATATTACAATAATTTTCATAAGAAAAGCAATAAATCATAATCAACTCGGGCTAAAACTTAATTCATTCCAATTTATACATTTATCTTTCAAAGGGCAACTTTTTTCTTTTGTTGTAGTAAAGTCTGTTTGTTTAAATTTCATATGCAGTGTTTTTTCTTGTATTTGTAAAGGTTTCTTTATTTAAAGAAAAGCACAAGATGTGACTTGTCATGTTCTTTTTACATTGATGAGAAATGAACATGAAAACTTCGGTTGATGTTCTGTTTATTTTTTTAAATGATTATTGTTGTGTTTTAATAGTATTAATATTACTTCAATTAAATTGTAATTGATCGTTGTAAACTTAAATAATTCATGCTGAAAATGTCCTTACCCACTGTGCTGACATGATTACAGTACAGTGTTAAGTTTATATGAATCTGTATGCAATGGAGGATAATTATAATTGCTTTACCATATGTAAGGAAGATTTTAATGGTTTTAGAACAAAACATTGGCAAAAATCCTTCCAATTTTGTTTGTATAAATATGTACACATGTTATTGTATTTGTTAGTGTTGTTTCTGTTAATTTATTTTATAAATAGACCATCATATCTCTCAAAAGTGCCATATTGGTCTTACAAACAGCTCTCAAAATTTCTCTCAATGGAAGAATCATCATGTTTGAGGAAGAAGTATGGTTAAAAAATGGAGATCTTACTTATTCTTGTTTTACTTGTTGCTGTTTTTTTATTTCAACAATTTCACAAAGATAAAAGATTTGAATCAGATAGCCATCAAATAAACCTGTCATCCAATCAGTGTGTATCTGAACCATCAAATAGACTTGTCATCCAATCAGTGTGTATCTTTTCAAGATTTTGTTTATAGAACACACTTTAGTATATCTTGAAAATCTTGACAAGTTGGTAACAGGCTAAAATACAACATACCAGCTGACTTGCTTTATGCATAAAATATACAAATTGATAACAGTTTAGCAGCAAAAAGTGCAGCTCTTGATCACACACCTCTCAGGTGGAGTACCTTTAGTATTGGCAGTTCATGCTTAGCAGGCTCTTAATGCATTTTTCTGTTATTTTCTAACTAAATATGTTAATTTCACTTGGTGCATATTCCACATGTACTTTTATAGTTAAACACCACTAGTGTGGGGAAAATGTTTTTTGTGAAAATCATCAAACATAAAATTTAAATATACCCGGTAGGATGTGAAGGGTTTATTAGTTTTCTTTGTGCTCATAGGTTGGGTATAGTGTTGTAAAACTTAAGATTTGTGTGGGCATTGAGGCAGTCATCAATTATAAGAGCTTTAAATTGTTGTTGGTGTGCTGCAAATGCTGCAATTATTCAACAATACAGGTAATTTGTCTATTATGATTGACAAGAATTGTATTGCCATTTAAGAGTTAGAATAAACCAAAGATTAAAAGAAATCTGCCAAATATATTTCAGTGATTGTCAATTAAGCTTGTTAATCAAGCAGACATTTAAGCTTACTTGAAACAGGAAGGATAACAGATTCGTTTAACTCATTATTAATTGCACCTCTCTTTTTTTATAGAAAAATTGGAAAATGCCTTAAATAAAAATACATTTTCATGCCAACACTGCCATCTGTTAAAATAAAGCTTTATTTATTAGATATGTTTAAAAATAAAAGTAGCTGTTAATTGACTATTGGTTTTACTTCAGCATAACTGACTTTTCTTTAATTGATTTTAATCCTCATAAAACTGTTTTACTGTTTGTCATCTGCATTTTGTGACGAGTATCAAGAATATATCTTTTAATTGTTTTTGGTTTTATTGATTTTTTAAAGAATAAAAACAACTAAGAAATCACTCCATACCACACCAACATGTTTTTATACAAACTGTAAATTCCAAGCATTCTTTTTTACATCTTTTTTATCAACATATATTTTATACAATCAGACCATTTTAATAATTTTACTACTTTGTTTATGTATCATAATGAACAAATATTTTATTGTATTTTGTAGCATGCATTTGTAAATAGTAAATATTTACTTTATTTAAAGAGCATTTTAAATAATTTTAATAAACAAAACCATTTACATTAAAGATCAAGGATAGCTATAAATATCACCCCATATATCATTTGTAAAGTGAAACACATATTTATTTATAGAAATGTTTAAGACTGAATCTGTCTCTAAGGTTATATGTTGTTGCTAGCAATTCGGAAGTATGTATTTGTGTGTGCATCTGTGATCGTAAGTACAAATCCTGTATTCACACTTTTTGGTATACTAAGGAACATAACCCAAATGACATGTTACCTCCCTTGTGGCTAGGTATTTGATACTGAGTTAATATTGGGCAAAATAAGTTTTTTTTTCAGTTTTTAAACTATCGAGAATGCCCCACACTACAACATACATATACACTGTTATGTTATTGAATGGGTTAAAAATCAGGTGCTTGAGAATTGGAAATGAAAAGGAAGAAATTAAAAACAAGATCAAGAATGTTTCTTACTTAGAGTAATGAAAATACCTATAATTAAGAGAGATAACTCTTACAATAACTTTTTTTTTAATTTTGAAAATGTCGACTTCAACCCTTGTAAAGCAGTAGGTAGAGGTCTCCTTCTATAAACAGGAGTGATCCTTACCTCAGATTAAGATTAATAAATAATAACTTAACTGACAATGCTTCCATTGTTATGTGTGAGCTTAATAAAAGAATTGAGCATCCATTATCAATTTGTCCACTTACTCTAACATTATTTTAAAATAATTGTCCAGATGACTTATTGATTGACTGAAGTCTATTCTTCACACTGTCACATAAGAAGACTTTTTCTTCGTTAAAAGGGGAAAATAAAAGTATTTCCTTATGAAAAAAAAACAACTCTTTTTAGACATGTTTTTTTTTTGTACTATATACATATGGGTAAATAGAAAACCCTTGCTTTGAAAATTGAAACTAAAAAAAAAATATTCGAATATATATATATATATATATATATATATATATATATATATATATATATATATATATATATATATATATATATATATATATATATATATATATATAATAATAATATTACCTGTTTATTTACTGAAATATAAGTGAGTTAAGATTTTGTCTTGTAAAATGTGCATATATTTCAGTTAAAGTAGTGTTGAATTTTGTGTGAATAACAAAACTAATATTGTATTGTTCTTCGTATGTAATTACTACAATGTGTTCACATTATAACATTGGCGCATTTGTAAATACCTTATTTGTTGAAATTATTTGAAAATGTGTGTGAATGACAATGAAGGAAAAAACAATGAATTAAATGTACATATCATGAATAATTGCTTATTATTTTTTCTTGTACCGTTTTTGTGTCCACTGCTTTTAAACTTGACTTTATCTGTAAAACTCGAATGCCTTCCGTTGAAGCTGCCAAGATGTGGACGTTCGTGAAAGGGTAATAAAACTGCATAATACCAACGTGTAGGAAGTTTTAACGTGTACATGCGTTATTATTATTATAATATATATATATATATATATATATATATATATATATATATATATATATATATATATATATATATATACACACACACACACACACACACCAGTTATGTGGATACAAGGTCTTCCTTCATTTTTATGCTCCCCGAAGAGCAAGCATAAAGTCGCCGCTTTGTCCATCCATCCGCCCCATTTGTTCATTGGTTCGTTCGTTCGTCCATCATAATTTTTGCTGGAGCATAACACAAAACTGTAAGAGGTGTCTATATGAAAATTCTCAGGCAGTTAGATCTTGATGAAGAGAAGTGCAGTGTACAAGAACCAAAACTCTGTTGTGCATACTTTAGGAAATTTCGCTCTTGGTTATTTTAAATACTTAAATTTGATCCGGAGCATAAAACAAAAAATGTTATCCACTTGAAACTTCATAGGTAGATCTCAACGAAGAGATGTGTAGTGTACAAGAACTAAAACTCTCTTTTACATAGTTTAGGAGTTATTTCCCTTTGTTATTTTTCATACTTTAAACATTTTAACACACATAAAAGTTTATTTGAAAAAAAAAAATGAAAGAAAAAAAAGACAACACATGCCCTTTTGGAACTAGCGTTTATTCGGGGAGCATTCATCGGTTCTACAGATTCTCTTTTTTTATTCGAACAACTGTTCCAATGAAGATCTATCGCGATCTCATTAAGGGCCTGTATTTCTGTAAGTTGTACTGTTCTTATAAAACAAGAAAGAGCAGAAGTGAAAGAGAACCTTGTCCCCCGGTTTGAACTCCGCTTCCTGTCAGGTATATCTTTTATTTTTAGTAAAATAACCATTTTTGGTGTGGTTTTTTTACGAAAATAAAGATTATTTTTATGTAGATCCAGACCAGCCAGTTCTAACTCTGTTATCTGCTATCAGGTCTCTAGTTATATGTCTAGTTAGTAACTCGTAGTTTACTATGTACGTATTTGATGAAAGATAAGGTTTTGGTTGAATGTATAACGAACACATTTGAACTAGAATGATAATGATCTAGATGGAAATTCATAAATAAACAAATGGAAACATTAAAGGGTCAATGTTGTATATGCAATTGTCAAATTGATTATGATTAAATATTGCAAATGTAACACCACTAAATACATGGCAAAATACTTGCCGATAATAATCAAAGCGCTGAAAAGCGTTGTTTGGGCGGTGTATGTTTTACCATGTAACTGATTAAAGGTATGCAAATAATGGTCACTTTACAATATTCCGTGGTAAATCGATTGAACAACGCATTGAAAAGGTGATAGGTCCTCAGCTGCAAAACAAACACCTCTTCTAAATATAGATAATACATTGGGACAAAAGTTACAACACCGCTATTTTTTAGAAACTAATACATTAAATATACTACATTTATCATATGATGGCATTTTAATTAGATATTATTACTTCACTAATTGCTCGTAAGTGACAAAAGTTAAATCAGTATCACTAACACCCGATTATATAAACCGTTTTATTAAACATTCACTACTTTCAGTATGATTTTGCATTTTAACTTACGTTAGGTCTTAAATTAATGTTCATACATGCTACCGGTTTCGACTAAAATAAACTGACTTTGAAATCAACTCCTGCCTCTTACATGCATGTGATCTGAATCTAAAACTCCCGAATGCTGCATTCCTCTCCAAACGCGTGAGGTAGCTTTAGACAGAGATGTTGAGATGATAACGAACGAATGACCAATGTTATAACATAACCAAGCTCAGAGTCGCTGAAGGCAGTGAGGCCGCGCAAATATCTCGTCCTAGTTTGATTGTGCAGTCATTGGAACTCCGTTTTAATAGTAGTTCGGTCCCCTATTTTGACTATTTCCTCTAGTCAATGAGTGATATTCGTACGCGGCATTGTTTATTCGAAATCTCCAATTCATGTATATCTGAATTTCACAATATAATAAACTTCCAGTTTAAACATATAACAATATTAATGTTTATACTGGAATAATACTATCTCTCTAATTAATACAAACTGATGCGTATGACAATTGCTTTAGGTTTGGGGTACGTTCTCATTGACTAATGTCAGCATGTCCAGCCTGTCCGTCGTACAGATGAACTCAGTTGAGAATCGTTCTTTTTGATTTATTATATTACGATTGTAATCAACTTATTATTACTTTTCATCCCCTGTTCGGCTTCCACCCAAAACTTAAAGAAGCGTTACATAACAGGGATCTCTAAATTATATTTTTATTTGTTTATTGTAATCTACCTTACATTCATCGCTCCTGTCCTCTAGCTTTATACTCTGCCATTACCCATTACAAACTGCATTGCTGCACTTTTCAAACAAACAAACACACAAAAACAAAACAAAAACCACAGTCAAAACACTCATCAATCTTATCAAACGGATTGAATACTTATTATTATGTGCTCTTTGGTCTTTTGTTTTTTGCTATACATGTTTTGTAATTGCAAGATGCACTGCACCTTTCTGAACAAATGGCTTTCAGAATTGCATCGAAACTACCTCTTAAGACACTTTATTCTTGTTTTTTCAGTGCTATATTATTATTATCTCAATTCACATTCAATTAGATACCCGCTGTCCAGGGCAGCGCCATTTAGCAAAGGGAGACCAATGCGTTGGAGGTGTGTGCATTTGCAAGGGAGACGACTTGATCAGTAAAGTTTATACGAGTTTTTTCCCTTAGACCAATAATTGAAAACATGCGCGAACGTCTCTCAACGAGCAAGTGATGTAGCTTAAGCCAAATTATAAATAATCCCGCAATAAATAATGGGGTAAATTTCAAATTCAATTTTGTTTAATGAATATTCTTCAACATAATGTTAGAGACATATGACAAAACTACTGTCAATTTTCAATCGACAACTGCACTGTATCTTTCGTTGCTCAGAGCAATTTAAGGATGTTTTCTACAGTTTTATGAAAAAAATGATCCTTTCATAGAATTTTCTTAAATTCTGAACAACTAAATGGTGAATTCAAAAATGAAAAGAGAAATATATGTTAACGAGAAATCTTAATATACACAACAAACATAAGCTTAGGCAATAAATATTTATTTTTTCATGCTGTATGAAAGATATAATAATATGAATTTTTTCTTTACAAAATTAGCCTTTTATATTTCTTCCATTGACAAAAATTGAGAGGTTAAAAAAATGACAAAAACGGAGAGTTGAAAAGAAAAGTTAACCTTCAAATACAATAGAATTTTCTACTTTCTATATATAATGGTGAATCCAAAAATTAAAAGAGAAATATATGTTGTCGAAGTAGCTTAAGTTAGTAAAAGGTATGTTTCCACGGCAACAAAATATGCCAAAACTATTTAAATTACTACATTTCCTTTAAAATTGATAAAACTGCACCCTAAGCATTGTTATATGCAAAACAAAAAAAAATACACATGAATTATTCTTTCTTTTAAAAATATTTACAATTTTACAAAATCAATTGTTCATAAATTCTCTCAACAATAAGTGTAACAAGATGTATCTAGCAAAAAAATAGAATAGGGAGAAAATCATAGCTATAATTAAGACTATTTCCATTAAACATCTGTTTAAATTCAGAAGTAACCAATATTTAAAATGTTTAGGTTTATGTCCTTCACACATGGTTTCCATGATAAAAATTTCACTGAAAATATGAAAAATGGGGAAATTCATAAAAATCAAGCATACAGTCTAAAATAATCCTGTTCAGTTTATAGTTCATGCAATTCAACAATATGCGTTTCGTTAATGAAATAACCTTAACAAAACACTTGTCAGTAGGAGTTGTACTGTATGATATCAGTCAGTTCCACAGATGTAACACTTGCCACTAGTAGTTGTACTGCATGATGTCAGTCAGTTCCACAGATGTAACACCTGTCACTTGTAGTTGTACTGCATGATATCAGTCAGTCCCACAGATGTAACACTTGTCAGTAGTAGTTGTACTGCATGATATCAGTCAGTTCCACAGATGTAACACTTGTCAGTAGTAGTTGTACTGCATGATATCAGTCAGTTCCACAGATGTAACACTTGCCACTAGTAGTTGTACTGCATGATATCAGTCAGTTCCACAGATGTAACACTTGTCACTAGTAGTTGTACTGCATGATATCAGTCAGTTCCACAGATGTAACACTTGTCAGTAGTAGTTGTACTGCATGATATCAGTCAGTTCCACAGATGTAACACTTGTCAGTAGTAGTTGTACTGCATGATATCAGTCAGTTCCACAGATGTAACACTTGTCAGTAGTAGTTGTACTGCATGATATCAGTCAGTTCCACAGATGTAACACTTGTCAGTAGTAGTTGTACTGCATGATATCAGTCAGTTCCACAGATGTAACACTTGTCAGTAGTAGTTGTACTGCATGATATCAGTCAGTTCCACAGATGTAACACTTGCCACTAGTAGTTGTACTGCATGATATCAGTCAGTTCCACAGATGTAACACTTGTCACTAGTAGTTGTACTGCATGATATCAGTCAGTTCCACAGATGTAACACTTGGCACTAGTAGTTGTACTGCATGATGTCAGTCAGTTCCACAGATGTAACACTTGTCACTAGTAGTTGTACGGCATGATGTCAGTCAGTCCCACAATTTTGGCTCATTTGTCTAGGTGCTACGGATCCAAATTCCTAATAACTGCCGAAAACTAGACAACTACCCTCTTTTTGACAAGTAACTATTTGTGAGTATCTGTTACTGCCAGATGGTTGAAACTATTATTCTTGAAATGTGTTGTCAGTCGATGTGCTGTAACTTTTGGTTTCATTCTGCCTTTCTTGTTTGCTTAGTTATAAACAGCACAGAACATGACAGAGCACCTTCCATTAAGTCTTGTACAAACAAATATTGACAAATTACAAATGTCGTCATATTCAAGTGATCCAGTCATCGTGGTCAAATGCATGCATAAACTAACAACGCGCTTCTTAAGAGCAACAGATAATTATCAAATGACAAAATAGATCTGTTACTTCATTCTAATGATTTAACAAGTTTAAGCCGTTATTTTTAACCTTCAAACTTTTTTTGTAAACTGTTCATGATAATAGGTATTTTCTTATTTGATGGAGCTATGGAATACGTTAAACTTATAAACAGAGAGTCTTGTACTATTAGCTGGTTCTATATACATGTATGTCATGCATAAGTCCTAAAACACTGCACATATAATTTTAAATATCTCTTGTTTAACAAAAAGTGCAAAGACGTTTTGTCATTTGTAGATAAATTCCAAAACGACTTGTTTGAATTTTCATGAAAATATACCAGTAGCTGCGCAAACATAAATTGAAATTATTAACAATCAACATACGAAGGCTGTGCAAGAAGTTTTTCTACTGGTTCAACAGCTTCCACACGATAGTACTTTTATTCATAAAACACAGACCACATGAAAAAGGCAAGCAAACTGTGAGTAAGATTTTCAAGGTAGCAATTAACGGTAAAAACGTAAATTATTGTAAAAAATACTGAGTGAAAGTGTGCTTTAAATTCATTACAACAACAATTGACAGTGCTACATCTATAAACTTTTACTGCATTATTTCCACATTGAACATAATATTGTAAGTGGTTTACCATTAAAGAATGACGGTTTATACATTATTAAGGATAACGAATATTTTAAACATTACTTGTGCCCCACCTGTACATCATCCACTCCAAGAGCATGACATTAAGGCCCTTTACATGTTTCATCTTTTTGTAAAATAAATAAATAAATAAATTCCACTCGAGTATGGGAATATGCCTGGCGATGCGTGTAAGGGTGAACGGAACGTTCATCATTTGCTGGCTTTCTTTGATTCCTCTGCATGTACACCAATCTTTCGACGCTCTTGTGTATTTTAGCGTGTTCTTCGCGAATGTGGAACGTAGCCATACCAAAATTTGGCGTGTGCCAGCGTTTTCTCATCTTAGGAAATATATTTTGGTTTTGTGAGATTTATCGCGGAATAATGTACGGTGTTGAGCTCAAATGCGCAGTGATCTAACCACGAAGGCCGTAGGCGTCAAAACCATGCATATATCGAAAATAACGCACGTTTCATCTCTTCTTTATTTATATAGTGATTTTGTTTGATCTTGTTAGATTCTTTTTCATAAGATGAGCATATGTGGGCCAAAGCGTTAAGTTGCGATAATTCATTAACATGACGGTATAGCCAAACAATCTACTGACCAACTTTCTGTAAATACTTATCACTTGAATAAAATTTTACATCCTTAGTCATACGTCATTGAAACTGGTAATTGTATTTGATTGATCTTGAAATTGCAATAACTGTTTCATTTAGAAAAAAGCAACATTGTTTGCATTAACTGTTAATTTACAATACATAAAAACTAGATAAAAGTGTTTGATGTTGTGACTGTGTGATCAATGGAAGTTTTTCTCATTACAAAAGACATTTCATATGTTGTTTCGTTTGACAAATGACTCGTCAATGCACTAAAATACAGCATATTTGCATTAGAATTTATTTCTTTTTTTTATCGTTCCAATTGTGCTGTGAGATATCGGAAGTGTCGATGTTATATTTGATCGATATACACATAGATGTCTGAGGATTATCATCAAGGGCCAAGTTTTGATTGTTGTAAATAGTGTTATGGTGGTGGTGGTGGTGGTGGTGGTGATGATGATGATGATGATGATGATGATGATGATGATGATGATGATGATGATGATGATGACAGTTATATTTGAAGGTATCAACGTGTTTGTTTAAACATTTTTGCTTATTATTAAAAGACACTGTAATGATAAATTCATTTATTTGTTTTGTTTTGAAATACATCGCAGCGACTAGTTATTATAATGATCATTTTAACGATGTCTAGCATTTTGGTGGAGGGTGACCCTAAACACATGTCAGCTGGAAGACACCCCACCCCACCCCCCATTAAGTCCATCGTCCCGACTTGAACTCATGCGGTGAGAAGCTAAGCGGTCAGAGTCGGCGACTTTAAACCTACGCCACGGGCGTCCGTTTATTTATTTGTACTTCAAATTAGGACCCTTAAATAAACTGTGATGATGAGTTTATCAGAGTCCTTAAATACTAAATATTTACACCAATGTTCATTACGGTAATCATGTAGACGTAATCCTGCCTGTATACTATATACATTAGGTGATTGTTCCAATCAAATTTATATGGTAAAAGAATCACATCGGACATTAAAGCGATAAGACGACCCGGATATAATCGCATATATTTATTCGTGCCATTCTACACCCTGTCCAACATATGTTAAGTCGTTCGATTTACCGATTACGGAAAGAATGTCAACCGACCCGTCATTTGTACAATCCAACTTTCAGTTAATTATTACAAATTAGTCCGTCGACATCGAAATGATAAATCATTTTATACAGAGCACGCTTTTAAAAGGGAGCTTTTAAGAGTAATTGCCAAGTCATTTTGAAATCTCATTTCTTCCCTTTGTCAGGCTCGATGGAGGCAAAGAATATATCGTCACTTAAATTTTAACTAGTTGTAATCGAATGCTTTTCGCACAATTGAACAAACACAGACTCAAATTGCCGCGACATTTTGGTCCAAAGATTTAATAATTTTAGACAACATTAGCTCATTTGAGTGGTCAATGCGTGGTTAAAGCCACAGCAAAATCGCGGATGCCAATTCACCATTGTGAGATGATAATAGCGATGATTTGTTATAAACACTCAATTTTGCCCTCGGACTATTTTTATGTTCATCGCGCGACACAATTAAGGATGTAGCGCCAATTTTCGTAATTTTAACTGTCATGTCCGCCATGATTTTTTAAATAAAATGAAAGCCGGTATCCACACGCGACCCGGGTTTCCTCTTCGGTACCTCGAACCCTTTCTTATTTATTTCCTTTCGTGTGCAATATGACTGTAAACAATTACGACACGTCGAAAGCTTTTTTCATACGGTTTTATTTATTTGACACAGTCAATTAAATGTTTACAGATATATCCATCGATGAATAAAATAAGTGACTCCACATGGGCGGGAAGCATGCCGTTAAAACGTCCCCGCCCTAGATGTAAGATAAACGAAGGTACCGGCTGTATGAGACAACAAAGACATGGTCAGTAGGTTTGTGACATATTGAAATGTGTGTCCTTAATATTGAGCTTTAAAAATGCTTAAATAGAATTTCCACCTCCAAGTAGTAATTTATTTTACATTTATATAAACAAAATTCTTTAAAATGTATTCGTTATCAGCTGTTAATTGCAAGCAAATATTTAATTTATATGTTACATTAAATTTCTCTACCTTAATCAAGAATTCAATCGACTTAGCTCACTTGCGTATACATGACAAACCAGACTTTATTTAAGTTTTTATTTTTTTATTTTATTTTATTCCCTTACACGGAGTTGCGCACTGCGCATACAAACTGTCAGCTAATTAGGTCGCCACATTGATGCCGATGCCACCACATCATTTAAAGACAAAATAAAAACGCGAAAGGTCAAAAAGATGTTTAAACCATCAAATGACAATTTCCTCTTTTCATTATGTTAACACATGCCCGTTTTGCTAGCTTTAAGAACAAAGCGAATCTAAATACAAATACAAAATACAAAACACTACAAAAATAAGGTTTGTGAAGTTGGATTTGGAATTGGGGACTGGGATTGGGTATTCAACATCCAGATATGCCGAATACCCAGCCAGCTGAGAATGGGGTAATCGCGAATTTTCAGCTATACCCAAATACCCAGCTAGCGAGCTGTTGGGTATTCAATATCAATCTTCAACAGTATTCCCATCCAAACCTCTAGAAATACAGTCACATTGACTGAGCTATGATTGTCTTAAAAATGAGGTAAAAGCTGGAAGATGACACACACCTCGAACGCTGCTAGTAAGAAAATAAAATGTATATTTCAAAGACTTTTAGATACTTAACTTTGAAAAAAAAGAATAACATTGAAAAAAGTTAACTCGTGGACATGTGTATATATGTGTCTGCGATTAAACAATCGTGTGTGTGGTGGGTGGGGGGTTGGGTGGTGGTGGGGGCAGGGGGTTAGCGGTTGGGGTGGGTTGGGGTTGGGGTGGGGGGTTGGCGGTTGGGGTGGGGTGGGGTTGGCGGTTGGGGTTGGGTGGGGTTTGGGGTCCCTGATCTCTTCTTCGTAGTACTTCCCTCACAAAATGTGATGCGGAAACCTGTAGACTGGTGTCAGGTAGACAAGATTGTGTTTCACTTTCGTCCCATTAACATTTATGATACACTTCTGGTGAACATGTAGACTGATATTATTGTTTAAACATTTTGTCATTTATTGATAAATTGAGGATTGTTCATACAGACGGAAATGGGCCTTCGTCCTAAAACCGTTTTCTTATCTATATACACATACTTGTTGAAGTCTACCTTTATTACAATTCTTTTGAATACTACCTTATTAGAAATTAAAAATTCCGTATGAGCATACAAAGTATATGTGGATATCTTGTTTAATTTACCTTGTACATTGTCACGTTATATCTAATCGTTCTATTAGCTTCAACCGACACTGTCTGGCGGTTCTATTTACGTAACCGCTATTTTTACTGTCACATGGGGCGGTCACGATGACAACGGAATCTATTCAAATTCACAAGGATTCAATTTAATTTCAACATCGTGACCTTAAAGCGGGTCCACCGTATACTTAACAACATTCCATTGCTTTGTAATGTTTAATCACCTTATTGTCAACAGCGGAATAACAAGTGTACAAGGGTAGTCCTCGGATATCTCTCCAGAGGCCATGTTTGCTTCAGTTTACTTGAAAGTTTGAAAAGTTAAAACCAATTAATGAATTCTAAATTTCAGCCAGGTAAGATACAATGATCGCATTCATCAACGTGTATTTCATATAATGTTTCAATTTAAACATAAGAACTGATACCATAAGCATTAAAGTTATCTTCATGTTGTAGTTTTATCCGAATGTTTTTATGTAAACGTGTTAGTCTGAAGAATAAAGATAATGCTAATCCGTTTTAGAAAATTAAAGCCTGTGCTAATTTCGGTAATAATGTGTTAACGTCTGCACATCATAAAATGTCTTTTATTGAATGGCCAGCAGCTCGCATTGGCAGTTCCATATTTTAATCTGCATTAACCGACAAGGCCCGGTCAGTAAGTTTTTATTTAGAAGCACCCGCCCCTGACCCCCTCCCAAAAAACAACAACACAGATGTACATCGTGGTTGGGGTGTAAATACTTGCCATTTGTTGTCGCCGCTCTCATTACAACGAATATGTAATGAGACGAATCCTCTCAAGAATTGGGATCGTGCAGTCCTTACAAGTGAAACTCAGTGGGAATGAAAGGGATGACGACGACACGCGATATGTTTACCTGTCGGCGCAGAATTAGTCCGGTCCTCACGTCGTGGACTGGGGAACTGTAATTACATGACGAATGTAGGTCACTGTGTCTTGACATTGTGTACCCGACAAGAATTCTGAATAAGCATTTTTATGTTCTTTTCGATGTTTTCAGTTCGTAATGTTGTATTGATGTAGATTGCTCAGTTCTTGGCCCACTTTGTTTTTAGCTTTGTTATTAATATCCACAAAAAAAAAACTACACGATTACTTTATAAATATTTAAGAAACTATTTTAAAATTTGCAAACACAGTAGCAAAAGCAGCAACAAAGGCGTCACATAACAACATAACTATGTATCAGAACTGAGATGTGAACCAACAACCCTGTAAACTAAAATCGACCGATTTCACCCCACAGCCACCATTATTGGTCACATTGTGAGCGTGTTTTCCTTGTTTCATACCTTAGGAACAGAAAAAACTACTTAAACAAAGCTTGAACATGAAAAAAACCCACACAAAAACAAGTTTTATTTGAGCGCACATTTATTTCTGGGACATTTAAGCAATATTGATGAATCGGATTAAACAATCAATTTATGTTGTGACTATTCAAATATATAGCCATGCTTCGTGTATACAGACGTTTATTTTCAAGGAATATTAAAAAGAACTGAGCCACATACACATCGACAGACAGTTACCGGGAACAGACACAAAGTTAATTTATGGCGAAGGCGCAATGCACATATTTGCTATTACTAATGCAACTGATAATTTAATCTAGTGATCGATTTAAATGCAACTGTATATTATCAAATTATGCAAAATAACAAAATCAAATATGTAACCATAAAGCTCGTTCACGAGCTTAAAATAACAAACATCAAAAGATTGCAATAGCGTGGATGCGACATAAAAATAATTATCTTTAATCAATTCTAGAAATATTGCCGATTTAAGCCAAGATAAAACGCTAAGTGATTTTAGGAATCATTATCATCTCCGTCTGAAAGCTAAATTGAATATTTAGCGAGGATTACAGTCATATAAAACACAATTTAGCAATAAAGTAGCAAGTTTCCCTTGATTTGGATGTAAAAGTTATTTTACAATCGAAAACTATGATATTATCACGACCATTCATAAAGTAATAATCTGTAAATATTACTGCTGTACAAAGTGTTTGAGTTATGCATGCGTGGAAAAACACACTTTCTATCGACAACGTCACAGTTTCTAAAGTCTCTTGCTTACTAATGTTACGTGAACATGACAATCAAAGGTTACTTAAAGGTTGTCTCCGACGGTTTGGACCAAAATTATTTTCATAAAACATCTTATTAAACTATTGTTACCTGAACAGATCTCACAAAATGATGTTTATTGATGTCCTACACCTGTCTGAAAAGTGTACCTTAAAGCCACAATCGTCATTACAAAAATGTATTTGCTATCTGAGCCACGCTGCACAATTAGCTATTTTTAAACCAAGACAACCACGTGACCACTTTTGTTTTAGCTCATCCACGTCATCCGCTATGAGGTCAATGCATATTTTTAAGCCGAAATCCAAATCGTTCTTATTTATAGATCTGAAAAGAATGATCATTTTAAGTGTTGGTTAACGAGGTTTACTGTCCGAAAATTGAGCTACTGTTGAAAATCGTCAAAGCTTAGACTGATGTATGATGTTTTTCCTGCAGAAATTATGCACAAATATACCAAACAGAGGTCAGATATTGTCACATATATAAGATATATACAAACTATCGGTTACCACCTTTAAAGTAAAGCAAGTGTAATGGTGCATCTCCATTTTAAAGGTGCACCATTAAAGTAAAGCAAGTGTAATGGTGCATCTCCATTTTAAAGGTGCACCATTTAAGTAAAGCAAGTGTAATGGTGCATCTCCATTTTAAAGGTGCACCATTTAAGTAAAGCAAGTGTAATGGTGCATCTCCATTTTAAAGGTGCACCATTAAAGTAAAGCAAGTGTAATGGTGCATCTCCATTTTAATGGTGCACCATTAGAGTAAAGCAAGTGTAATGGTGCATCTCCATTTTAAAGGTGCACCATTAAAGTAAAGCAAGTGTAATGGTGCATCTCCATTTTAATGGTGCACCATTAAAGTAAAGCAAGTGTAATGGTGCATCTCCATTTTAAAGGTGCACCATTAAAGTAAAGCAAGTGTAATGGTGCATCTCCATTTTAAAGGTGCACCATTAAAGTAAAGCAAGTGTAATGGTGCATCTCCATTTTAAAGGTGCACCATTAAAGTAAAGCAAGTGTAATGGTGCATCTCCATTTTAAAGGTGCACCATTAAAGTAAAGCCAGTGTAATGGTGGATATCCATTTTAAAGGTGCACCATTGAAGTAAAGCAAGTGTAATGGTGCATCTCCATTTAAAAGGTGCACCATTAAAGTAAAGCCAGTGTAATGGTGCATCTCCATTTTAAAGGTGCACCATTGAAGTAAAGCCAGTGTAATGGTGCATCTCCATTTTAAAGGTGCACCATTAAAGTAAACCAAGTGTAATGGTGCATCTCCATTTTAAAGATGCACCTTAAAAGTAAACCACGTGTACTGGTGCATCTCCATTTTAAAGGTGCACCATTAAAGTAAAGCAAGTGTAATGGTGCATCTCCATTTTAAAGGTGCACCATTAAAGTAAAGCAAGTGTGATGGTGCATCCCCATTTTAAAGGTGCACCATTAAAGTAAAGCAAGTGTAATGGTGCATCTCCATTTTAAAGGTGCACCTTTAAAGTAAAACAAGTGTAATGGTGCATCTCTATTTTAAAGGTGGTATTCGACAAGATGGATCATATTTTTGTTACTCAACAACCATATAAATTATTGTTACCTGAACAGATATCGCAACATGCTGCTTATTGATCCCCTACACATCTGTGAAAAGTGAAGCATAACACCCCACACGTCATTATCAAAAGGTATTTTCTAACTGAGCCACGCGGCACAGTTAGCTACTTTTTAAACTAAAAAACCACGTGATTACTTACTTTTGAAATCGCATTTGATGATATTTATTTTTAAATTGAAATCCTTATCGTAATTGTTGATTGATTCTGAAATAATTGGACATCTTAAGCAATATATTTCACTATTGTTTGTTAATTTTCCAATACTGTATGTCGTCTATTGCACTTGCTTTACCTTAAACAAGTTGTATTGTATATCAATATAGATTTTATGAAATAGAAGGCCCTGTTTTTAAATTAGCCCTTTCATTTGTTGATGTTGAGTTATTGATTGTGCTATTATATTGTTGATGTTGAGTTATTGACTGTGCTATTATTTTGGTGGTATAGGTTGTACAGTGATGATGTTGGTGTTGTGTTGTTGTTGTTGTGCGATTATGTTGTTGCTGTTGTGCAATTGCTTGTATGATTATGTTCTGTGTTTGTGTTATTGGTTGCACAATGACGTTTTTGCTGTTGTGGTATTGATTGTGCGATTATGAATGTTGATGTTGTGTTTTTGTGGGATTGGTGTTGTTGCTGTGTAATTGGTTATGCGATAATGTTTTAACAGTTGTTTTATTGGCTGCTCAATAAAGATGTTGATGTTGTGTATCTTGTGCGTTTCTTTTTGCCGTGGTTGTTTTTTGCTTTGGTTTTCCTGATGATTTTTTTACTTATATTCTTAGACTAATGCATGACCATAGTTGCCACTACATATTTTTCGCTGACCAATTTCTGATCCTTTACAAATGAAAATCTCCAAACAGAAACAAATACATTTTCAAATATGTTTTTTTTAAATGTAAAAAGTTCTCATAACCAATTAAAGACAATGAGTGCAAAATTGTGGGTGTATTTGATACCATTTTTACAAGAGCAGATTTAAGGCGTCTTTTTCTCTGTCAACCTTCGCTTTATTGATCAATTAAAATTTAAAAAATGGTTAATTGGGGTTGTGGTTATTATGACCAATAAAACGAATCTCTTCCTTTTCGACACAAGCTATGTTAAATGAACCATTGAGCCATTATTGTTTATTGCCTCCACAACATTAATACTTTGCCCCCTCGTTATCTTGTTGATTACACTATTGATACGTTTCGTTATTGTTCAAACATGTATTTCAAACCGGCCCTGAAAGCTCAGTTCGAGTGTTATTCACATTATTCACATTAACCTAGGACCCCTGGCTAAATCCCGTGCCGCCACACACTACTGCTGTAACCATAAACAAGCTATTTACGTAACCCTTACACAATTGTTTTGCTTATTTGTCCATGCATATGTACTATACCATACTTATTGCATTTAATGCTCGACTAACGAGCACATAGAGCTGATTCTGGTCATACAGCTTCCAAGAGGAGCATGCCGATCTGGTTCCACAACTTTTGTCTGAGTCTCATCAGTTCGTGCTGGGTTGGCCTGGTTTTAAACTAGTACTAGTATAGATCTTAAGTTACCCTTCATATTATAAGTGACGGTTGTTTCAGAGCTGGTTGAACCGATGTTAGAATGTAAATGTCACGTGTGGCGTCAGACGTTAAACTATGCTATCATTGTGAAAGTAACACTAAAGGTGTTTCAATCGAGAGCTGTCAATTTACTTTTGTTTCAGTCGACTAATCCGTATAGAGATGGAACAAATACTTCACTTATTAGGATCAATGCATACGGTTTTCCAATAAAAGCCAACCGATTACGCCATTTTTGTACATGTGTATTTTAAAAGGACAACAACCAACATGTTGTCTTCGATGTGATGTATCAGGAACATCAACACATTAATTTCTATGCGTCACTTGTACTGGGATGTATCAGGAACATCAACACATTGATTTCTATGCGTCACTTGTACTGGGATGTATCAGGAACATCAACACATAAATTTCTATGCGTCACTTGTACTGGGATGTATCAGGAACATCAACACATTAATTTCTATTCGTCACTTGTACTGGGATGTATCAGGAACATCAACACATTGATTTCTATGCGTCACTTGTACTGGGATGTATCAGGAACATCAACACATTAATTTCTATTCGTCACTTGTACTGGGATGTATCAGGAACATCAACACATTGATTTCTATGCGTCACCTGTACCGGGATGTATCAGGAGCATCAACACATTGATTTCTATGCGTCAGCTGTACCGGTATGTATCAGGAACATCAACACATTGATTTCTATGCGTCAGCTGTACCGGGATGTATCAGAAACATCAACACATTGATTTCTATGCGTCACTTGTACTGGGATGTATCAGGAACATCAACACATTAATTTCTATGCGTCACTTGTACTGGGATGTATCAGGAACATCAACACATTGATTTCTATGCGTCACTTGTACTGGGATGTATCAGGTACATCAACACATTGATTTCTATGCTCACCTGTACCGGGATGTATCAGGAGCATCAACACATTGATTTCTATGTGTCAGCTGTACCGGGATGTATCAGGAACATCAACACATTGATTTCTATGCGTCACTTGTACTGGGATGTATCAGGCACATCAACACATTGATTTCTATGCTCACCTGTTACGGGATGTATCAGGCACACCAACACATTGATTTCTATGCTCACCTTTACCGAGATGTATCAGGCACACCAACTCATTGATTTCTATGCGTCACCTGTACCGGGATGTATCGGGCACACCAACTCATTGATTTCTATGCGTCACCTGTACCGGGATGTATCAGGCACATCAACACATTGATTTCTATGTGTCACCTGTACTGGGATGTATCAGGCACACCAACTCATTGATTTCCATGCGTCACCTGTACCGGGATGTATCAGGCACACCAACTCATTGATTTCCATGCGTCACCTGTACCGGGATGTATCGGGCACACCAACTCATTGATTTCTATGCGTCACCGGTACTGGGATGTATAAGGCACACCAACTCATTGATTTCTATGCTCACCTGTACCGGGCTGTATCAGGCACACCAACTCATTGATTTCCATGCGTCACCTGTACCGGGATGTATCAGGCACACCAACTCATTGATTTCTATGCTCACCTGTACCGGGATGTATCAGGCACACCAACTCATTGATTTCCATGCGTCACCTGTACCGGGATGTATCAGGCACACCAACTCATTGATTTCTATGCTCACCTGTACCGGGATGTATCAGGCACACCAACTCATTGATTTCTAAGCGTCACCTGTACCGGGATGTATCAGGCACACCAACTCATTGATTTCTATGCGTCACCTGTACCGGGATGTATCAGGCACACCAACACATTGATTTCCATGCGTCACCTGTACCGGGATGTATCAGGCCCAACAACTCATTGATTTCTATGCGTCACCTGTACCGGGATGTATCAGGCACACCAACACATGGATTTACATGCGTCACCTGTACCGGGATGTATCAGGCACACCAACTCATTGATTTCCATGCGTCACCTGTACTGGGATGTATCAGGTACACCAACTCATTGATTTCCATGCGTTACCTGTACTGGGATGTATCAGGCACACCAACTCATTGATTTCCATGCGTCACCTGTACCGGGATGTATCAGGCACACCAACTCATTGATTTCTATGCGTCACATGTACTGGGATGTATCAGGCACACCAACTCATTGATTTGTATGTGTCACCTGTACTGGGATGTATCAGGCACACCAACACATTGATTTACATGCGTCACCTGTACCGGGATGTATCAGGAACACCAACTCATTGATTTCTATGCGTCACCTGTACTGGGATGTATCAGGCACACCAACACATTGATTTACATGCGTCACCTGTACTGGGATGTATCAGGCACACCAACACATTGATTTACATGCGTCACCTGTACCGGGATGTATCAGGCACACCAACTGATTGATTTGTATGTGTCACCTGTACTGGGATGTATCAGGCACACCAACACATTGATTTACATGCGTCACCTGTACCGGGATGTATCGGGCACACCAACTCATTGATTTCCATGCGTCACCTGTACTGGGATGTATCAGGTACACCAACTCATTGATTTCTATGTGTCACTTGTACTGGGATGTATCAGGCACACCAACTCATTGATTTCTATGCGTCACCTGTACTGGGATGTATCAGGCACACCAACTCATTGATTTGTATGTGTCACCTGTACCGGGATGTATCAGGCACACCAACTCATTGATTTCCATGTGTCACCTGTACTGGGATAAATTAGGCACACCAACTCATTGATTTCTATGTGTCACCTGTACCGGGATGTATCAGGCACATCAACACATTGATTTCCATGTGTCACCTGTACTGGGATGTATCAGGCACACCAACACATTGATTTCCATGCGTCATCTGTACCGGGATGTATCAGGCACACCAACTCATTGATTTCTATGCGTCACCTGTTACGGGATGTATCAGGCACACCAACACATTGATTTCTATGCTCACCTTTACCGAGATGTATCAGGCACACCAACTCATTGATTTCTACGCGTCACCTGTACCGGGATGTATCGGGCACACCAACTCATTGATTTCTATGCGTCACCTGTACCGGGATGTATCAGGCACATCAACACATTGATTTCTATGTGTCACCTGTACTGGGATGTATCAGGCACACCAACTCATTGATTTCCATGCGTCACCTGTACCGGGATGTATCAGGCACACCAACTCATTGATTTCCATGCGTCACCTGTACCGGGATGTATCGGGCACACCAACTCATTGATTTCTATGCGTCACCGGTACTGGGATGTATCAGGCACACCAACTCATTGATTTCTATGCTCACCTGTACCGGGATGTATCAGGCACACCAACTCATTGATTTCCATGCGTCACCTGTACCAGGATGTATCAGGCACACCAACTCATTGATTTCTATGCTCACCTGTACCGGGATGTATCAGGCACACCAACTCATTGATTTCAATGCGTCACCTGTACCGGGATGTATCAGGCACACCACTCATTATTCTATGCTCACCTGTACCGGATGTATCAGCACCAACTCATTGATTTCTTTGCGTCACCTGTACCGGGATGTATCAGGCACACCAACACATTGATTTCTATGCTCACCTGTTACGGGATGTATCAGGCACACCAACACATTGATTTCTATGCTCACCTTTACCGAGATGTATCAGGCACACCAACTCATTGATTTCTATGCGTCACCTGTACCGGGATGTATCGGGCACACCAACTCATTGATTTCTATGAGTCACCTGTACCGGGATGTATCAGGCACATCAACACATTGATTTCTATGTGGCACCTTTACTGGGATGTATCAGGCACACCAACTCATTGATTTCCATGCGTCACCTGTACCGGGATGTATCAGGCACACCAACTCATTGATTTCCATGCGTCACCTGTACCGGGATGTATCGGGCACACCAACTCATTGATTTCTATGCGTCACCGGTACTGGGATGTATCAGGCACACCAACTCATTGATTTCTATGCTCACCTGTACCGGGATGTATCAGGCACACCAACTCATTGATTTCCATGCGTCACCTGTACCGGGATGTATCAGGCACACCAACTCATTGATTTCCATGCGTCACCTGTACCGGGATGTATCGGGCACACCAACTCATTGATTTCTATGCGTCACCGGTACTGGGATGTATCAGGCACACCAACTCATTGATTTCTATGCTCACCTGTACCGGGATGTATCAGGCACACCAACTCATTGATTTCCATGCGTCACCTGTACCAGGATGTATCAGGCACACCAACTCATTGATTTCTATGCTCACCTGTACCGGGATGTATCAGGCACACCAACTCATTGATTTCCATGCGTCACCTGTACCGGGATGTATCAGGCACACCAACTCATTGATTTCTATGCGTCACATGTACCGGGATGTATCAGGCACACCAACTCATTGATTTCTATGCTCACCTGTACTGGGATGTATCAGGCACACCAACTCATTGATTTCCATGCGTCACCTGTACCGGGATGTATCAGGCACACCAACTCATTGATTTCTATGCGTCACCTGTACTGGGATGTATCAGGCACACCAACACATTGATTTACATGCGTCACCTGTACCGGGATGTATCAGGCACACCAACTCATTGATTTCTATGCGTCACCTGTACTGGGATGTATCAGGCACACCAACACATTGATTTACATGCGTCACCTGTACCGGGATGTATCAGGCACACCAACTCATTGATTTGTATGTGTCACCTGTACTGGGATGTATCAGGCACACCAACACATTGATTTACATGCGTCACCTGTACCGGGATGTATCGGGCACACCAACTCATTGATTTCCATGCGTCACCTGTACTGGGATGTATCAGGTACACCAACTCATTGATTTCTATGTGTCACTTGTACTGGGATGTATCAGGCACACCAACTCATTGATTTCTATGCGTCACCTGTACTGGGATGTATCAGGCACACCAACTCATTGATTTGTATGTGTCACCTGTACCGGGATGTATCAGGCACACCAACTCATTGATTTCCATGTGTCACCTGTACTGGGATAAATTAGGCACACCAACTCATTGATTTCTATGTGTCACCTGTACCGGGATGTATCAGGCACATCAACACATTGATTTCCATGTGTCACCTGTACTGGGATGTATCAGGCACACCAACACATTGATTTCCATGCGTCATCTGTACCGGGATGTATCAGGCACACCAACTCATTGATTTCTATGCGTCACCTGTTACGGGATGTATCAGGCACACCAACACATTGATTTCTATGCTCACCTTTACCGAGATGTATCAGGCACACCAACTCATTGATTTCTATGCGTCACCTGTACCGGGATGTATCGGGCACACCAACTCATTGATTTCTATGCGTCACCTGTACCGGGATGTATCAGGCACATCAACACATTGATTTCTATGTGTCACCTGTACTGGGATGTATCAGGCACACCAACTCATTGATTTCCATGCGTCACCTGTACCGGGATGTATCAGGCACACCAACTCATTGATTTCCATGCGTCACCTGTACCGGGATGTATCGGGCACACCAACTCATTGATTTCTATGCGTCACCGGTACTGGGATGTATCAGGCACACCAACTCATTGATTTCTATGCTCACCTGTACCGGGATGTATCAGGCACACCAACTCATTGATTTCCATGCGTCACCTGTACCAGGATGTATCAGGCACACCAACTCATTGATTTCTATGCTCACCTGTACCGGGATGTATCAGGCACACCAACTCATTGATTTCCATGCGTCACCTGTACCGGGATGTATCAGGCACACCAACTCATTGATTTCTATGCTCACCTGTACCGGGATGTATCAGGCACACCAACTCATTGATTTCTTTGCGTCACCTGTACCGGGATGTATCAGGCACACCAACACATTGATTTCTATGCTCACCTGTTACGGGATGTATCAGGCACACCAACACATTGATTTCTATGCTCACCTTTACCGAGATGTATCAGGCACACCAACTCATTGATTTCTATGCGTCACCTGTACCGGGATGTATCGGGCACACCAACTCATTGATTTCTATGAGTCACCTGTACCGGGATGTATCAGGCACATCAACACATTGATTTCTATGTGTCACCTGTACTGGGATGTATCAGGCACACCAACTCATTGATTTCCATGCGTCACCTGTACCGGGATGTATCAGGCACACCAACTCATTGATTTCCATGCGTCACCTGTACCGGGATGTATCGGGCACACCAACTCATTGATTTCTATGCGTCACCGGTACTGGGATGTATCAGGCACACCAACTCATTGATTTCTATGCTCACCTGTACCGGGATGTATCAGGCACACCAACTCATTGATTTCCATGCGTCACCTGTACCGGGATGTATCAGGCACACCAACTCATTGATTTCCATGCGTCACCTGTACCGGGATGTATCGGGCACACCAACTCATTGATTTCTATGCGTCACCGGTACTGGGATGTATCAGGCACACCAACTCATTGATTTCTATGCTCACCTGTACCGGGATGTATCAGGCACACCAACTCATTGATTTCCATGCGTCACCTGTACCAGGATGTATCAGGCACACCAACTCATTGATTTCTATGCTCACCTGTACCGGGATGTATCAGGCACACCAACTCATTGATTTCCATGCGTCACCTGTACCGGGATGTATCAGGCACACCAACTCATTGATTTCTATGCGTCACATGTACCGGGATGTATCAGGCACACCAACTCATTGATTTCTATGCTCACCTGTACTGGGATGTATCAGGCACACCAACTCATTGATTTCCATGCGTCACCTGTACCGGGATGTATCAGGCACACCAACTCATTGATTTCTATGCGTCACCTGTACTGGGATGTATCAGGCACACCAACACATTGATTTACATGCGTCACCTGTACCGGGATGTATCAGGCACACCAACTCATTGATTTCTATGCGTCACCTGTACTGGGATGTATCAGGCACACCAACTCATTGATTTGTATGTGTCACCTGTACTGGGATGTATCAGGCACACCAACACATTGATTTACATGCGTCACCTGTACCGGGATGTATCAGGCACACCAACTCATTGATTTCCATGCGTCACCTGTACTGGGATGTATCAGGTACACCAACTCATTGATTTCTATGTGTCACTTGTACTGGGATGTATCAGGCACACCAACTCATTGATTTCTATGCGTCACCTGTACCGGGATGTATCAGGCACACCAACTCATTGATTTGTATGTGTCACCTGTACCGGGATGTATCAGGCACACCAACTCATTGATTTCCATGTGTCACCTGTACTGGGATAAATTAGGCACACCAACTCATTGATTTCTATGTGTCACCTGTACCGGGATGTATCAGGCACATCAACACATTGATTTCCATGTGTCACCTGTACTGGGATGTATCAGGCACACCAACACATTGATTTCCATGCGTCATCTGTACCGGGATGTATCAGGCACACGAACTCATTGATTTCTATGCGTCACCTGTACCGGGATGTATCAGGCACACCAACTCATTGATTTCCATGCGTCACCTGTACCGGGATGTATCAGGCAAACAAAATTGATTTCTATGCGTCGCCGGTACTGGGATGTATTAGGCACATCAACACATTGATTTCTATGCGTCACTTGTACCGGGATGTATCAGGCACATCAACACATTGATTTCTATGCGTCACTTGTACCGGGATGTATCAGGCCCATCAACACATTGATTTCTATGCATCACCTACACCGGGATGTATTAGGCACACCAAATGATTGATTTCTATGCATCGCCTATACCGGGATGTATCAGGCACACCAACACATTGAATTCCATGCGTCACCTGTACCGGGATGTAACAGGTCCACCAACACACTGATTTCCATGCGTCACCTGTACCGGGATGTATCAGGCACACCAACTCATTGATTTCCATGCGTCACCTGTACCGGGGTGTATCAGGCACACTAACACACTGGTTTCTATGCATCACCTATACTGGGATGTATCAGGAACACCAACATATTGATTTCTATGCGTCACCTGTACCGGGATGTATCAGGCACACCAACTCATTGATTTCCATGCGTCACCTGTACCGGGATGTATCAGGCACACCAACTCATTGATTTCCATGCGTCACCTGTACCATGATGTATCTAGCACACCAACTCATTGATTTCCATGCGTCACCTGTACGGGGATGTATCAGGCAAACAAAATTGATTTTTATGCGTCACCTGTACTGGGATGTATTAGGCACATCAACACATTGATTTCTATGCGTCACCTGTACCGGGATGTATCAGGCCCATCAACACATTGATTTCCATGCGTCAGCTGTACCGGGATGTATTAGGCAAACAAAATTGATTTCTATGCGTCACCTGTACTGGGATGTATTAGGCACATCAACACATTGATTTCTATGCGTCACCTGTACTGGGATGTATTAGGCACACCAACTCATTGATTTCCATGCGTCAGCTGTACCGGGATGTATCAGGCAAACCAAATTGATTTCTATGCGTCACCTGTACTGGGATGCATCAGGCACATCAACACATTGATTTCTATGCGTCACATGTACTGGGATGTATCAGGAACATCAACATATTGATTTCTATGCGTCACTTGTACCGGGATGTATCAGGCACATCAACACATTGATTTCTATGCGTCACCTGTACCGGGATGGATCAGGCACATCAACACATTGATTTCTATGCGTCACATGTACTGGGATGGATCAGGCTCATCAACACATTGATTTCTATGCGTCACCGGTACTGGGATGTATCAGGTACATCAACACATTGATTTCCATGCGTCACCGGTACTGGGATGTATCAGGAACACCAACACATTGATTTCTATGCGTCACCTTTACTGAGATTCTAATAACAAGCGGCATTATGTCTTATTTTAGACATAATCTATGAAAAATCTCTCGTTTAAATTATCTAGTTGTGAAGTTTTATTTCTTGACGAATTAAAACCAAGTGTCAGCATTTTGTGAAAATGTGCTCAACACTGACAGTTTTATCATCAGAACTCTCATTGAAACAACAACAACAACATCAACAAATACAATAACAAAACACTCCCTACAAAACAACAACAACAACAACAACACACACACACAAAACAAAAACAAAAACAAAAGCACGCACAAAGATTACAAAAATCGAAAAAATAATGGTTTCGTTTAATTGTTGTATTAATCAAGCAGTCATTTTACTGTGCAATAATTGGCCATTGTTACTTGATAGGATCTTTAATAGACGAATAGCGACGCCGCACGGGTGAACACTCTTGAGGTGTATATGTCATAGATCGAATATGTAACACGAGTGTGTGATAAACTCGACTGTAAAATAACATCTGTCTTATGTGACGTACTCGTCGGCTCGAGTTAACCGTCAAAAACGTAAACGTACATGTCACAAACGTTGTGATATAATGGAACCAAAATTACAACATAATCTGAAACAAAAGAACGATCATCATCATCATCATCATCATCATCATCATCATTTTACTCGTCACCATCTTACTCGTCGTCGTCGTCATCTTCATCTTCATCTTCCCGACCATTATGACTTAATTCATAAAGATCATCATCAGCAGCATCTACATAATCACTTCCATCATCACGATCATACATATTATAATCAGCATTATCGGTGTCGTCATCATCACAATAACGACTAGATCCATGATTATCATCATGCCAGACATAAAACCATTTTTTAAGATGTTCAATAAAATTTGGTTCCTTAAAAATACGTTTTTCTTTCAAAACTGATAATTAATGTGATTATTTACTGCCAATTCCGTTATTCTTTCTCAACTTTATGCGTGTAAAATATTCGTTTTGGTGAGCAAATACAATCCACAAGGGTATATCACTTTTGACGTACCTTATTCCTTTGATTGCCGTTTCATATTTTTAACCGAATATATCAGACATGTGATATATTTGGTCGTATTATTTTACTGATGCTCATATTCGATCAATGATATATCTTTAATGCGGCTCGACAAACGTGGCCTACTACTACTACTTTAAACACGATGCATTCCCCCACCATGCTATGTCCCCGTGTGCGCACTGACAGTTCACAAGGCAATATAAAATGATACAGAAATATATTATCTGGTATATGTAGAGTAAAATAAATATTTTAACGGTCATTACCATTAGTTTGCCTATATAATGTAACATCTTGTCCCTATGTTGGGGACTTTGTGCATAATTGCTATATAAACATACACTGTAGTTAAAGCAAAGGCTGTTTACAACATGTCAAGCACAAGTCGTAAAAACATCGCTTTTAACGTCCATTATTTCCACATCTTTAACAATCACGATGGGGATTTCAGCTAAAATTAGATATCGACGTCAGAGCTGATTACCCGAATGATCATGTAACATTATCTCAAAAGAAAGTGGTCAAGTTGTTTCTTATTTAAAAAAGCTAAGTGTGCATGGTGGCTCGGATAAGAAATACCTTTTACTGAAAGCGGGTGTGGCGGGCTGTTATGTTTTTATATTTTTCACATGGATGTAGGGCACAAGAAAAAAAGCATTTCGCGCGGCCGAACTAACATGCCAAAAGAGGCTGAAAATATATGCCAAAGCAGGTTGTAAATATATCAATGCAATACGTATGTCAAATCGGCTTCTCAAATAGGCAAAACATTTAAAAAATCGGATCCGTAGGCCATAAAAGGGCTTTAACTATATGTCTAAATAGACTGAACGTATATGACATAAAACTTATCAACGATAGCTTATTATAACATCAAATTGTTGCAACATCAAATTAAAAACAGCCGCAAACTGTCGTTTACAAAAAAGGTTCCGTCGTCATTAAAATCGAAAGCATACACAATGACTGATACTGTACTTAGCAAGATAATACAACTTTTTATTGGCTGGTACTAAGGCGGTAACACTCTTCTTGCGGATAAAAATTACTGTCGAAAAAAGGAAACCTACCCCAACAAATATGTCGCTTCATATTTTAACAATCTTATCACCTCTATCAACATTGCGTCCGTTGGGATATTGAATAATTTTACCCGCCATTACCCATGTCAACATATCATAAACATGCCCTTCGCAGCCGAACAGCTCAGTTGCATTGTTTCCGGTTTGGTCTAAGGCCTTGTCCGACTGTATATAAATCATTCGTTATGAGAATCGTCGTCTCGGCTTTTTGGCGTGTATCTATCCATATCATCTAGATACGTTTTTATTTTTTTCAATAGGAAGATAGCACATTGTAACTGAGAAGGCATCCCTATCGGACGGGTTATCAACATTATCCAAATATCTCCACTACCATCAGCATCGATAGCATCAGCACCAGTCTGTCAATAATGGCTACTGTTGAGCCGGTGCTATTATGACACAGACATTGCTTGTAACAACAACAAATTTATGCGTTTAAAATATCATAAAAAACATGATAATGAAAGTGAGACCCTATGAACGTCTATCAGGGACGTGTCAACCGCTTGAATTTGAATGCATAAAGCATTTAGTTTAATAGTCGCGACAAAGGGCGAGAAATCCGAACTTATGAAATACAAATTTGTAAAACATGTCCTAGGTTTCTGAAAGAATCTTATCAATATATCACTGACTGCAAGTATAGGGGTGAATAAAAAGCACACTGTCCCGTCTGAAAGTATCAGCATATCTGTATGCATATTAATGAGGTATGCTTTTCCAGTGTTTTCAATTGTTTGTTAATAGTGTTATCGGACCTGTGAAAATATAATGAGGATTGTTTTAATGGCGAAACATGACCTACGGCACCATTCTATGTATGCAGTTCATGGCGACGTATCGGATTTACCGTTTTGATTATTGGGTGGACCGTTCATATTAGATAATAATAACTGTCATCACCAGCTGGATATATTTTATAATGTCTCATTTTAATATTTTAATTCTAAAACAGTTTGACTAAGAAGATTGAAACACCTGAATGGCATTACTGCCCAGTAAAATTAAAGTGTAGCATAAATAGCGCATTTTGTTCTGGGCTTTTTTCTCTCTGATTCTACACACTTTACCAACAGAAATGTTAAGAAACCTCGTTAGTTTAATGTTAGTTTATTATATGAGGGCCGTGTGATCTAATCAAACAAAAACCATACTGTCATATCTTGCCATGCGGTGTCTGTTTAAAATCTATTGTTAAGGTAGTATCCAATAGTTGGGATCATTTAGGCCTTTATTTCTCTCAAACAAGACATTATTGTTACCTGAAAAAATCTCATAAAATGTTGTTTTCTGATGTTTTACATCTTTTTGAAAAGTGAAGCATAACACTCCATTCGTCTTTTCAAACAAATGCATTTTCTATTTGAACCACGCTGCATACTATGCTATTTTTAAACCACGTAACCACTTACTTTTGAGATCACATTATGTATTTACAAACCGGGTTATTCGTTCTGACGTCGATTTCTAATTTAAGCGTAAATCCCCATCATGTTTATTTATAAATGTTGAATGCATGAACATTTAGTGCGATTAACTTTACGATTGGTACTTTCTTATATTTTGAGAAAGTGTTAAAATCGGCTTTTCTTAGACTTAAGTTTGCGTGAGTGTATTTTTTAAGATATAATGTCCCAGTACCCTAAAACAAGGGTACGGTATACTTTTATGTATTTGATGTAGGAAAACTGCCGGATACCAACTTTATATCTTTAGCTATTTGCTTACAGCTGCATGCAAGTCTTGCTGGAAACAATACAGGGCGAAAAAAACAAACAAGGTAAAGACCCCGATCAGACATCATCCAGATAAAACTGGGTGATCTGTATTTTCACTTGTTGCCTAACCCGGAACTATTCGTGCCTAGCTGGTTAAGTGTTAAAATTGTTCCATTATTTCACTCCATAGTATATTATTGAATTAAATTGAACATATTACCATTTACAGGGGCACTTTAGATAGATACTTTTGTACAAAATAAATGTGGAAAGATCTGCCAATAAACTTCCTGGTCAATGCGTCTCCTTTTTGAAAAGAAGAAAAAGGCTCAATATCAAGATGTATATTATTAACTTATAAATAGGGAACTTCTAAGGCCAATGTACAAGGATTTTATCAAAATTGCGTTTTGTGCACATACCAAAAAATACCCGTCTTGCAGATTTTTTTTGGTCAAGCTCAAAATGTACACTTTTCTATTTTACCTATTTGCATCTTGAACGATTAACTGTAAAACAACACTACCTTCCAGGAAAATGGCGCAAACAAACATGAAGATGCAAAACTTTCTTAAGTTAAGAAACCTTCTGGGAAACTGAGATTGAAGTTAAGCAAGATGTTAACTTAGAAATGGTTTTGCTGGCGGGTCCAAAGCATTCCTCGAACTTATTGTTTCTGTATGACATACCTTAACCATGAATAGTGTACGGTGTATACATTCAAGCTTCCGGAGGTTGTTGCCAATTTGCGTTCAGATAAGACATAATTGCGCTGACATATTATTTATTAAAGCGATGTTATGTTCTAAAGCAGCATGCTGGGAATGTTGTTGGTATAATTTAAAACCTTGACACAACATCAAGGTGTATGTAATAACCTGTAAACTGTGCCTTGTACATACTTTTGTGATATTCCAATTAGAACATCAGCATGATTTCAAAACGAACTCCAACCTCCCGCGTTCTATTGGTCTGAAGCTAGGTGAAAGTTTGAAATACTTGCATTATGCATCGCAATCTTATCGTTGGATGTATATTGTTTACGAGCGTGACTTTTAAACTTGCATATTTGTTGAAGATGGATGCGTATTAACATACATTAAAAGCACCGTCTGAGTTACTAGTACAAACAATGGTGTGTGTTCTGGCCCTGTTAAGGGTAGTGTGAATGAAAATATAAACCTTTCCTCTTTATTTTGAACGTGACCGCCTCTTCTGTTAAAATTGCACGTTGTCGGCCGTTTGCATTCATGATATTTCCTGTTTAGTTCCACATATACAATTTTATAATGACAAGGACTGCTTTGATTTCAATTATAGCAAACTACTATTAACAACAAGTGTGTTTACTTAGTTAAAATCGCACTAAGGTTATGGTACTAAAAGGCAATGGGTCACTAAGGTTATGGTACTAATAGGCAATGGGTCACTTGGGTTATGGTTCTATTAGGCTATGGGACACTAAGGTTATGGTACTAATAGGCAATGGGCCACTTAGGTTATGGTACTATAAGGCAATGGGTCACTAAGGTCATGGTACTATTAGGCAATGGGTCACTAAGGTTATGGTACTAATAGGCAATGGGATACTAAGGTTATGGTACTATTAGGCAATGGGTCACTAAGGTTATGGTACTAATAGGCAATGGGACACTAAGGTTATGGTACAATTAGGCAATGGGTCACTAAGGTTATGGTACTATTAGGCAATGGGTCACTTGGGTTATGGTTCTATTAGGCAATGGGATACTAAGGTTATGGTACTATTAGGCATTGGAACACTAAGGTTATGGTACTATTAGGCAATGGGACACTAAGGTTATGGTACTATTAGGCAATGGGACACTAAGGTTATGGTACTGGTAGGCAATGGGTCACTAAGGTTATGGTACTATTAGGCAATGGGACACTAAGGTTATGGTACTATTAGGCAATGGGACACTAAGGTTATGGTACTATAAGGCAATGGGACACTAAGGTTATGGTACTTTTAGGCATTGGGACACTAAGGTTATGGTACTATTAGGCAATGGGACACTAAGGCTATGGTACTTTTAGGCATTGTGACTCTAAGGTTATGGTACTATTAAGCAATGGAACACTAAGGTTATGGTACTATTAGGCAATGGGACACTAAGGTTATGGTACTAATAGGCAATGGGATACTAAGGTTATGGTACTATTAGGCAATGGGTCACTTGGGTTATGGTTCTATTAGGCAATGGGATACTAAGGTTATGGTACTATTAGGCAATAGGTCACTTGGGTTATGGTTCTATTAGGCAATGGGATACTAAGGTTATGGTACTATTATGCTATGGGACACTAAGGTTATGGTACTATTAGGCAATGGGTCACTAAGGTTATGGTACTATTAGGCAATGGGTCACTAAGGTTATGGTACAATTAGGCAATAGGATACTAAGGTTATGGTACTATTAGGCAATGGGTCACTAAGGTTATGGTACTATTAGGCAATGGGACACTAAGGTTATGGTACTATTAGGCAATGGGACACTAAGGTTATGGTACTTTTAGGCAATGGGTCACTAAGGTTATGGTACTATTAGGCAATGGGTCACTAAGGTTATGGTACTATTAGGCAATGGAACACTAAGGTTATGGTACTATTAGGCAATGGGACACTAAGGTTATGGTACTAATAGGCAATGGGACACTAAGGTTATGGTACTAAAAGGCCATGGGACACTAAGGTTATGGTACTATTAGGCAATTGGATACTAAGGTTATGGTACTATTAGGCAATGGGTCACTTGGGTTATGGTTCTATTAGGCAATGGGATACTAAGGTTATGGTACTATTAGGCATTGGGACAATAAGGTTATGGTACTATTAGGCTATGGGACACTAAGGTTATGGTACTATTAGGCAATGGGTCACTAAGGTTATGGTACTATTAGGCAATGGGTCACTAAGGTTATGGTACTATTAGGCAATGGGATACTAAGGTTATGGTACTATTAGGCAATGGGTCACTAAGGTTATGGTACTATTAGGCAATGGGACACTAAGGTTATGGTACTATTAGGCAATGGGACACTAAGGTTATGGTACTTTTAGGCAATGGGACACTAAGGTTATGGTACTATTAGGCAATGGGTCACTAAGGTTATGGTACTATTAGGCAATGGAACACTAAGGTTATGGTACTATTAGGCAATGGGTCACTAAGGTTATGGTACTATTAGGCAATGGGACACTAAGGTTATGGTACTATTAGGCAATGGGACACTAAGGTTATGGTACTATGAGGCAATGGGACACTAAGGTTATGGTACTTTTAAGCAATGGGTCACTAAGGTTATGGTACAATTAGGCAATGTGTCACTAAGGTTATGGTACTATTAGGCTATGGGACACTAAGGTTATGGCACTATTAGGCAATGGGACACTAAGGTTATGGTACTCTTAGGTAATGGGACACCAAAGTTATGGTACTGTTAGGCAATGGGACACTAAGGTTATGGTACTATTAGGCAATTGGACACTACGACTATGGTACTATTAGTCAAGGGACACTAAGGTTATGGTACAATAAGGCAACGGAATACGAAGGTTATGGTACTATTAGGCTATGGGACAGTAAGGTTATGGTACAGTTAGGCAATGGGTCACTAAGGTTATGGTACAATTAGACAATGGGTCACTAAGGTTATGGTACTCTTAGGCAATGGGTCACTAAGGTTATGGTACAATTAGGCAATGGGTCACTAAGGTTATGGTACTATTAGGCTATGGGACACTAATGTTATGGTTCACTAGGTTTAGGTTGTTATTATGCAATGGTATAGTTAGGTTATGACACGCTAAGGTTATGGGTAACAAGGTTAAGGGTATCATTATCCAATAGTACAGTTATGTTATAGCACGCTAAAGTAATGGTTCTCTAGGTTAATGGAGTCATCAGGCAATATTGAACTTATGTTATGGTATGCTAATGTTATGGTACACTTGGCAATGATACACTTAGTTCACAATACACTTAGGCAATGGTAAGTTTTGTTAGAAATATTGCAGTTAAGCTATCGTATGCTGGCTATTGTATACTTATGCAATTATACACTTACGTTATAGCACGCTAAGACAGATAGGTTTGGAAATAATACGAGTTATAATGTCAGGCAATGTTCATTGTTGGTTGCTATCTTATACATGTATAGGCGAATGAATTAAGAGGGAACTTGGGAAACATAATGTTGTCTCATGCCAATGGGAACATCTCACGAAAGGCATTCGTGACACAGGGCTCTGGGTGTTGTCTTACAATCAATCTGCACTACAATACGTGGGTTCGAGTCTCAGTAGAGGCGAACTATTTATGGAAGAAGATTTTCCAGCTGACTGGACAGGCGGCGGGGCAGTTCGAACCAGAATCTTCTATGGTTTATCTCTACCTGCTGTAGCTTTAAATTGCCGAAATAACTATAACTGTTCTGTGAGATGTTTCCTTGATGGAGATTCAAACACAAACGACAATGGAACATTGGATCGCTTATGTTCTACTTCTGCTTCAAGGAGACAACGTTTTCGGACAAGTGTACGTTGAACGTTGAACCCTGGCAGCAAACCAGCAAATACGACTTGGCGAAATGAAGTCCTAATATCTGAAAAATAATGTCTGTGAAATTGGCAATTTCATATCATATACGTTTGTATTGTCCTAAGAAAGTGATTATGATCCATTTTAGGCCGAATTAGAATTTTTTCAAATTCCACCAGCTTTGAAATTAGGATACAATTAAGATTGATTTTATAGCAAATAAGCTTGAAGTGTCCTTAAAAAGTGATTATAATGCATTTCGGGCCGTTTCGAAATTTCTTACATCAATCGGTAAGTTTAGGCTGCTTGGCTGCCAACTTCACGGAGTAAAGAAAAAGACACAACTTATCTTGACCTCGTCATTTCCCTCTCAATATCCCTCCTGTCGTTCGCGTGCCATCGGTGCAGCTCGCGGTATGGAATTCAAACACATGTTAAAAGCGTGTGTGTCTTCTGGCGGTATGTTTCTTTTGATTATCAAAATTTTATGCACGGTTAAACATAAATTTACTTGCACGTATCCCCTACAATTTTTATCATCTTTATACTTCATTCAGGTTTTATGATAGCCGGTGTTTTCAGCGTACTATGGCCATATACATGTTTTATGAATGGGGTGGATTTTGGTGCAGGTTGTTTGAAATAATGACGACGTTAAAGGATTAACCAAAGTAGTTAAGACTGCTTTGTTAAGTACAGCTGTGTAGTAAACAGGATGTGCAGTAAGCCCGTTTTGTTAAAAGGAACTTTTGAACAGCGATTCTAAAGATGGTAACGGGATTATCAAATCCAGGATTGCACGATATTCATCTGCAATTTGGTTGTCAACCTTGATACCTTTAATTGATGTTGCAGATTTAAAGCCTCTGTAATTATTCGTATGATGTCAGCATTTTACAGGCATTGATAAACACAACTGTAGTACAAGTAGTACGAAGTGTTGTTGGAAATGATTAAACATCTTAAAGGAGTCAACATGTTTTTTGATAACAAACAGTTCTGGTACTCCTAGGATTCTTTATTTGATATTATCCGAGCTATTCCACGTGAACTTGTGGGAGACAAAAGTTAAAACCAAGTAGACAATTAAAGGCAAGTCCAGCTGAAAATTTTACTTTCATAATGTTATAATATACGTGTACGAACTAGCCCGGCTTTATTTAAATCTAACGGCGTCGACGCCAAGTAAATTTATCAAGAGTTTAATATATGGCTCTACACAGCAATCGGCGAGTAAACTTTCTAAATGTATGTTCCCAATTGACAGTTGGTTCTACACAACAATCAGTGAGTAAACTTTCTAGTGTATAGGTTCTCCATTGACAGTTGGCTCTACACAACAATAAGTGAGTAAACTTCCTAGTGTATAGGTTCTCCATTGACAGTTGGCTCTACACAACAGCCGGTGAGTAGACTTTCTGAAGTATATGTTCCCAATTGACAGTTGGCTCTACACAACAATCAGTGAGTAAACTTCCTAGTGTATAGGTTCTCCATTTACAGTTGGCTCTACACAACAGCCGGTGAGTAGACTTTCTGAAGTATATGTTCCCAATTGACAGTTGGCTCTACACAACAATCAGTGAGTAAACTTCCTAGTGTATAGGTTCTCCATTTACAGTTGGCTCTACACAACAGCCGGTGAGTAGACTTTCTGAAGTATATGTTCCCAATTGACAGTTGGCTCTACACAACAATCAGTGAGTAAACTTCCTAGTGTATAGGTTCTCCATTTACAGTTGGCTCTACACAACAGCCGGTGAGTAGACTTTCTGAAGTATATGTTCCCAATTGACAGTTGGCTCTACACAACAACCAGTGAGTAAACTTCCTAGTGTATAGGTTCTCCATTGACAGTTGGCTCTACACAACAATCAGTGAGTAAACTTCCTAGTGTATAGGTTCTCCATTTACAGTTGGCTCTACACAACAGCCGGTGAGTAGACTTTCTGAAGTATATGTTCCCAATTGACAGTTGGCTCTACACAACAATCAGTGAGTAAACTTTCTGAAGTATATGTTCCCAATTGACAGTTGGCTCTACACAACAATCAGTGAGTAAACTTTCTAGTGTATAGGTTCTCCATTGACAGTTGGTTCTACACAACAATCAGTGAGTAAACTTTCTGAAGTATATGTTCCCAATTGACAGTTGGCTCTACACAACAATCAGTGAGTAAACTTTCTGAAGTATATGTTCCCCATTGACAGTTGGCTCTACACAACAATCAGTGAGTAAACTTTCTAGTGTATAGGTTCTCCATTGACAGTTGGCTCTACACAACAATCAGTGAGTAAACTTTCTAGTGTATATGTTCCCCATTGACAGTTGGCTCTACACAACAATCAGTGAGTAAACTTTCTGAAGTATATGTTCCCCATTGACAGTTGGCTCTACACAACAATCAGTGAGTAAACTTCCTAGTGTATAGGTTCTCCATTGACAGTTGGCTCTACACAACAATCAGTGAGTAAACTTTCTAGTGTATATGTTCCTTATTGACAGTTGGCTCTACACAACAATCAGTGAGTAAACTTTCTGAAGTATATGTTCCCAATTGACAGTTGGCTCTACACAACAATCAGTGGGTAAACTTTCTGAAGTATATGTTCCCCATTGACAGTTGGCTCTACACAACAATCAGTGAGTAAACTTCCTAGTGTATAGGTTCTCCATTGACAGTTGGCTCTACACAACAATCAGTGAGTAAACAATCTAGTGTATAGGTTCTCCATTGTCAGTTGGCTCTACACAACAATAAGTGAGTAAACTTTCTAGTGTATAGGTTCTCCAATGACAACTGGATCTACACAACAATCGGTGAGTAAACTTTCTAGTGTATAGGTTCTCCATTGACAGTTGGCTCTACACAACAACCAGTAAGTAAACTTTCTAGTGTATAGGTTCTCCATTGACAGTTGGCTCTACACAACAATCGGTGAGTAAACTTCCTAGTGTATAGGTTCTCCATTGACAGTTGGCTCTACACAACAATCAGTGAGTTAACTTCCTAGTGTATAGGTTCTCCATTGACAGTTGGCTCTACACAACAATCAGTGAGTAAACTTTCTAGTGTATAGGTTCTCCATTGTCAGTTGGCTCTACACAACAATCAGTGAGTAAACTTTCTAGTGTATAGGTTCTCCAATGACAACTGGATCTACACAACAATCGGTGAGTAAACTTTCTAGTGTATAGGTTCTCCATTGACAGTTGGCTCTACACAACAACCAGTAAGTGAACTTTCTAGTGTATAGGTTCTCCATTGACAGTTGGCTCTACACAACAATCGGTGAGTAAACTTCCTAGTGTATAGGTTCTCCATTGACAGTTGGCTCTACCCAACAATCAGTGAGTAAACTTCCTAGTGTATAGGTTCTCCATTGACAGTTGGCTCTACACAACAATCAGTGAGTAAACTTCCTAGTGTATAGGTTCTCCATTGACTGTTGGCTCTACACAACAATCGGTGAGTAAACTTCCTAGTGTATAGGTTCTCCATTGACAGTTGGCTCTACACAACAATCGGTGAGTAAACTTCCTAGTGTATAGGTTCTCCATTGACAGTTGGCTCTACACAACAATCAGTGAGTAAACTTCCTAGTGTATAGGTTCTCCATTGACTGTTGGCTCTACACAACAATCGGTGAGTAAACTTCCTAGTGTATAGGTTCTCCATTGACAGTTGGCTCTACATAACAATCAGTGAGTAAACTTCCTAGTGTATAGGTTCTCCATTGACAGTTGGCTCTACACAACAATCGGTGAGTAAACTTCCTAGTGTATAGGTTCTCCATTGACAGTTGGCTCTACACAACAATCAGTGAGTAGACTTTCTAGTGTATAGGTTCTCCATTGACAGTTGGCTCTACACAACAATCAGTGAGTAAACTTTCTAGTGTATAGGTTCTCCATTGACAGTTGGCTCTACACAACAATCGGTGAGTAAACTTTCTAGTGTATAGGTTCTCCATTGACAGTTGGCTCTACACAACAATCGGTGAGTAAACAATCTAGTGTATAGGTTCTCCATTGACAGTTGGCTCTACACAACAATCGGTGAGTAAACAATCTAGTGTATAGGTTCTCCATTGACAGTTGGCTCTACACAACAATCAGTGAGTAAACTTTCTAGTGTATAGGTTCTCCATTGACAGTTGGCTCTACACAACAATCGGTGAGTAAACTTTCTAGTGTATAGGTTCTCCATTGACAGTTGGCTCTACACAACAACCAGTAAGTAAACTTCCTAGTGTATAGGTTCTCCATTGACAGTTGGCTCTACACAACAATCAGTAAGTGAACTTTCTAGTGTATAGGTTCTCCATTGACAGTTGGCTCTACACAACAACCAGTAAGTAAACTTCCTAGTGTATAGGTTCTCCATTGACAGTTGGCTCTACACAACAATCAGTAAGTAAACTTTCTAGTGTATAGGTTCTCCATTGACAGTTGGCTCTACACAACAATCAGTGAGTAAACTTCCTAGTTTTATAATGACAAGGACTGCTTTGATTTCAATTATAGCAAACAACTATAAACAACAAGTGTGTTTACTTAGTTAAAATCGCACTAAGGCTATGGTACAATTAGGCAATGGGACACTAAGGTTATGGTACTATTAGGCAATGGGACACTAAGGTTATGGTACTATTAGGCAATGGGACACTAAGGTTATGGTACTATTAGGCAATGGGACACTAAGGTTATGGTACTATTAGGCAATGGGACACTAAAGTTATGATACAATTAAGGCAATGGGACACTAAAGTTATGGTACTATTAGGCAATGGGACACTAAGGTTATGTTACTATTAGGCAATGGGACACTAAAGTTATGGTACTATTAGGCAATGGGACACTAAGGTTATGGTACAATTAGGCAATGGGACACTAAGGTTATGGTTCTATTAGGCAATGGGACACTAAAGTTGTGGTACAATTAGGCAATGGGACACTTAGGTTATGGTACTAATAGGCAATGGGACACTAAGGTTATGGTTCTATTAGGCAATGGGACACTAAGGTTATGTTACTATTAGGCAATGGGACACTAAGGTTATGGTACTATTAGGCAATGGGACACTAAGGTTATGGTACTATTAGGCAATGGGACACTAAGGTTATGGTACTATTAGGCAATGGGACACTAAGGTTATGGTACTATTAGGCAATGGGACACTAAGGTTATGGTACTATTAGGCAATGGGACACTAAAGTTATGATACAATTAAGGAAATGGGACACTAAGGTTATGGTCCTATTAGGCAATGGGACACTAAAGTTATGGTACTATTAGGCAATGGGACACTAAGGTTATGGTACTAATAGGCAATGGGACACTAAAGTTATGGTACTATTAGGCAATGGGACACTAAGGTTATGGTACTATTAGGCAATGGGACACTTAGGTTATGGTACTAATAGGCAATGGGACACTAAGGTTATAGTACTATTAGGCAATGGGACACTAAGGTTATGTTACTATTAGGCAATGGGACACTAAGGTTATGGTTCTATTAGGCAATGGGACACTAAGGTTATGGTTCTATTAGGCAATGGGACACTAAAGTTGTGGTACAATTAGGCAATGGGACACTTAGGTTATGGTACTAATAGACAATGGGACACTAAGGTTATGGTTCTATTAGGCAATGGGACACTAAGGTTATGGTACTATTAGGCAATGGGACACTAAGGTTATGGTACTATTAGGCAATGGGACACTAAGGTTATGGTTCTATTAGGCAATGGGACACTAAGGTTATGTTACTATTAGGCAATGGGACACTAAGGTTATGGTACTAATAGGCAATGGGACACTAAGGTTATGGTTCTATTAGGCAATGGGACACTAAGGTTATGTTACTATTAGGCAATGGGACACTAAGGTTATGGTTCTATTAGGCAATGGGACACTAAGGTTATGGTACTAATAGGCAATGGGACACTAAGGTTATGGTTCTATTAGGCAATGGGACACTAAGGTTATGGTACTAATAGGCAATGGGACACTAAGGTTATGGTTCTATTAGGCAATGGGACACTAAGGTTATGTTACTATTAGGCAATGGGACACTAAGGTTATGGTTCTATTAGGCAATGGGACACTAAGGTTATGGTACTAATAGGCAATGGGACACTAAGGTTATGTTACTATTAGGCAATGGGACACTAAGGTTATGGTACTAATAGGCAATGGGACACTAAGGTTATGGTTCTATTAGGCAATGGGACACTAAGGTTATGTTACTATTAGGCAATGGGACACTAAGGTTATGGTACTAATAGGCAATGGGACACTAAAGTTATGGTACTATTAGGCAATGGGACACTAAGGTTATGGTACTATTAGGCAATGGGACACTAAAGTTATGGTACTATTAGGCAATGGGACACTAAGGTTATGGTACTATTAGGCAATGGGACACTAAAGTTATGGTACTTTTAGGCAATGGGACACTAAGGTTATGGTACTAATAGGCAATGGGACACTAAAGTTATGGTACTATTAGGCAATGGGACACTAAGGTTATGGTACTAATAGGCAATGGGACACTAAGGTTATGTTACTATTAGGCAATGGGACACTAAGGTTATGGTACTAATAGGCAATGGGACACTAAGGTTATGGTTCTATTAGGCAATGGGACACTAAGGTTATGGTTCTATTAGGCAATGGGACACTAAGGTTATGGTACTATTAGGCAATGGGACACTAAGGTTATGGTACTAATATGCAATGGGACACTAAGGTTATGGTACTAATATGCAATGGGACACTAAGGTTATGGTACTAATATGCAATGGGACACTAAGGTTATGTTACTATTAGGCAATGGGACACTAAGGTTATGTTACTATTAGGCAATGGGACACTAAGGTTATGGTACTAATATGCAATGGGACACTAAGGTTATGTTACTATTAGGCAATGGGACACTAAGGTTATGGTTCTATTAGGCAATGGGACACTAAGGTTATGTTACTATTAGGCAATGGGACACTAAGGTTATGGTTCTATTAGGCAATGGGACACTAAAGTTGTGGTACAATTAGGCAATGGGACACTAAGGTTATGTTTCTATTAGGCAATGGGACACTAAGGTTATGTTACTATTAGGCAATGGGACACTAAGGTTATGTTACTATTAGGCAATGGGACACTAAGGTTATGGTACTATTAGGCAATGGGACACTAAGGTTATGTTACTATTAGGCAATGGGTCACTAAGGTTATGGTTCTATTAGGCAATGGTTCACTAAGGTTATGGTTCTATTAGGCAATGGGTCACTAAGGTTATGTTACTATTAGGCAATGGGTCACTAAGGTTATGGTTCTATTAGGCAATGGGACACTAAGGTTATGTTACTATTAGGCAATGGGACACTAAGGTTATGGTACTAATAGGCAATGGGACACTAAGGTTATGTTACTATTAGGCAATGGGTCACTAAGGTTATGTTACTATTAGGCAATGGGACACTAAGGTTATGGTTCTATTAGGCAATGGGACACTAAGGTTATGTTACTATTAGGCAATGGGTCACTAAGGTTATGGTTCTATTAGGCAATGGGTCACTAAGGTTATGGTTCTATTAGGCAATGGGACACTAAGGTTATGTTACTATTAGGCAATGGGACACTAAGGTTATGGTTCTATTAGGCAATGGGACACTAAAGTTGTGGTACAATTAGGCAATGGGACACTAAGGTTATGTTACTATTAGGCAATGGGTCACTAAGGTTATGTTACTATTAGGCAATGGGACACTAAGGTTATGGTTCTATTAGGCAATGGGACACTAAGGTTATGTTACTATTAGGCAATGGGACACTAAGGTTATGGTTCTATTAGGCAATGGGACACTAAAGTTGTGGTACAATTAGGCAATGGGACACTAAGGTTATGTTACTATTAGGCAATGGGACACTAAGGTTATGGTTCTATTAGGCAATGGGACACTAAAGTTGTGGTACAATTAGGCAATGGGACACTTAGGTTATGGTACTATTAGGCAATGGGACACTAATGTTATGGTTCACTAGGTTTAGGGTGTCATTATGCAATGGTATAGTTAGGTTATGACACGCTAAAGTTATGGGTAACAAGGTTAAGGGTATCATTACGCAATGGTACAGTTATGTTATGGCACGCTAAAGTAATGGTTCTCTAGGTTAATGGAGTCATCAGGCAATATTGAACTTAGGTTTTGGTATGCTAATGTTATGGTACACTAGGCAATGATACACTTAGTTCACAATACACATAGGCAATGGTAAGTTTTGTTAGAAATATTGCAGTTAAGCAATCGTATACTGACAATTGTACACTTATGCAATTATACACTTAAGTTATAGCACGCTAAGACAGCTAGGTTTTGAAATAATACGAGTAATAATGTCAGGCAATGTTTATTGTTGGCATTCGTGACACAGGGCTCTGGGTGTTGTCTTACAATCAATCTGCACTACAATACGTGAGTTCGAGTCTCTGTGGAGGCTAACTATTTATAGAAGAAGATTTTCCAGCTGACTTGACAGGCCGCGGGGCAGTTCGAACCAGAATCTTCTATGGTTTGTCTCTACCTGCTGTAGCTTTAAACTGCCAAAATAACTATAACTGTTCTGTGAGATGTTTCCTTGATGGAGATTTAAACACAAACGACAATGGAACATTGGATCGCTTATGTTCTACTTCTGCTTCAAGGAGACAACGTTTTCGGACAAGTGTACATGTAAGTGGGACGTTGAACCCTGGCAGCAAACTAGCAAATACGACTTGGCGAAATGAAGTCCTAATATCTGAAAAATAATGTCTGTAAAATTGGCAACCTAGCAGCCTGAAGTTGGCAGCCTAGCAGCCTAGCAGCCTGAAGTCGGCAGCCTAGCAGCCTGAAGATGGCAACCTAGCAGCCTGAAGTTGGCAGCCTAGCAGCCTGAAGTTGGCAGCCTAGCAGCCTGAAGTTGGCAACCTAGCAGCCTGAAGTTGGCAGCCTAGCAGCCTGAAGATGGCAGCCTAGCAGTCTGAAGATGGCAACCTAGCAGCCTGAAGTTGGCAGCCTAGCAGCCTGAAGTTGGCAACCTAGCAGCCTGAAGTTGGCAGCCTAGCAGCCTGAAGATGGCAACCTAGCAGCCTAGCAGCCTGAAGTTGGCAGCCTAGCAGCCTGAAGTTGGCAGCCTAGCAGCCTGAAGATGGCAACCTAGCAGCCTGAAGTTGGCAGCCTAGCATCCTAGCAGCCTAGCAGCCTGAAGTCGGCAGCCTAGCAGCCTGAAGATGGCAACCTAGCAGCCTGAATATGGTTTAAGGTTTAAAGGTTCATTTCATATCATATACGTTTGTATTGTCCTAAGAAAGTGATTATGATCCATTTTAGGCCGAATAAGAATTTTTTCAAATTCCACCAGCTTTGAAATTAGGATACAATTAAGATTGATTTTATAGCAAATGAGCTTGTAGTGTCCTTAAAAAGTGATTATAATGCATTTCGGGCCGTGTCGAAATTTCTTACATCAATCGGTAAGTTTAGGCTGCTAGGCTGCCAGGCTGCTAGGCTGCCAACGTCAGGCTGCTAAGCTGCCAACTTCACGGAGTGAAAAAATAGACACAACTTATCTTGACCTCGTCATTTCCCCCTCAATATCCCTCCTGTCGTTCGCGTGCCATCGGTGCAGCTCGCGGTATGGAATTCAAACACATGTTAAAAGCGTGTGTGTCTTCTGGCGGTATGTTTTCTTTTGATTATCAAAATTTTATGCACGGTTAAACATAAATTTACTTGCACGTATCCCCTACAATTTTTATCATCTTTATACTTCATTCAGGTTTTATGATAGCCGGTGTTTTCAACGTACTATGGCCATATACATGTTTTATGAATGGGGTGGATTTTGGTGCAGGTTGTTTGAAATAATGACGACGTTAAAGGATTAACCAAAGTAGTTAAGACTGCTTTGTTAAGTACAGCTGTGTAGTAAACAGGATGTGCAGTAAGCCCGTTTTGTTAAAAGGAACTTTTGAACAGCGATTGTAAAGATGGTAACGGGATTATCAAATCCAAGATTGCACGATATTCATCTGCAATTTGGTTGTCAACCTTGATACCTTTAATTGATGTTGCAGATTTAAAGCCTCTGTAATTATTCGTATGATGTCAGCATTTTACAGGCATTGATAAACACAACTGTAGTACAAGTAGTACGAAGTGTTGTTGGGAATGATTAAACATCTTAAAGGAGTCAACATGTTTTTGATAACAAACAGTTCTGGTACTCCTAGGATTCTTTATTTGATGTTATCCGAGCTATTCCACATGAACTTATGGAAGACAAAAGTTAAAACCAAGTAGACAATAAAAGGCAAGTCCAGCTGAAAATTGTACTTTTATGATGGTATAATATACGTGTACGAACTAGTCCGGCTTTATTTAAATCTAACGGCGTCGACGCCAAGTAAATTTATCAAGAGTTTAATATATGGCTCTACACAGCAGTCGGTGAGTAAACTTTCTAAATGTATGTTCCCAATCGACAGTTGGCTCTACACAACAACCAGTAAGTGAACTTTCTAGTGTATAGGTTCTCCATTGACAGTTTGCTCTACACAACAATCAGTGAGTAAACTTTCTAGTGTATAGGTTCTCCATTGACAGTTGGCTCTACACAACAATCAGAGAGTAAACTTCCTAGTGTATAGGTTCTCCATTGACAGTTGGCTCTACACAACAATCGGTGAGTAAACTTCCTAGTGTATAGGTTCTCCATTGACAGTTGGCTCTACACAACAATCGGTGAGTAAACTTCCTAGTGTATAGGTTCTCCATTGTCAGTTGGCTCTACACAACAATCAGTGAGTAAACTTCCTAGTGTATAGGTTCTCCATTGACAGTTGGCTCTACACAACAATCGGTGAGTAAACTTCCTAGTGTATAGGTTCTCCATTGACAGTTGGCTCTACACAACAATCGGTGAGTAAACTTCCTAGTGTATAGGTTCTCCATTGACAGTTGGCTCTACACAACAATCGGTGAGTAAACTTCCTAGTGTATAGGTTCTCCATTGACAGTTGGCTCTACATAACAACCAGTAAGTAAACTTTCTAGTGTATAGGTTCTCCATTGACAGTTGGCTCTACACAACAATCAGTGAGTAAACTTCCTAGTGTATAGGTTCTCCATTGACAGTTGGCTCTACACAACAATCAGTGAGTAAACAATCTAGTGTATAGGTTCTCCATTGACAGTTGGCTCTACACAACAATCAGTGAGTAAACAATCTAGTGTATAGGTTCTCCATTGACAGTTGGCTCTACACAACAATCAGTGAGTAAACTTCCTAGTGTATAGGTTCTCCATTGACAGTTTGCTCTACACAACAATCGGTGAGTAAACTTCCTAGTGTATAGGTTCTCCATTGACAGTTTGCTCTACACAACAATCAGTGAGTAAACTTCCTAGTGTATAGGTTCTCCATTGACAGTTGGCTCTACACAACAATCGGTGAGTAAACTTCCTAGTGTATAGGTTCTCCATTGACAGTTTGCTCTACACAACAATCGGTGAGTAAACTTCCTAGTGTATAGGTTCTCCATTGACAGTTTGCTCTACACAACAATCAGTGAGTAAACTTTCTAGTGTATAGGTTCTCCATTGTCAGTTGGCTCTACACAACAATCGGTGAGTAAACTTCCTAGTGTATAGGTTCTCCATTGACAGTTTGCTCTACACAACAATCAGTGAGTAAACTTCCTAGTGTATAGGTTCTCCATTGACAGTTTGCTCTACACAACAATCAGTGAGTAAACAATCTAGTGTATAGGTTCTCCATTGACAGTTGGCTCTACACAACAACCAGTGAGTAAACTTCCTAGTGTATAGGTTCTCCATTGACAGTTGGCTCTACACAACAATCAGTGAGTAAACTTCCTAGTGTATAGGTTCTCCATTGACAGTTGGCTCTACACAACAATCAGTGAGTAAACTTTCTAGTGTATAGGTTCTCCATTGACAGTTGGCTCTACACAACAATCAGTGAGTAAACTTCCTAGTGTATAGGTTCTCCATTGACAGTTGGCTCTACACAACAATCAGTGAGTAAACTTTCTAGTGTATAGGTTCTCCATTGTCAGTTGGCTCTACACAACAATCAGTGAGTAAACTTCCTAGTGTATAGGTTCTCCATTGACAGTTGGCTCTACACAACAATCGGTGAGTAAACTTTCTAGTGTATAGGTTCTCCATTGACAGTTGGCTCTACACAACAATCAGTGAGTAAACTTACTAGTGTATAGGTTCTCCATTGACAGTTGGCTCTACACAACAATCAGTGAGTAAACTTACTAGTGTATAGGTTCTCCATTGACAGTTGGCTCTACACAACAATCAGTGAGTAGACTTTCTAATTATTAAGCTCCTAACTGACTGCTGGTTCTACACAGATATTCGGTACGTAAACTTTTTGGTAAAAACGCTCCCAACTGTCATCTAGATTTACACAAACATTCATTGCTTAAAGCCTTTCAAACCTTTTAGTAATTAAGCTCTAAAATGACAGCTGGCTCTACGCAGATATTCGGTGCGGAAACCTTTTAGCAATTAAGCTCCTAACTGACAGTTGGCTCTACGCAGATATTTGGTGCGGAAACCTTTTAGCAATATTGCTCCCAACTGACAGCTGGCTCTACGCAGATATTTAGTGCGGAAACCTTTGAGCAATATTCCTTCCAGCTGACAGCTGGCTCTACGCAGATATTCGGTGCGGAAACCTTTTAGCAATTAAGCTCCTAACTGACAGTTGGCTCTACGCAGATATTTGGTGCGGAAACCTTTGAGCAATATTGCTCCCAACTGACAGCTGGCTCTGCGCAGATATTTGGTGCGGAAACCTTTGAGCAATATTGCTTCCAGCTGACAGCTGGCTGTACGCAGATATTTGGTGCGTAAACCTTTGAGCAATATTGCTTCCAGCTGACAGCTGGCTCTGCGCAGATATTTGGTGCGGAAACCTTTGAGCAATATTCCTTCCAGCTGACATCTAGCTCTACGCAGATATTCGGTGCGGAAACCTTTTAGCAATTAAGCTCCTAACTGACAGTTGGCTCTACGCAGATTTTTGGTGCGGAAACCTTTGAGCAATATTGCTCCCAACTGACAGCTGGCTCTGCGCAGACATTTGGTGCGGAAACTATTGAGCAATATTGCTTCCAACTGACAGCTGGCTCTACGCAGATATTTGGTGCGGAAACCTTTGAGCAATATTGCTCCCAACTGACAGCTGGCTCTGCGCAGAAATTTGGTGCGGAAACCTTTGAGCAATATTGCTTCCAACTGACAGCTGGCTCTACGCAGATATTTGGTGCGGAAACCTTTGAGCAATATTGCTTTCAACTGACAGCTGGCTCTACGCAGATATTTGGTGCGGAAACCTTTTAGCAATTCAGTAAAATAGCTGGTTGTAAGCCGATAACCGTAAACTATTGTGTTTGCTCCATTGTCCTGTTCTCAGTTCTTTGCAGCATTTATATTTGACTGTGAATACCCTTGTATTATGTTTATTTTTAATTTTTGATACTTGTTGCAATACTCATAATACCTCGTCACTTGGTCCATTTGTAATGGTTCGAAGTTATAACTATAACTAAGAAGTAACGAAAAATAATAAGTACACGTGGTTTCAAATTTTCTTACTTTAACATTTTTATGATTGTTTAACATTTTTTTACGTATTCACCAATGATTTTCAAAAAGTATTTACAAAAAACAAGTTTGTGTTTCTACCAATGCCGGTACCAACAACTGTTGTTGCGGTTCCGTGTTTTATATGTGTGTCTTCTCAAATATTTCTTTCAATTGTATTAATTGCGACATTTGCGGTCGCAAGATTAAACATTTCTTCTGCATGTCTGTAGTTTCTTTGGAAACACGTAAACCACAATAACAATAAAATTATGTTTTTACTTTTGGCGTGTGATTTTATTACATTTCACTCTAAGGATGGGTAGGCTTTGTTTTCTTTGCAAGATTCAATGTTAGGCCTCACTTTGTAAATAGTTTCTTTATAAATCCATTGCAGCGCAAGATTTATGGTCATCTTCGCGATGTCCAGCTTTATTTATGGAACAAAAGAGACAAATATCTTGGTAGAACCACCTGCACATCGCATGTCAGCTGGTATACCTTCCTTCAGTAAAGTGTTCGCACTAAACGGGATTGAAAGGCGGTATACACTTTGCAAAGATCAAATTCATGTAACAATACCGTACCACTGCTTTGGGGAATTAGAATATAATTTAGGTATAAACTAATACTTTAGCATAAGTAAAGGCGGTTTTGAACACTGCTTACATTGTTAGACTGTACAAATCGCGATAAAACAACTCTTAATATCAATCATCCCAAATCTATAAATAAGCACGATAGAAATCTCAGCTAAAAATAGAAACCAACTTATCGATTTTACCAGGCTTATGATATAACATAATCCTAACAGTGAGTTGTAACGTGGTTTTCCTTTTGAAAATAGATATCTCTGCAAGGTGGCTCAGATAGGAAATACCTGTTTGCAATGAGGACTGGTTATTTATGCTTCACTGTTCACACTGATCTAGGGCATCAATGAGCAGCATTTTGCAAGATCTTTTCAAGTAACAATGACTTATTCGGTTATTTGAGAAAAATATTTTGGTCCAGACTGTGGGATGCAACATTTAAACCCATTCGGTAAAGGGTGATTTATAGAACTGACAAGTCTACCAACACTGCTACTGGCGCTGTGCGAAACCACCAGCGTGTAATGACGCATTGGATCCAGCGTAGGCACAAGGTACAAAAGGTTTGGAGTAAAATTCCTGCCCAAGACATACACTGCATTTAAATAGTTGTATTGAGGCTCATTAAAGATAACATATAATGAAACGACACAGAGAATTCTGGCAGGTTGTATGCTTATGATTTAAGGAATAAACGTTTTTCTCCATAAACATATCATTATATTATACATATACAATTGACGACATAAGCAAGATCATGAACGAAACATTAATTGTCACGTATTTGTTTTTATTTAAGCAAATTTACAAACCCATTTCTAGATTCTTTCAGAACAATTCGTAATAGTCAATGTTTCGGAGATGAACTATGAAATATATATAATTATATATTATATTAGGGTGCATGATATATGATTTTAAAGGTTGTTTGTTGGTGTTATTTCACGTCTCACTATTCTGTAAAGACATACTCGCATTAGCAACCATTGTTGTCCTTTGACTTTATATGGTCACATTAAAATGTCATACATCTATTTTAAAATCAATTCCCGTTTAATATATCGTCCTTAATCATACCTTTAAAATCAATCTGCTGCGATAATTGTAGCTGGTAAAAAAACTTAATATGTTCTATGTGTGTTTTATTGGGATTTTAATCTTTATATAGTAAATATGGAGACTTGTCGATGATTAGAGATTGCGAAAAACTGGGTTCTCGATCGACATAAAATAGTAATGCTATTTATGGTATACTTAATGCCGGACCGTTCAACCGTCGGGTTTATATCAGATTGGCCCTGGGGTCGGCGTGGTTTGCCAAAACCTGACTGTCGCGTGCGGCTGTATGATTGATGGCGTATTCTTGTCAATCGAGCCAGCCACCAGCCCTTTTAATCAAAAACATCTCTCAAAAGCCGCTCGTTTTTATCTCGCCGATTGTGAATAATCCGTACCCATGTATACCGTCATACCGTCCGTCAACAGCCTCCCTCGGCCTGTGATCCATTAAAAATCACCATTTTGCTCGTGACAATATCATTTTCGTAATGGGCAATGTTCGTTTATTAATCAGATTTTTTACCAGATTTGCTTGTTGAAGAAGCTAACATTATGTCCTCACACTGTCGTAATGGTGACAATGCCGCCGCACTTAGTAACACGTGACGATTGTTTTATATAACCTAGGCTAGATTTAAATTGAAATGTCAGCCATTTATCGCCCTAGGTTCCAGGTAGCGAGCCCATCTAACAAGCTAAGATTTATGCCCGGGAGACAAAATGTTCGCATGGTGTACGCTCCACGCTTACGCCAACGTTACCAGATTTGATCTCCATTACCCCAAAGTCGGTGTCTCCCATCCAATTTGTGGTATGATAATGTAATAGATATTGTAGTTTATAACATTAATCAGACCTCATTTTTATTGATTTGAAAGCGGCAAAAAGGAAAATCACACTTTGTTATATTTATGTATGTTTGTTATTCATGCTTGTAAAAATCGAAACGGAGTCTAATCTGTCAATGAAAGCCCAAACTATAACCAGAAGAGCATTATTATTATTATGCGTACAATATACTTTAATTTTGTTGATTGCGTTTAAGAGACGGTATAATTACGTTTCCAGTCTAGTTTGTTGATGTATAATAGCGGTAGTTGATTCGTTTAGAAACCGGTTGATGTAAATTGGTGATAGTCTGTTTCATGCATAATAGTGCCGACTGATGCTCATTGAAATCTCTGTTAAGGCATATGCTGGCCTACATGTGGTCGCGCATGTAAACGACTATTATGTATCCACGTGTGTGTATTCGCATATATGTGTCGGCCTGTTAACGCACGTATTTTTGTCGTTTACATACGCACCTATGCATGCACGTGTATGCCCGCGTAAGGGTACACTCGACCGTATGCGAGCATGTTTGAACGCATGTGCTTTCTATATTCACGCCAACTACCCCCATCCCTCCCCCCTGCGTCAAGACAGCCTCCGTCTCCAGTACCTAATGACCATATGATCATACAAGCGACAAGATCAAAGGGCTGATTTAAGGCGGCGGCATGTCCTGTAAAGGAATCCCATAATTAATACATGTTTGACAATTTAATACAGGTAGTTCTGAAATTTTAAAGCATCGATCAGAATTTATGGATGAAGAGATCCTTCAAATTAATAATAGCATCTTTAATTAGACCCCCAGGTTTTTATGAGTAGCTCGCCACTCCATCCTTTGGAAAAGTAAGACAGACGTGCTTGCTGAATGTCACATACTAATGATTAATGTATCGAGGTTGCCTTAATATAGCCCGTATATTGGAACGAAACACACTGGGCCTTTAAATATGCGCGAATATTAAGAAATACATTGCATCCATGTTTGTAACGATAGAAAAATGTTGGCAAAATACATACGAACGTTTTATTTTCAATCTAATTTAATTTCAATAGATTTACCTAATATACTACTTCTCTTCTAAGAATCTTCTTTTTTCTAAGTTTTTAAATTATAGACAGAAGAACAAGCTTCATGACAGACATGATTGTGTTGTATTTTTTATTTATAAGCACAAAATAGATAGTTATCAAAAATGCGCATTTGTTTGTTAAAAATATGTAGACCTAAATATTTCCAGATGTAGATTAATACATTTAAATGACCAGCATCGAAGAAATGTTAACGTTCACTTTTCAGTCACGGCGTACTCTTTCCAGTGAAGTAATTGAGACATTTACCCTTGTCATGCTACAAGTTGTAAATATTCCCTACTAATCTTTGTTATATATACAACTGGCAAGCCAAAGTACTTACAAACTACCTATGTAGGTCCTGATCAGACAGCTCTTAGACTTTAATGTCAAGGATAATATCAATAATTGATTATCTATCATAAATATAATATTTAAAGACTGTATATCACAACAAACGTAATAAAGAAATAACGCTCGGTGCAGTGTAAACTGCTCTTCTTTCAGGCGTATTTCATTGTCAGTCGTTGTAACAGTCGACATTAGTCTAGTCCTGTTCTGGAGTCCATCTTAAAATAGAGCAAAGTCTTGAGACAGAGCAAATAGTTCGTGACAAGACTCCGTTCATCCTTCTAAAAGGGAGGTCGCTGTTATGGCCATTTGTCTGATCACATCCATTAAGCAGCTCGACAATTTTTCGATGTATGATTTACATGTCCCGGTCTCGTCTGTCCAGAGTTGAGCGATGCAGACCAAGGCCGGATGGCGCGTCTCACACGGATGTTTTATTAATCACGGTCTTTGGCGGGCGGAGGGATATTCAACACGATTTAATATTGATCAGGTAATTGTTCTGGGGCTTTGAAGGAGGTCGAGGACTAGAATTAACCTTCGTCTGCGCAGATGGGGACCCGGATTCCTTAACATAGTACCATCTGTTAGAAGGGAATCACTAGAACGTTTGTGTGGAGATTTTTGTTTTTGAAAATGACTTCACATCCCAACATGACAACCCACGGCTCCTTATATTATGAGGGCGGAAAGATGATGGCGAGGGAATTAGTCTCGGGAAGAGGTTTTCAAACGTGCCAACTAATTGTATCGTATTTGTGACGTATAGCATGATCTGGTTTGATGTATATTGAACTGATTTATGTGCCTCGTTACGTCAAAACGGTCCACTGAACAGTACGAATATTTGTATTGCTTTGTTTACTACTTTTGTTGTCGTATAGAAAATTCATTCCACGATAAATGACCAGAGGGACAGACATTACATATACTTAAGACGTAAGCTATTACAGCTTCCTTTACGGTCATAGATGTCAAACAATGTCAGGGTCCCGTAACAGTTCGTTTCATGGACGAAGAATCAACAAATCCTTATAGCATTTATCCGTTATTGTTTTAGATGGAGCCAGAATTTAGTAACCAGTTGTTGAACATACAGTGTAACGAATGGCACATGATTTCATTTAGCATTTTAATTTAGAACGGCAGTCTTGACATTGTTTTGAATCATTTGTAACTCTTAACTGTCTGTTTTTGACATATGGTTTTCAGCAGTTTGAATTATCAAAGGAAGGCCCACTCATCCATGAACACACAAGTTCACTGATCTTTTCTGTAATTAAACCTTGGACATGCATATTTCTTCCATTTCACGTACGTGTTGGTAATGTTTCTATTCAACAGAAATGCACCTTAGTAACATATTCGTAATAAGCAGTATTTTCATTACCCACAATTGTATTATTCATATTTAATTTCTATTCCGCCGAAAAGATTGTAAAACCGTGGGAACGGGGTTTTGTATAACACCAATGGCGTTTTATTTAATCGGATGTTATGTTCAAAAACGTCTAGCTGTCACATTGCGAAAGTACAATTAGCTCGTTGTCTTGTGTGTTCTTCTACCTCATGTTTATTAATCCACACGTCAGTTTTCTCTCATAGATTAACAAAGCCAAGAAAAACATTTGTAAAGCCTCTCGCCTAGATACTTGTCCTTAAGTCAATGGTCTTGTGTGAAAATACCATCGTTTTCAAATACCACCATAAACATGCAACAAGTGTTAACTACCGTGCTCTGCTTGACGCCATATTGACACATATTAACTCGTCCCCGTATGCTTTCGTCCCAATTCATTTCGAGCTGCAGTTAATTGCAGTATACATATCATCAGTAAATATACTTTTAAATTCATGGAATAAACAGTGTTGTGGCAAGAATACAAAACCACGAATAAACATAGCGTTCTGTAGAATGAAAACGACCCAAACATTTTTTTTATGTTTTGTATAATAACAGGTAAATAGTGCAGATGAAAGAATATTGCTTCAAAAAGTGTGTTGTGTGAATAGGAATAAATGAAAAATTAGGTAAACATAAAGCTAGAGATATAATGTAACAACGAAACAATTTAAAGGAAAATCAAGCAGGTCTATATGAGAAAATGGTGAGTTGCATTCGAATGCGTCTTGTATAGCAATGTCGTGAAGCTACGTTGCCAATTTATAGTTGTGATAATGTGTTTGACTTCTTTTAAAATGGTGCATTTAAGCGAGTGTACACACATCACTATGAAATTCACTTCAATGTCAAAAGTTTGCAACGTTACTGTTTTAATTCATCTTAATTTTATCTTGAAATTCGATAGTACAACTATATCATTCATCATTGGAACGTTTGTCCATCATATAGCTTTATTTATATGTCAGTTGGCTGAAACTCTTTCTAAAACGACTTCCTTATTACAGTATCTTTGTCACTTTAAAATATTTGTAATAAACGATACTTGATTTAGAAATGTTATATTTATTGTTACCTCGATTTTCCTATGGATGGATTTAAAACGTAGTTGAATAGAAGTTGATAAAACTTTAACATTCCCTGTTTCTCTTACTAGATTTTACGCGACCAACATGTGTATGCAATTCAACTGGCATAAAGGTGGGCCACAAAAGTGAAACTGCAACTTTATTTACAAACAAATAAAAACAAGGGAGTCCAAAAATAAGTCATATCAGTAATTTTAACCAACTGATCAATTTACCGGCAGCATGCCGCTATATAAGTAATTTATCTTACTCAAAACATACTCTCTATCTAGAAGGCTCAGTGACATTTTCTGAATTGTTTATCATTGTCTTGAATTAATTTTATACGATATTACACTTATTAGACATGGGTGATAACCCTGTAAAATATATGGATGGTGTCATCGTGGCCAGTTGTGTCGCTGCCGTGTATAGGTGTATCACTTGAATTAAAATCTCATTATTTGTTTCGTCTATATTAGCGAGTCCCTACAAAAGTCAATAAGGCGGGTCTTTGCCATTTCGTGGGGTTTTACTCCTGAAGGTATGGTTACAGAAAGTCAGGCCTTCTGTCCATGTTGTGACCCACCCCGTATTAAGGATCACGTGACAGAGAAGCCACTGACACGGCACGGAGCTCGTGAGTATCAAAGATCTGTTATCATTAGTTGCTTGATTGGATTCGAACACGATCAAACATACTGGTAGAAAAATGTTGGGGTATTGGGTGAAGAAATTAGTTAATTGGAGAAAATTGAGAATCCAATACAGAACGAAGCGAAGTGTTGGCTTTTTATCTTTTTATTCTACTTTTTTTAAAAGTTTGACGTGACATGTTTCGAGTGACCTAAAAGAAAGTTGATTATTGCTTTGATAATTTAATTGGGGGGGTGGGGGGGGGGGGGGGCATGTTTTCTTAAATTGCACAATTGTAAGGTTCGTTTATAAACACTGCGTATGGAAAAAATCTCACGATTTTTCTAAAAGGCCTAAAAACTTAATTTTATATTTTTGTATAGACATCGCCCCTAAACTCTTAGTCTGCTTAGCACGAAGTGAACACTCTTAAGCAAACTGTGTATATAAGCAAATTGTGTAGATAAGCAAATGGTGTAGATAAGCAAATTGTGTAAGGAAGCAAATTATGTAGGGAAGCAATTCGTGTTGGGAAGCAAATTATGTAGATTGGCAAATTGTGTAGGGAAGCAAATTATGTAGATTTGCAAATTGTGTAGGGAAGCAAGTTGTGTAAGGAAGCAAATTGTGTAGGGAAGCAAATTGTGTAGATTGGCAAATTGTGTAGGGAAGCAAGTTGTGTAAGGAAGCAAATTGTTTAGGTAAGCAAATTATGTAGGGAAGCAAGTTGTGTAAGGAAGCAAGTTGTGTAAGAAAGCAAATTGTGTAGGGAAGCAAGTTGTGTAGGGAAGCAAGTTGTGTAAGGAAGCAAATTGTGTAGGGAAGCAAATTATGTAGATTGGCAAATTGTGTAGGAAGCAATTTATGTAGATTTGCAAATTGTGTAGGGAAGCAAGTTGTGTAAGGAAGCAAATCGTGTAGGGAAGCAAATTATGTAGATTGGCAAATTGTGTAGGAAAGCAAATTATGTAGATTGGCAAATTGTGTAGGAAAGCAAATTATGTAGATTGGCAAATTGTGTTGGGAAGCAAGTTGTGTAAGGAAGCAAATTGTGTAAGGAAGCAAATTGTTTGGAGAAGCAAATTGTGTAGTGAAGCAAATTATGTTGATACGCAAAATGTGTATATAAGTAAATTGTGTACATTGGCAAATTGTGTAAGTAAGCAAATTGTGTAAGGAAGCAAATTGTGTAGGTAAGCAAATTGTGTAGGGAAGCAAATTGTGTAAGGAAGCAGATTGTGTAAGGAAGCAGATTGTGTAAGGAAGCAATTTGCGTAGATTAGCAAATTGTGTAGGGAAGCAAATTGTGTAGAGAAGCAATTTGCGTAGATTAGCAAATTCTGTAGGGAAGCAAATTGTGTAGATTAGAAAATTGTGTACAGCAAGATCAATTAGATTTCATTCGGGGTTGCCTGATTAAGAACTGCACTATTTGCTACAATGGGTAGCATTCTGCTAAGCAGGAACTGATAAACTATGGGAAACAGTACTGATTTAAATATGTCAGCCTCCGACGAGTCTTTGTTGAGATGTTTGGTGAAGCAAAAATCTCCACTCGCTATTACAAACAGGTATTTCTTGTCTGAGCCACGTGGCAGAGATAGCTATTTTTAAAACACCACGTAAAAACTTAGTTATGACATCACGTTATATCATCATCCGGGTGGTACGATCGATATATGTTCTCAGAAAAGATCACTATCATGCTTATTTATAGAATGGCAACGAACGAACATCTAGAGTGGTTATTTTCGCAATTTGTACTGTCTTACAATATAGGTAGTGTCCAAATTTGTCTTTACTAAGACTTATCTATAAATATATGCAGAAATGATGCCTAATCTCCCCCAAAACAGTGGGAAAATATTGTTACATGCATTAGATATAGGCAAACTGTCGGATACCACCTTTAAGCTATTAAGTAAAGGTTATTAACACATGCAGCATATTAATGGCTTAACAATAGCTAAATAGTAATTATTACAGGATTTAAGTTGCGAGTGTTTAAAATATTTATTTCTTTACGAGCACACCCCTCCCTGTCCCCGCACAGGCACTCCTATTTTCATGATCACTGGACTGTAAAGAAAACTACTCACTTATAACAAGGCTCAATGAAGCATCCAACGTTTATTAGACATTCAACATCCTTTCTATGACGTGGCTATCTCTTTAACTGTGCAAACCATCAACAGCGCATTTAATTATCGGCCTTTAAGATGAACTAAAACTACACAAATTAGCACGTTTATGTACTCGCACTGAAGAAAATAATACATAAAACATACACAAGATATTGCCAGTATGACAATTTGTCCTGCTTTGACGAAAGTGCTCAGTTTGGCTGCCAATCCTTGAAATTTCATATTAAAGTTGTTAATATCATTTTATCGTTTAAAATTGTAAACATTGTGTCTGTTCATAATTGATATGCTTTTTCGAATGAGGCAACAAGGAAAACTATTCATAAAATCGTAAGCAATGCTCAGATTATCAATTAGATGAGTCCCTCGAATCTTTTTCTTTTTTTTTAGTTACGAATTCCGTTACCTGCATTAACATATAACCATCCTATATTGATGACGCGTTAGGTAATAATGACTGTTTAAACATATTTACTAAATGTTCAATTTTCAAAGAATAATACGCAACATTGAACTATGAAAAAATAGAAAAGGAATTACCATGAATAGAAACATTTAACACGAAGGGATTATGACCCTCTAGGGGTCCCATGGCCTACTGTCGTTGTGCAAACAATGCAAACTGTACAAGGGGCGTCTATGTCCTGCTGTCGTTGTGCAAACAAAGCAAACTGTACAAGGGGCGCCCATGTCCTGCTGTCGTTGTGCAAACAAAGCAAACTTTACAAGGGGCGCCCATGTCCTACTGTCGTTGTGCAAACAAAGCAAACTGTACAAGGGGCGCCTATGTCCTGCTGTCGTTGTGCAAACAAAGCAAACTGCTGTCGTTGTGCAAACAAAGCAAACTGTACAGGGGGCGCCTATGGCCTACTGTCGTTGTGCAAACAAAGCAAACTGTACAAGGGGCGCCCATGTCCTGCTGTCGTTGTGCAAACAAAGCAAACTTTACAACGGGCGCCCATGTCCTACTGTCGTTGTGCAAACAAAGCAAACTGTACAAGGGGCGCCTATGTCCTGCTGTCGTTGTGCAAACAAAGCAAACTGTACAGAGGGCGTCTATGGCCTACTGTCGTTGTGCAAACAAAGCAAACTGTACAAGGGGAGTCTATTGCCTACGGTCGTTGTGCAAACAATACAAACTGTATAAGGGGCGTCTATGGCCTACTGTCGTTGTGCAAACAAAGCAAACTGTACAAGGGGCGCCTATGTCCTGCTGTCGTTGTGCAAACAAAGCAAACTGTACAGAGGGCGTCTATGGTCTACTGTCGTTGTGCAAACAAAGCAAACTGTACAGGGGGCGTCTATGGCCTACTGTCGTTGTGCAAACAATACAAACTGTATAAGGGGCGTTTATGGCCTACTGTCGTTGTGCAAACAAAGCAAACTGTACTAGGGGCATCTATGGCCTACTGTCGTTGTGCAAACAAAGCAAACTGTACAAGGGGCGTATATTGCATACTGTCGTTGTGCAAACAAAGCAAACTGTACTAGGGGCGTCCATGGCCTACTGTCGTTGTGCAAACAAAGCAAACTGTACAAGGGGCGTCCATGGCCTACTGACGTTGTGCAAACAAAGCAAACTGTACAAGGGGCGCCCATGGCCTACTGTTGTTGTGCAAACAAAACAAACTGTACTAGGGGCGTCCATGGCCTACTGTCGTTGTGCAAACAAAGCAAACTGTACTAGGGGCGTCCATGGCCTACTGTCGTTGTGCAAACAAAGCAAACTGTACAAGGGGCGTCCATGGCCTACTGACGTTGTGCAAACAAAGCAAACTGTACAAGGGGCGCCCATGTCCTGCTGTTGTTGTGCAAACAAAACAAACTGTACAGGGGGCGTCCATGGCCTGCTGTCGTAATGCAAAGAAAGCTAACAGTACCAGGGACGCCCATTGCCTACTGCCGATGTGCTAACGGGACAAACTATACAAGGGGCGCTCATTGCCTACTGTCGTTGTATAAACGAGACAAGCCATACAAGGGACGCACGTGGCTTTCTGCCGTAATACAAATAAGACACAGCCTACTGTTGTAGTGCAAATAAAGCGCAATGTGCACGGGGCACTCATGGCCTTTTGTCGTAATGCAATCAATGCAAACTCGACAAGGGGCGCCCATGGATAACTGTCGCACTGCAAACAATGTAAACTGTACAAGTTGTCGTTATTTGTTTCGGTACGACTTAGTGCCCAAAGTCAAAGCCAAAACAGCAATGTACCTGGGTACTTTCCAATTCGGAAAGTCTTCACACTATCTTTTGTCATTTACATATGCACATATGCCCTTCTGCCACAGCGTGCCACCAACTGACACCCAGCCAGTGCCTAGTTTGACAGTGTGTCATTACCTGGAGAATATTAATTTAAGGGACATTAAAGTCAACGGATGAGCAGATTTACCTTCTCTTCTAAAGTATTATTAATATTTTATGATCTAGTTTATAGGAAAATTGTTTTAAACCATACAGTACAAGTTGTTCCGTGACGGAATAGCCTGTACGCTTAAGGTCCGTTTATACACAGCGCGAACGCGAACGCGTCCAACGCGAACACGAACGCGAACGCGACTTTTTAGCAGTTTTGCCATTCAAATAGAGGACGAACCTGCACGCGGAATACCGCCGACGGTTTTCGAGGCGACTCGTTTTTTCCTTCTAAAAATTTGATCATTTAGAATCATGGAGTCAGACACGGAGGAACTTGTGGTGTTGTAATTGAACACAAAACGTAAGAAAAGAAAGAGGCGTGTTTCCGTGCATGAGCTTTTACAAAGACGACATGAATTTGGAGAGTTATTATTTTCTACTTCAATAATTATGACTTCTGATATGTCCATTTTGAAGCAATATTGACTTATAAAAAGTGTCAAGTTTTTTATGGAAACTTTAATGAAAGTTACATTTCTATTTGTGGAAACGATGCCAGGAAAATACTTGCTGATTAGAAAATAGCAAAAAAGCCGCGCGACCTTCTGAAAAATTCGCTCTGTGGGCAATCAAGGCGGTCGTTCGCGCGAACAAAAAATTATTCGCGTTCGCGTTCGCACTCTATTTAAACGGTTCTTCTACAAATAACTAAACTATTCCAGGACGAAAAACCGCGTTCGCGTTCGCGGTCGCGTTCGCGCTCTGTATAAACGGACCCTTATGACGTTTTAATCATACCATATTGTGTTAGTGTCTAAATATTGTCATCACCTTTGTATAGATTAGTCCTCACTTAAACCCATTTCACTTTTTGTATCAAAACAAACTAGACTGGGGTAAGCCACACGCCACTGTTTTATTTCATTGCTAAACTTTTTGACTCTTTATATCGTTTAACAAAAAAAAAATATACAATCGAACGTCACCGTGATTTGTTTTATGTTATTACTGCATGTATTAGCGTTTTCTTACCAATTAGAAGTTCCACCATTTGTTATGCTTCTATACTATTTATATTTCGGGTAGAAGCCTCTTGCTTGTAATGCAAGCCGCGGCCATCATTTTCCGGCTCCCTAAATGGATACGACCTATGACCGGTGCAGGTCAGAAAAGGTCATGCACTGCACCGAATCTGTGTGTTTAAGACGCTGGCAACCCCCAAAGTTACTCGGGTCAAGTTTTAATTTCCCATAATTTTCTTCGCATTTCGTTTTATTTTAGCCTGAATATAATTCATCGGTGTCATACATTGATATTTATATTTTGTGACAAGTACGATAGCGAGGCGGTAAAAATGGCGACCTTGTCAGCCGAGTAGCGTCTAAAACACTAGAAGGAATACAATACAAAAATCACCGTTTTATTCCTCGGACTAATCTAGCTAATGTCTTTCTGTCCAGTTTCAGTTCTAATTAACGAGGTATTGACCACTCATAAATAAAAGCGTGATTTGAATATGTAAATAAAGCTTTGTAGAACCGCCGCGAGGTCACAGGGTGGGTTCTTGTAGAACCAGTAGCGGTGATGCCAGGACGATGACATTTACAATAACCGCCCAGTGGGACCTTTTCTGCCCATGTCGGTCATTTCTTTACATTCCGTTAGACCATTGTCTCGGGTGCCATTTCTTGAGTGACACGAGTCGTAATTTATTACACGTCCGCCAACAGTATATTTCTTCCCATCAGAACAAAATGGTCATTTGTCTTATTTCTAGGTCATGGTCAATTTTAACGACATCCACTTGCCCGATGGGTTATAAAAGATATACGTTTCTTTCATTGTTTTAAATTAAAATATTACGTCGAGATACAAAAATAAAAGTTTATTGGCATGTACTGGATATTATCACCGTTATGTTTGTCACAGAGCATTGTGGGAATCAACATGAATAGACCGGATTAAAACTACTGTTACCCCTCTCATTCTCATATGTTTAAAGTTTTGTCACATTATAGCCATTCCATGCACACGCAATCGGTGAGACAACGGCGGCAGAGCCTAGCTAAACGGGCGATATACAGAACAATGGCGGTATACAGAACAATGGCGGTATACAAAACAGGGATGGTGTACAGAACAGCGGCGGTATACAGAACAATGGCGGTATACAGAACAACGGCGGTATACAGAACAATGGCGGTATACACAACACACATATGCAACAGCTGCAAATATATACGAAACAGAACAGAACAGAGTTTATTCATTAGACTTGTACAGACATATATTGTCTTTGATGCAAGAAAACAACAAACAAACAACCCTGACAAACTGTCAACGTGATGTAGAAAAGAAAATCAATATGAATAATAACTTATACATTAATGTTTTCTTATAAGAGGAGAGTAATGTTTCCTTAGAAAGGAAAATAGTATAATGTGATATCAATCTACAGATCGATTAAATTACTACAATTACTTCTCACTTTAAATGCATGCTTTACAAACTGAGCAATATGAATAAGAACCTTTCTATTCCCTGAACTCATCATGCAACAAAACTTATGAACTGACGGTCTGCAGTAAATGTTAGATTCTAAGTACTTTTTACATAAGTCATTATACAATTGACAAATAACTACACAATGATATATATCTTCAACATCTCCTGTATTACAAAATGTACATACCCGCTAATTTCTCGGTAAATAACTAATTGGACTGTTTGCATTCTACACGAAAGCGCAGATATACGTAGACGAGTAATGTCAAAACGTAGATCATACGGTACTAAATCCAAATAAGGTTCGTTTTTAAAGCCTGATATACAAACTTTATATTCAACTAGCACTTGGCTGCTTCCGACAGATCCAGCCTTGTATAAAACAATCGACAGCGACATTTGTACAAATACCTTCGAATAAAAATCATAATTGATATCAAAAACATACGAAAAAAACATAATCATCTAATATCTTCTTGCATGGTTCAACCCAATTTCTTTTTCCACCAGAACAATCTATCAGTATGATATTATAACATTTCTTTAAAATGACATTTTGACTACTTCTTACTTTACACCAATATTTTATTATTTTCACATATCTACCAATATACAGTGGATATCTTTCTAAATCCACATAAACCCCTGTAGAGCTGCTATTTACCCTAACATTTAATATTCTTTTACAAAAATTTAAGTGACTTCTCTCAATAGATTTAGCCTTAGAAAACCCCCATATTTCAGATGCATAATTTAACGTAGATCCCATTACGTTACCGTTTAGCACATCCGGAGAAGCTGGCCGACAATAGCATTAATTGATGATGAGTTTGATAGGGTGATAAAACGTATTGTATATACAAACTTATATGCAGTGTACAACTCGATGATGGCTGCTACTGAGATAAAAAACAACAGCAACAACAAAGTTCTTATAATGTTAAGTCAAGTATCATAGATTGCTATATTCCCATCATGTAATATAGATAGATTTAATAGATTAGGGTAGACATCTTAATTAAGCTGATATTTATTTTAATTTAGAATTACTGGGCCATGTTAATTTCTTACCCCTAGGGGTGATTGTGTGGTAGAAGTCTTTTGCCGCCTTTGCTGCAATGGGCGCAGACACACATTTTCCTTGGCTTCTCCTCGCGGTGGTACTCAGTTCTTCTGCAGGCAAATATTTCATATTTGTTTATATTGCTCATTGTCTTTTGTTTTGTATTGTGTATGATATTTTGTTGTTCAAAGTGTAAGACTTATTGTGTATTCTTGTACTTAAATACCACTGCAATGTCACAATGCGTAATGGATTCCTTTATTTATCTTCCGTATCATTTAGGCATCACTGTTTAATCCTATATGTCATTAATAAGTTGTTTAATTGTATAATTGTTGTTTGTGTCAATATATTTTATTTCTGTCTTCTGCAGAAACAGATGCAGATTAGATAGAACACCTTCTGTTAGAAGTCGTGTATGAAGAGAGTTACAACCGCAACCATTACAAATTCAGCGATTACCGGAATAGACATAACCCTTGCCAGATAAATCTATTTGATAAAAATATAATCAATCACTGTCAATTTCGTTGCAAATATTCGCTGGACCTCGACATACGTTCCTACAAAGCATCATACCATTTACCATGTAAGTGACATCAAGCAGACTATTATCCATTATATACACACGTGTGATTTTAGAGTTGCACGGCTGTTCAAAAGTATACAGCGATTGTAACGCAATAAATGCGTCCAATGCCCACCATTTTATTGAAATAAATGAAAACATATCTGGGACAGATGGGCGTGAACAATGCTCATACTAACTGCAAACAGTGTCACGTTTTTACAGAAATACACAAACTTCCTGGTTCGACAGCAATAAAAACAATCAGAGACGTAAGAACTTTCTTTCCAAGAAGCGTTTAATACTGGTGACATGCTTTACATTTGTGCAGTTGTTATGAAATCCTCGGCTACAGACACACATTGTCGTGTTTCATCTAAACAATAAATTACATTCAATGATGCTCTCACGATCTCTGCAATAGCGCTTAAACGTTTAGGATGCATGTAGTAAAGTGAACGACATTAAACGATTGTGTGGCACGCGTTCTTTGAAGAAACGGCCATTTCCAGCTAACAATGCTCTCATGCAGAGTCCGCTCACTTTCTTCAGCGCCCGTCCGCTGCAAAGCGTGGCAAACAATCAGCCAAATAATTTTTCTCTCAAACGAGGCAGAAAACAGCATTGGACATCTATGTAATTCGAGTCTCGAAGTCGCCTGCCCGATTCGTCTGCGGAAAGGTAAATAACATGTTACAATTATTTATGGGCTGGCGGCCTATATTTACCAGCATCCGAAAGGGAAAAATCAATTGTTCACATTTTCTCTTCTGTTACAGTATACAACGAATAAAGCAATTGTGTTTCTTCATTGAGGGATGCGGGGATCTTGATATTTCAATTCAAACGTTAGATGTTCTTCTATCTTATAGAAATATTCCAGAATGACATACAGCCCCCCTATAACGATGAGGGTCCACTAGCTTTACGAGGACCTGTATAGAAGGCATGGATATTTGTTAATTTCTGCCACTTTACCTTGATAGGAATTCGGAAAAAAGGGGTACGATTAATTTGTTGAAATTCTACCACTATTCAGTGTTTGGTCTATGGGAAAAAAGGGGCGGACTTTTAATCCAATTTCAGTTTCTGTTTTAGTTACATCTCTCTCCACGTCGTTAACATCTTCAATCACGCCTTAATACCCCTTTAATGACCATCTATACAGTCAACTCGGGTTTGTCTAGCTCTTTGAAGATAGGTCAATTTTGTGTTTAAGGATGTGTGTTTTGGGGCCCCTTTTATCCCCGGGACGTATACGATACGTTTTGAGGGATCCTTATTTTATGGGAACCCGGGGATCTTTTTATTACGCAAAGCTACGTGCTTTGTCATTAAGAACGCGCTGAGACTACATTTTCCTCAGGGCCAAAACAATTCACGGAATTTTCTCATAGGTATCTATGAAAAAATAGGGGGTGCTCCGATTAGAACCCAGGTTATATATTAAGGGTTAATAGTTTACCAGAAAACTACCTGTTACAGTATCATTTTTCAAATTGGGCATTAGTCCATGTCATCGGTCCTTTAAATAAAGCCTCATTACTACATCACTACCGCAGTAAAATGTAGTTCCGATGACACGCTTAAGTATGAGAAAGCTGAAAAGAGAGGACATCGGGATTTTATCAACTTGTCATTGAGAATTATTTATATGTATTTCTTTTTGTCACAAAGGAATTTGGATTTTTTTTTCTTTACCGAAATGTATACCCTTTACATTCTACGGCGATCATCATCTCCGTGAGAATCTGTTGAGCAAAGCAATATCATCAGCAGCAGTAGAAACAGAAGGAGCAGGAGTAAAAGATAACAAAAGCAGAAACATCAAAAGCAACAGCATATAATTACAACAATATTAATCATAAAATGCTGCAGTAGTTTATTACTTAATATCCAGCAATAGTTCAATTATAATAACTGTTGTAAATAAGTCATATTAAGGTCAATGATATTACGACCATTTTAAAACAGAAAAAAACAACAACAGAAGATATTAAAAAGAAAAATGGAGGTAACTTTTGTAATAATGTCCAATCAGAACTACTAACCTATAGATCTATAAAATACCAATAATATTTTTTTGACATTTATTTGATTTGTGTATCATAGAAGCTTTTAATGGATTCCCGCTAAGGGTTTTTAATTTCCTGATTATTCCAAATCACCAGGTTACCGTCATAAATTTATTCAAAATGCATTTAGAATTATTTGTAACACGACTTCCACTAAATCAGACCCTTAATTGACATCCTTAAACCAACAATTTTCATTTACGAATAAACATCGTGAAGAAAGAAACATAAAAATACGTGTTTATTGTATATTGGCAGATTGTATTCAAGAACACTCCGTTCGAAGTGCGAGACTTTGCGGATTTTGAGGGATTTTTGACTTGTCAACATATCAGTGTATCATTAACTGCAAATAAGGAACGACCTCTCAATGCAAAGATCTCAATTTGCATCCGGGGAGCAGCCATTGAAAGGTTGATTAGCCAAAAAAGCTTAGGACCCCTTGACACTAATAGGTGGGCAAAGACCGGGGTGTTCCGAATGAAGATTTTTGTTTGTGAGGTAGAGGAAGAATGAATAGAAACCACAATTAAGGTCATGTTTTGTCAACATCATATTTATGGCCACTCACGTGAGTTCGCTATAGATAGGCGAGCATTGCTTGTAAAAGAACCCTATTCCAGTTTTGGGCAAAAAAGGGTAAAACGCTTAATTAAATAATGGGCTACCGGAAGAAGAAAAGTTAATGCAGTGAATTGAGTATTTTAATTAGTGTCATAGATTAAAAACCACCATGAAGGTAAGCACCAGACGTGAGGGTGTACAATATTTTACATTCAAATTAATATTTTATAAAGAAGTTCTATAGGTAGAAATCGCATCTTTTCGGTCTGGCTGAAGTTGGAATTTTGACAAAAAATTGCATGTCAACAAATTAAGCGGGCGACTTTTGCAACGAACGAAATTTGTCTACATTTTTGCAAAATATTTTAACGGCAACCTTCGTTCATAAAGCATGGACGTCAAAAAATGAGATTTAATTATAAAGAATTCAACGACACTAATACACAAAAACACGTCGACACATAAAAAACAAACGCAAAATCATCTTCCTCACATGGTTTTATTTATGTGTGCTATATTTCCATAAGCGGTATATGCATATTAGACCTAGATTATGTTTTGATCTATCAGATACGATCAAAAACACGAACTGACCATAAGTGGTCAAACAGAGAGTCTAAGGACATTGACCAGTGTCCTTAGATGACCAGTGTCCGTGTGATGTTTACGACCGGCGGATGAATGTCTTGGGGGCAATAAATCTCAGCAAGCAAAATAGTCCTTAAGCCCAGAGAGAAACACATAAATATGTATCGTTATGGTTGATATGTATTACAGCAGCACAAAGATAGTAAACGCCTGCATAGGTTGTGAGAAAATTTGTGTCGCCTGCCATGTATATATAGACCGATAAATGTCGGAAGCACGGACGAATAAACGGACATCGCATTAGCAAAGCAAACTGGGACATTTAAAATCTATATGTTAAATGTTTTACTGAATGTCTGCTTATAATGTAAATACTACAGGAAATAAAGTACATTCAGATTTGCAGACATAGTGTCCAACCTGGATATGCAGATAATAATCCCCATCCAGACATGCAGATAATAATCCCCATCCAGACATGCAGATAATAACCCCATCCAGACATGCAGATAATAACCCCCCATCAAGACATGCAGATAACAACCCCCATCCAGACATGCAGATAAATACCCCCATCCAGACATGCAGATAATAATCCCCATCCAGACATGCAGATAATAACTCCCATCCAGACATGCAGAAAATAACCCCCATCCAGACGTGCAGATAATAACCCCCATCCAGACATGCAGATAATAACCCCCATCCAGACATGCAGATAATAACTCCCATCCAGTCATGCAGAAAATAACCCCCATCCAGACGTGCAGATAATAATCCCCATCCAGACATGCAAATTATAATCCCCATCCAGACATGCAGATAATGACCCCCCATCCAGACATGCAGATAATAACCCCCATCCAGACATGCAGATAATAACCCCCATCCAGACATGCAGATAATAACCCCCATCCAGACATGCAGATAATAACTCCCATCCAGTCATGCAGAAAATAACCCCCCATCCAGACATGCAGATAATAACCCCCATCCAGACATGCAGATAATAACCCCCATCCAGACATGCAGATAACAACCCCCATCCAGACATGCAGATAATAACTCCCATCCAGTCATGCAGAAAATAACTCCCATCCAGACGTGCAGATAATAATCCCCATCCAGACATGCAAATTATAATCCCCATCCAGACATGCAGATAACAACCCCCCATCCAGACATGCAGATAATAACCCCCATCCAGACATGCAGATAACAACCCCCACCCCTCGAGACAGGCAGATAATAACCCCCACCCCTCGAGACAGGCAGATAATAACCCCCATCCAGACAGGCGGCAAATTTTGTCTATCTAGATATGCAGGAAATAATGTCCATATTTATATGAAAATCATGTCCAGACTATGCATACCTATGATATTTTTGTATACAAAATTTATTCTCGTCTTTTGTTTTTAAAGCGAGTATATTTATGTGTTAATGTCCTTTAACTTGTGAGGCCAGTGAAACGTCCTGGCCTTCCATTTTTGGACCAAATGTAACTTATTTAAGGTGCCAGATATATTGACTCCGGACATTGTCCGGTGTCCTGAGATGACCAAGCAGGATTTTTATGGCCGTCAAGTTTGATCACCTCCAATAACCATTGCACATCGACCGTAAAAAGTCTCGGGCAGATTGCAATCGCCGAACTATAAATGTCAAAAGCGAATATATTGTTTTGTGTATTTTTTTAGACTTGTACTCAAGGTAAAATTTGACTTGGTTGTATTTAGAGATGCATGATTAATGGATGACGCCCATCCGTAGTCAGTTGGTAGAGTCCCCGACTGGTTACTCATCTGACTGCACAGCCTCTCAACGCGAGCATTTGAGTCCCGGTCAAGTCGAAGGACCTAATGTGGAAAGTATTCCAGCTGAATTGTGTTGCGGAGGTTGTTCCACATAAGCTAGTCCTTTCCGTCACTTAATCAGCTAGATGTTGGTTTAATGGTCAAAACTGTGTCAATGCAATGTATTGCAAAATTAATAAACACACAATTTCAGCCAGTCAAAAAGAATCAGAATAACAAAAGAGTCCGCGTGACCAATTTTAGAACTTTCATCTTATTTATAACTTTAGCAATACCATAGTGCTAGAACCTCTGTTTACAGAGTTTCATTTTTTGCTACCCTAAACTATTAAAATGTCCGATTTGTTGATTCTCCATAGTTTTTGTTTACAAAGAATCTGAACGCGTGTTTGTACCTTTGCTTTGTTTTAAAGTTATTGCTTTTAAAATTACAACTACACAGTAGTAAAATTTTCAGAATTTACAAACCACCGAAAACCTCATAAGACAACCGAAGTATACATACAGGTATAACCCAGACCCATTGGGGTCAATATGACAGCCACTGGGCAGTGGGCTGGGCTGGCTGACTGGTGGCACTTGGCGGTGTTTGATTACAATGCTCATTACTGACCTTTTGCTTAATAGTGACACTTGAAAAACACCATTGTCGGTGGGTGATGATGATCGTTTATTTAATCGTGTTTCAAGCACATGGGAGTGGTCGTCTAATCTAAGGGGAGGGGATTCTGGCCCAATCGCAACTGCCTCGCAGATCTTCCCGCTCCAATACTCAGACATGCCATTTCCTTCCCATTTGTGGCACCGACGTTATTAATGCGTAAAAGAGGCGCCGTTTAAAGCGTCCTATAACGACAGCTAAATCAAACATTTGATTTCTACTGATGACATGTTACGCCGATGATATAATGAGATTTCTATAGTTTGTTGACATGGGAACGTCCAGTCGGTAGTGGGTATAGTATTCTGTTCAATTGTTCACATTCATTATATAAAATGTGATTCTTTTCATCGATTTTCTCTAGTGAATATAATTATAAAAGAATGATATTTTTTAATAATGTGTACTTGGTCGTTTTTGCTGTTGTTTTTCAAAAACCACCCTTTAACATCTAGTTGTATTTGCTTCTACTGACACAGCTACCACTGCTGTTGTTGCTGATGCCTAGTGCATTTAACGGAATCACTGTCTGTGACAATGCACCATTTATAAGGTCTTACATAGTTTAGTAGTAGATTCTGTATGTATCATGAAATAGTGGATTAAAGCTTTTTTCTATTTGCACGTTGACAATCGATCCCAACTAGTACATAGAAATAATAACAACACTCGTGCATTTTGACACACAGTTCAATGACAGTAAGATGACAAATCGACTTCGGTAAAATGCAAATTATATTTAAAAATAATGTCAGTGTTAGAAAATCATATTCATACATGCTGATTGTAAAGATACCGGCACCTGTGTTGTAAAGGAAGCGCAAACCCCTACATTGACGATCACCAACTCTTCTAAACACTTTCTCACGGAACCAATTTATTCCGCTAATTACCCCATTTTGGATCTCTACATCAGCAATGCAGATCGATCCTTAAGCAGAGAATCTCACGACAGTGTTAAAAGTATGAAGTACCACAACTACTGGTTCCCAGCTCAATAGCTTTAAAACGTCCCCTGCGATCATTATGAAATTATTCTGCATTAATTATGGAGATATCGCAACCGTATCTCATCGAAGACAAACGCAGTTATCCGATTGATTTGGCACCTGCACCTGGCAGTGTCAGCTACTGGAAAATAACCCCCTTCAACCCGGGTGGATCCCCCAAACAGCAGATGCAATGACATGCAAAACTAGGGAACGGGTATTCGAGATGAATATTGCATTCATTAGTTCTCAAGATGCAGATTCATACAATCCGTAAATGAGTCTGCCGTAATTTGGCATCCATTTTGTTTCACGGAGACTTGACACTCCATTGTAGCACATCTTTGAATAAATGCCCAGCTCAGACTCGGCAGTGACACTTTTATTTTAAGGATTGTAAGAAATCACCGCAGCGGCGATTTATAATATTGATCCTCGTTAAGGAAATCAGGCATAATTACATCGTTGTGCTATTAATATACGACATGATTCTATTTTCTTGACTAGGATTGTTGTGCTAAAGAGACTGGTAGTTAATTACCGGATTGTTGGTATTTAAAAAAATGTACACCAGTTTTTCATCTTTGTGACCGTTGTTACGCAAAGCTTTCTGCCCGATTAGTACAGCATAAAAAACAATTTAATTGCAAAATACAATGTGAAATTGACAATATCAATATTTGTCTTTGATAAATTAACTATAATTACTACACCAAATAAATTTTTCATCATCTAAGCCGGACTTTTGGTGAGGCGACATCAACGTCTTGATATATGGCCTCGGTCTTTTTTCCAGTATCACCTTTCCATATGCATCTTGTATAGAACTTATGTACTACATGTATGTCATCGTAAATTCGACTTTATTATCAAATAGATACTAACCCGTCATCATTAATACTTAGTGTAACTTACGCTAGTATCATCTTTCAAGTACCCTTGTAACAGCTGCTGATAGGCTTTCACTAATACGATCATCTTCCAACGGAAGGTCTATGCTTTAAAATGCCCGTTGTTATTGTAACAATTCCTATTTTCAACACGGGTTGAATTACAATTTCATAATTCTCCACATTTTAACCCTGATATGTAATGTCAGTCTTGAAATATAAACTATCTGTCAGATATTTTGGTACCAATAGGTTGTATTTGAAACCATGTGTGAATAACGATCCTAATTTAAAGCTTCTGCTAGCATAAATATCCCCGGTTGGAGGGGGATATGCCTGTATACAGATAAAAAAATATAAATTATTTTGAATGGCCCTCATGCGTCCAAACATTTGATATTCTTGCCAAATTAATCAATGTATCAAAATCAACACGATTTTTTAAAGCAAATGTGTACTCTCTCTAAGAAAGTTACTTCATTTCAATACAATATTATGTACTTACTAAAAATATTGCAATTTCTTACTTGACATAAGCGTTGTCAGTAAAACATCAACAAAACAATTGGTACCATTTAAGCATTTGTGATTACACATAATATCGGCTCTCGTATTAATTAAATTACTTTGAAAATTGAAAACAGGACACTGGATTTTTAGAGTTCTCATTGTTATTGGTAAATATTATCACATAGCGCATAACCTCTTGGAATCATTGTGTTTAACCAGCTAGCTTCCACTGTCATTTCCGGTAGAACAACATATGCCATTTGTCAATAGACAGGGTTGTGAGCACACTATGTAACCATGTATAAAGTTGTAAGATTATGTTATCACATGCCATAATCTTGTTGGTAGCTTATTAATATAAAAAGACACATAAACAGGTCAATGCAAGTAGAAGACATTCCAGTATATGAGATTGGTTCCGTATGCGGATTGCGTCAAGACGTTATGAAAAAAAAAATTAGTGTCTATCCTGGCGTCAATTCGGATGTTTTCTATTATATCTATTTTATCTATAAAGTGAAAGAGGATGTAATAACACCGCTTCCTGTGCATGTTTCTTATATATTATTTCTTCTAAAGTTGGTTATAATGTCTCTCAATAGACAAAATGAAAACAGTTAGAGGCATATGTGTCTGTAGGACAGCCGGACAGACAAGGCGGGTGCGGTGTCTTTAGAGCAGAGAGGAGAAAGGTGGGTGAGGGCGATGATTGATGATGATAAATTGTGTCCGATTGTATCACCACCAGCCAAAATTTCTGGCGGGTTTAAAACCATTTTCTGATGGCCGATTGTGAGTAAGATTTATTAAAAGTACCGATGCAGGTAGCCGATATGTCAGAGTAAATACAGATCTTTTAGTGAAGGAAATGATGTGGGAATATTTAAGGGGCCCCAATGTATACAGTTTCAGAATGCGGTTGATATATTTCATGTAAATATGTCCTTTGTAAGATGCTCTTTAGAGCTGAATATGGTCGAACAGATAAAATAGACCGATAGAACGATAAATAAATTAATAAACGAAAATAAAGAAATAAGTAAATAAAAATACATAGAATGTTTTTTGCAGAACCTGATTCGTCCAGTTTTATATTCTTAATACATGTTGTATTTTTTCTTTACTTGTAGTATCGGTTTATAGGCGGGATTTTAACTTGAGACAGAGAGAAGTAATTGTTAACTCAATAAATCTGTTCCATAAAAATGAATATAGTATAGCCCATATGACAGTAGATGAAATCAAGGAAGCCATTTTTAATACTTGATGGCAAAATATTAAATTATTTGTATAAGTATATAGGCAGTATAAAATGTTCACGGCGAAGTTTAATGCGTTGAATATGAATAGTAGAAGCACATTTACTATATGTCACGGCGACTTTTTATTTTATTTTGAGAAATAAACATGTCTTTTGCAGAGTTCGAAAATGTCCAGGGAAAGAACGTTACTGCAAAAAAAAGCGTTTCAAATTTCAAGAAAACATTTAAAATGTTGCTGAGTACTATTTGATTTAATTACATATCCACGATTTGTCGCAGAGACACTACAGTCAAAATTTATAAAACTGTCGTAAAACCCCTTCAGATTATTATCATTGCAAAGTTGGTTTTCTCAAAACATCCTGCTTACGACGTTGGAATATCAGTTGTTTACGATTTTGGCATCGGCAATATTTGACTAATGTTTCCGGTTAACTTCGTTCACATATGTCAATGGTATCTGTTAGATATGATTAACGAAATTGTCTACAGGACATGTCAACAAAGTAATTTAAACGTGCAATTCTTATGAAAACTTAGTGAAGTGCGTAAAATAAAGTATATTTACTATTACCGTCATTTCTTTAATATAACTGATCAAATGCGAGGTAAAAAGTGTAGCGTAAAATCAATGTCAGGCTTTTTGTTTCTAATTTAAATAACGTCCATAATTAGAAAAAAATGAGCATATTCTTGATCAGCTACAGAGTATTTAAAGGGAATGTCTTCACATTATTTAAAACTGTATGCAGTTAATTGTTTAACGGTATAACTGTCAATCTACTGTCAAAAAATTTCACAAAAATAGCTTTTCGTACATCGGGGCTGGACTTTCTTTTAAATGAATACCGCTTTTTAACTCATGGATATTAGATTATATTATGAGTTTCTGTACACAGCTGCATATACAAATATTTTCATTTCGTACCTAACTTACCGAAGCTTTGACGTAGGAAAATTACTGTGAAGATCGTTTCAAGAAATACCATCTGTCGTAAAAAATTCTTACATTTCCAATAAAATATTCTTTCTTTTATTTTCACGAAAGTTTCAGTCCTCTGGATGCAGTGTTGTTTTGAGCATGTACGCATTTGAAGCCGCGATATTAAAGGAAAATGTGGTGGAAAGGCAACCTTCTGATCGGTTAAAATGTCTTTTCATCTGTCCGCATTTCTAAAATATATTACAGCTTACCGGTATTAATATTTCTTGACATTTTAAGTAAAAGTTATACCAAAGCAAGTAGAATTATTAATAACAAATCACTTTTGAAATTTTCTTTCGTTCAAACTGATACCATGGCCACTTCATGTTTACAAAAATGTATGGAAGTTGGAAAACAGCGTTAATTTGTTAGCCAAGTTAAATTTCTTGTAAAAAGCCAATGGGAATGACAAAGTGAATATTAATCATGAACTGCACTTTGCAAAACAGAAGTTCTAATATAAAGTGCAATGAATATTATTAACACAATACAGTGCAAAAATATTCACGCGTTGCCTTTTTATATGCAAAATAATAGAATATAAATAACGCCGCCTTTCTGAATTCAGCATAGAAGGCCATGGTATCGTGTGGCAGATACATTTAAATGTTGTTTTAATCAATATTTTGACAGGATCAGATTTAAAACTCGAAGCTTGTCTGTTTTTAATCAGCAAATATTCTCCAAATTTCCATGTTATCAATAGTCGCATCTCGAGCCCGTCACACTTTCCACGCGACCTCTACTTTACGACAACCCTTCCTTTCAGGACTAGATAAAATACGATACTTAAGTAGCGAATTTACTTGTAAGCTCGGGTTTCCAAGCATTGAGACCCAATCTATAGAGGTATTTTGCGGCTTTTACCGACAAAATGGCTTCGTGTGTTGTTTTCAACTTTCAGAATGCCTCTTTTCACACCCCCGTATTTCAAGCGAGCGACCCCTTTTGACCCCAAAGTGTGAACAATTTAGTTTTAATGAACTGATCAAAGATACGACCATCACATTAGACCCGTGTATTCAATACTTATATGGATACAGATCGCCGGACATAATGCCACGGGGACGGACTTTGGCCACCGACCAAGAGGCATGTATATGAGGATAAACCATGACCTTTTGGGATGTGTAAGCTTTCTGTTCACGTTCGTTAAAATATATGCAAGAAGGAATTCTTAGTCTGTTATCATAAAAAGCGGCATGGTGCTGGTATTATGCTATGGTGCGATATGCTGAACTCAGTGAAAGCAATTTTATCAATTTCAGTTAACACAGAGCTTTCGTATAATTAATACATTATTAGGGAAACTGTTGCCTTACAAACCAACAAGACTAATGTAACTTTTCACCTCAAGTGTTAACAATACATTTCTCCGTACAGGTCTTGACCCTGATGTCATTAGTTTGGACCCACGTTTTCTAGGGATCCTTAATTATCTAATCACACGGAAATCTATAAATAAATGTGGCATTTGGCAGACGGTTGTCATTTAAGGATGACACTCAACTCATCAATGCAAGACAAATGGTTTTGTGGTGAATAAAATTAGCAGGTTTGTGAATTCTAGCTAGATTGCACCCATAATTAATCGAGGTATCAATCTTAAGTCATCAAATAATCATCACATTCAGCCGTTTCTTTCAAATGTTGTCCTTTTGTCACAACTTTTGACCGCTTTGTTTAATTGCGTGTAATGAATTTAGAGGGAGGTACATGGTTTTATTCGGTATTTTGTGACTAAACAATAAAATGTTCAGTTGTAATCAAAATTACAAAGCATTTCTTTATTGAACACGCTGATATTTGCCAATCTGGTTGTAATCGAGGACATGCCATTGATATTGGCCGGAAATTAAACAATCTTCGTCCAACTACAAGCTTTGCATTATCATTAACTTTTAAAATTCAGCGATTACTGATTTCTGATGATTGGTTATAAAAATGATAACGTAAATGACGTGGGTCTGAGTTGACGTGAATGGACAAACTCCAGTGATCAAGGAAGAAGAGTCAGCCGCAATGAGCGGATAACAAAGGTCAATTGTCAGCCATCAGGGCTACAAACTATCCACCGTAAAAGACACCTTCGTGTCACATAAACTTCAAGACTGAAACCATCTTTCAATGATTAAGAGATATCCCCAGATGATAAACAAGGAAAGATATATTTTTAGTAAGGATGACAGCTAAATATAAACACCTTATTTATTATTATATACACAAGTATATGGAATCTCCGAAGAAGCTGACCCTTTGACCAACAAATAAATCAAACATTTAAAACTAAAAGTAGGCGCTGTGAATGGCGCTGGGGGAGAGGTAACAATTGATTTTGACAGTTTTTTTACCTGCTTAATCTATATAGACAATGCGGTAAAACGAGTTAAATTCTAATTTGTGATTAAATTATAACTAGACATTCAGTGAATCAACAACAAAACATGAGTATACAAAGCATTAACAAGAAGGAGACTAAAATGGCTTTAAAGAGTCAAGCAATGAAAATCTAGAATTTAAACACAATTATACTTCTCGCTGTTTGGGTTTAAAGAAGTAATTGCCGAAACAATCTGAAGTCAAGACAATAAACCAGATTTATAATTGGTTAAATTATTAAAGGTAAGAAAATGTACATACATCATTCTAAATGTGCCTACCATAAAACATAAACAATTTCGAACATACCAAAAGTAACGATCGTTTTATGCATAAATATACGACTTTAATACTTAACACAAAAACAGCGAGAACCGATTATAATCATGTGTTGATTTCTTTATATTATTTCTTACGTAAAGAAATGTGCACGGTTTATAAAGAATAAAACAGTAATGTTCTCTGTATGCATGATTTACTGTCAAACTATTAATTTGTTTTATCTGTATTAGTAGCAGTTCATTATGTTCACAAATCTTTTTCAACCAAAGTTACTTTTTTGACCTCAGAACTTTTCTCTTTTTCATAAATAACCAATCACTAACATATACGGTTTGTTTGCTAACTTTTAACGAAGCCTGAATGTACGTACATTATCCTGTTGTACAGGGAAGATTTTGCCGCGATACATGACACAATTTTTAAATCAGCCGTTTACTGAGTGTATCACAAAACGGAAAAAAGAACCTGCAAATTTTACTTCAGCATGTCGTTTAAAATAGTTCTGGTACTGAAAGTATCCAATGTATGTTAACTTCCTTAAGTGTTATCATATTTGGACGATCCAATATTGTAAACAGGATGGTCAAATAACAAGATATGTTATGTAAGATTTGTCAGGGATTAAAATGGTTTAGATTACTTAACTTCTATGGGATCGACTTCGTGCATGTAATGCTGCTATGCGACTGAAAATCTAGAAGGGACCTGATTTTGTTTATGTAAGATAACTTTCTGTGTAGCTGACGACATACTAGTACTTCTCGGACAATCGTTCCAGGTTTAGTTGTTATACAGCCGATAGAAGCTGAAAGAAAACAAGAGAAATAGAACACTGATTTTATATATTCCGGACAGGTGATATGTTCGCAGTGCCTTGCCCTTGTTGTCCAACAGCATTATATATGTGAGTGCACGGTTGCTACACCATACACGTGACTAAACTACTCCTAGGTAGACGTTTTAAGATGATATGTAAGTATTAAGAGTGGAGTGTAACCACTACATTAGTTCTATTGGCGAGGCAGTAATGGACATCATAACTTAAAATCAAAACGATTAGATCTTTATCTCAACTCCGATTATGTGTAAGGAAGGCTGCAATATTATATGGTTCCAATTACCTGCGTTAAGACAAGGTAAATAATAGAGGTGCATAATGTCAATTAAAACTCCCAACTTAATATCAAAACGTGTTAAACACCTGTAGGTTGGAAAGACGTTGCGAATACAAACGTCGGACCCTACTTTGGATGCACAGACCATTCATTACCAGTTGACATATATCACTTTTATTAATGTGCAAGACATTTCTCACCTACAAAAATGGCCATTTCTGCGTCAATTTTATCTTTGATTTTATACGCGAGAAATTCTTTAACTAAACACAGCTATAGCATTGGCCTTTTTATCTAATACCATATAATTTCAATGGGCTTCTATAAAATCTGAAATATTTTTTATTCCTTTGAATGTGCCCATAAACCGTTTTGCTAAATGAACCACAACGTTGCAATCCCCTCTATTTTATGACAGGCGACTCGAGAAAATCGTTTGTAAGTGATCGCCGGTGTATGAAAGAAAATTATTCATACTTATTTATTTAAATTACCATGGTAACACATGGTTCATTCGGATGACCCCACATGCGTTTCCTTTCAGTTCTTTCCAGCATCAGGTGGGGTCTCTTATATCCTTGATAAATATATGGTAAATACACCGGGGCTGCTTATGTCTACGATCAGCTACCTAATCTCCGTTCCAAATCTCGTTTACTAATTGGGTTTTTTGAGTAACGACAAGTGGATATAAAAGCAACACGTTGATGAAGAGGCAATCCGAAGACATTTCCATTCATCCACAAGATGTTGCAAATCTGTTTCTCCAAAAAAGTCTTTCCCCACAAAAGTTTTAAATTTAATACCTAAACAGACCATGATTTTTATTAGTAAAGAATTATCTGCCCATGAAAAATCTAAATGTATAAATGTAAAGGTATATAGAACTGGGAACACTTTAGTTATAATTTAATTCCAATATATAAAATCGTTTTTCATTGAAACACGAAGCGAAATACTTGGCATGTAGTGGGAAATGTTTACATATGTAATGATTATGCGCAGTGTTTCTTTCATTCAAAAATATTTAAATGAATAGGAAAAAACAATTGCTGTTTGAATATAGCTGTACGTCCCAAACAGGAATTAAAAGTTTGCCGATGGTGGCAATTTAAGCAGATTTTATGTTGCCTTCACTTCGATAACATGTCGGTAAGGCCCTACTTGATACAATATATAATAAAGCATCTTTGTGACACGTATAAACCTTCGAACAACGTTGTGAAGCTAATAACAAAAGGAAAGGTTTACAAGAACTTGGTAACACATTTCTAGTTTCGTTGTCAGTACCTAGACCCGACTCACTTTGTCATCGAGAATGGTTAAAGAACTGGAGTGGAGATCGTGGCCGAGTTCTCAATCTTATAGGTCCTCACTACCTCGACGCATGGATTCGAATCCCATAGGAAGCGAATACAATGTACAATATACCTGAAAATAGGTGCTCAATGACCAGCAAAACAAACCAATGGCCACCCATACAAATTGTGATGCAGTAATTGATAGGTAATCTTATAATTAAAGTTCTTAAAGTCTTTTTATTAATCTCCTTACGAACGTTGACGCCCATTTAGTGACGAATTACTGTTTTTCGACTTTGAATCAATATATTCTTACGGCAGGGTGGCAGAACGTTTTATACAGCATACTAATAAACAATTCTCTTCGAAAGCTGAGACAACTCATAGCTTGCTATGTGCCAATTAATCAGGCTTAAGCAAATAATGTAGATCTAGATCAGCCAGCACCCGATGGAGACTGTTTGATCAGATATTGTACTATTAGCTGCAGATTCTCTAGCAATATTTTTGCATTAACATGCAGTTTGTGATAAACTTCTGGATTTTTTTTAAATTAACAAATGTAGCATGATCAGGCTAACAGCCATTACAAGACATCAATGTTGCATTTGGCGAAATAATCTGACATAAAGTCTACCTGGTGTATCTTCTAGTTTGCTTTGTAGAGGTATTGCCTTACATTGAAAGCAATGGAAATAAAATGAGCATATGGATAGAATAACTGCTGCGGCGTCTGACCAACTGTTGTGGCGGCCACATGTTACAGAGACTGGGGTGGATAGAGAGATCTTATGACGTAAAGCAGGTAAGGTTCATCTGTTGCAAGATGAAAACCCCGGATGAGAAGACAGTCCGATACTATCGTGTATGTCTAGTCTAAGAACGTTGAATACATGATTCATGTTTGTGCAATTTTGTGCCCGACTGAAGCTGAATTTATTTTCACCAACTGGCGCATTTCGGATGTACCGTATACAAATTATTTTATTTGTTCAGTAGCCTACCGCGTACGGGCATTATCGGCCCAGAATGTACAGCATCGGGCCAGTACTGGAAGCTCCGGGTTTAATCACAGACTCAAACTTCTTTATTTATCGTTGTTAAAGAAGCCAAAAACTTTTAAAGAATATAAATACATGCAACTATTTTCAATGTTTATAAATTTTGTTTCTCACTTAATTCTAGGGAAGAAATATAGTGCAGCCAGAAAAAATCTAATGCGTTATCAGGGCAATATAAATACGTTTGATATAATGTCAGGACACATTGGTCCGGTGTCAGGACAATGTAACCAGGATTGATATTATGTCAGGACCCTTAGGGCCGGTGTCAGGACAATGCAACCAGGTTTGATATTATGTCAGGACCCTTGGGTCCGGTGTCAGGACAATGCAACCAGGTTTCATATTATGTCAGGACCCTTGGGTCCGGTGTCAGGACAATGCAACCAGGTTTGATATTATGTCAGGACCCTTGGGTCCGGTGTCAGGGCAATGCAACCAGGTTTGATATTATGTCAGGACTCATGGGTCCGGTGTCAGGACAATGTAACCAGGTTTGGTATTATGTCAGGACCATTGGGTACGGTGTCAGGACAATGCAACCAGGTTTGATATTATGTCAGGACCCTTAGGTCCGGTGTCAGGACAATGTAACCAGGTTTGATATTATGTCAGGACACATTGGTCCGGTGTCAGGACAATGCAACCAGGTTTGATATTATGTCAGGACCCTTGGGTCCGGTGTCAGGACAATGCAACCAGGTTTGATATTATGTCAGGACCCTTGGGTCCGGTGTCAGGGCAATGCAACCAGGTTTGATATTATGTCAGGACCCTTGGGTCCGGTGTCAGGACAATGTAACCAGGTTTGGTATTATGTCAGGACCATTGGGTACGGTGTCAGGACAATGTAACCAGGTTTGGTATTATGTATTAGTCAGGTGTCAGGACAATGTAGCCAGGTTTGATATTATGTATTGGTCCGGTGTCAGGACAATGTAGCCAGTAGTAATAGTCAATGTGGCTGTTCTTGTAATAATTATCTAATTAACAAGCTGTGAGAATTTACATCTGATAATAAATATTGAACGTATGTTGTTGCATTTTCTTTTCTTTGACAGGATTTTGTCACCAATGTTTTATTTTGTATATTTTCAATAAAACACATATAAAAAATATAACTTTATGCATCTGCGTTTACGCGATGCCTAACATCTGTCGACTGATTCTTTAAATTAGCTAACTACGACATCACACTAAAGTCATCACCTTTTGTGATATACATGACAACTCCTACAACAGTCTAAGATATTAACAAGTTGCTTGTAGTAAGACCTTTCATGTAGCAAATATCTTACTTGTCTTAAATGGTGTTCCTTTCTGTCATAAAATACCAGAAAACACTTTAGAAGAGGTATCCGAAAGTGTGTCTATGTCAGCTACGTGTAGCAATATATTATGCCTTTTTGTGGGAATCTTGGCATAAATTTTACATACTGTTGTCTAAGCAAAGACTATTTTAAACATTAACGCTATTGTTATACAGTATACATATTAAAATCGCTCTAATATTCTTTCCAAATCTATAAATAACCATGATGGGGATTTGTCCTATAAATAGATATCGACGTCACAGCGAATGGCCTGGATGTAGATATAACGTGATTTCAAAAGTATGTAGTCTCGTGGATTTTTTTAGTTTATAACTAGTTAACTGTGCAGTGTGGCTCGGATAGGATATACATGGAGATGTAGGACACCATTAATCAGTATTTCGCGGGATCTATACATGTAGTAATTATTTATTTTGATGTTTACGAGAAGAAAGATGGGGTCCAAACTGCCGGGTACCATCTGTAAATGAAAAATACAAGTTGTATATCTATTAATCGGACAATGAAAATGGTATTAAAGTAAGTTTTAAGAACCAGCAAGAATACCTTATCGCGCATTCTAGCATCGTTGGTAACACCCACATTTTAACATATATGCGAAAGTTATAATTTATACCTCAGCTGCGTATCATTTTTTAATTTAAATTTGTTTTCTTTCTTTATTTCTTATTATTGCCATCACCATTACCTAAGTAATACATCATGTGAATATAATAAACAGCAACGTGCATACTTTTGTTACCTCTGCTGAACATCTTATTTGCATAGAAACTTGTTTATTCATGTTATTGTATTAAGTCTTAATTCTTCATAAATCAAACCGCCTCTCAATTTTATGAATATTATCCAGATAACTATGGCAACATAACGCGGTTATTGCCAGATTGGTATTTTCTGGCGACAGAAGGTGAATTTATAGCCACTTAAAGATTGTCACTGTGTGACATCCTCTGTTTAAAGAGGGTCCCATTAACAGGATGGTATTGCTACACCAGTCTCGCGCTCCGTCAACTGTGGAACACTAAAACAATAACATCTGGTCCTACAGACAAATGGTGGTAGGTGGGAGTGTGGGGCTTGAAACTCTATATAGATAGCTATACATTACATTTAGATCGGGTCTTAGATCTTTGAATACACAAGCAAATAAATATTCATCATCATCATCATCATCATCATCATAATCATCATCACCACCATCACCTTATTCCTCTTCTTGTCCTCCTCCTCCTTCTCCTCCTCATCATCATCAGCAGCAGCACCATCATCATAACTATCATCAGCTGTATGGAATTTATTCGCGTTTTCAGTAATTTTCTGTAACCACCCTAGAAGCTTGTAAGGACAGGAAATGGTCGCGGGTAAATGGGGGTCTTCAGGTCTGAACACATCATGTGTCGGACGTCGCACTGGCTCTTCAGCTGTAACGACATTTAGTAGTTATATTATGCAAAACTCCAAAACATTGATTGATTTATTCAGAAAAAAACAACAACATAAAGCTTTCCAGGAAAAGTGTGCAACAAAAGCCACCAGGTAATAGTGTTCTTTTTTCAGCTCGTTAAGAGAAAACATTAAAATAGGAGAATGCAAAAATTATAGACAATTACAACGAAATTTTAAAAACGTTTTATCGCTTTGTTTCTCCACCATTTAAAATTAATTTAGTTCGTTTTTCCGTCTGTCTGTATGTACCTGTTCCATCTATTTTTGCAGCGTGTTGTGAAAATTAACACTGTACCTATTGAGGTCAGATATTTATACATGTATTTCCAGTGATGAGGATATGTGTGTAATTTATCAAATTTATATTAAAAAATCCCTTTTTGGATTCTCATAAATGCCACTTAAACTGTGCGTATCACGTATCAAGAGGAACCATGCACGAAATAAGGCATGTTAACTGTGCTATGGTGTTTCTTGTCTACATTTAACCTTTGCCGTCAACTGGAGCAGAGCGTTTTATCGTACAAGCTTACGACTGGTTCTCGGCTAATACATTAAATGGTTATGATAAAACAGATCTTAACCAGAAAAAAACAACGTGAATATACACTTCTCGCCGTAACATTAAATAAATGATTAATTAATAAATCGAAGGATAACGCGAAATCCTATTAATATTGCCGGTATTATCAGTGATCGAACGGCAACTCAGACTGGTTTTCGTTTAATTAGTCGAGTTATGATTGACAGCAGACGGGATGTCGGTCTATAAATGTGCCAAAAGACTTTAGCTGGAGCCCCTAGGTCGGCCACAGGCAGTATCGGACGGGTTGTGGTGTTGGGTCGTTAGCTCGACCATGTATCTTTGCAGAATTACGACAACTCTTCATATTAGTTATGTCCGTCTATGATATTCTATGATAATCATCATCATCATCAGCAGCAGTAGCAGCAACAATGTTTATAGTAGCAATAACAACAGCAATGTAATTATTGTATGCGTGTTATTATCAAAATCAGCATTAAGCAGCTATCCTAACTTCCAAAGAATGATCGTCAAGATCATCATCATCAACAACAACAACACACCAGATATTTTGCAATACTACGGGTTAAAGTGTTTTAGTTAGAAATATTGAATACATCAATGTTTTCTGTTTGACTGTTCATTCGTCTGCTTAAAAAGCAGTCCGCCTTTTGTATGTTAGTAGTTGAGAATATAACTCACCCAAAATGATGTTGCGAAATGTTTGTATGGTCTTTCATTCCCATCTGTCACTTTTACTATAGAAATAAGGAATTTACATTGAAAGTAGGTGTGAGCCATAAAAATGAATTATTCGTTTATTTAATAAGCGGTGAATTAATTTTGTCAGAAGAATTAACGTTTCACAGTGTACTTTTGGAAATTTTAATAAAAAAGAATTTATGTCATCAATATTTCTTTTTTGAATGATGCGTAACCGGGCGCCTAAACATATGCTACACTTTTGCAAAACCAAATTACAGCAAGCTGTGCAGACAGGAAAAACTTGATACTGTTACAGAAGTGTTGACATATGATAAAGAAGACCCTGCGTGCTCTTATTAAAACTATCCTTCGTCTGTTTGAGAATTGCACTCAGTCCTCTCCTATACCGTATGGCTGATTTGGAAACTGTACAACAAACACAAAAATGATAATCTCTTATACAGCGGGAGATGCAGCGTTGTCGAACCCACCCACAACATGACGCCGCGTTTCGGGCATGTACAAGCTTAAAGGGACTGACTCAGTGGTGAGATTTTATGTAATGTTAAGGTGTTTGTGTTTAATGTGAAGTGTTGAATTGTATGTAAACTATTTTCATAGAGTTAGTTAATAAGATAACCTTGCGTTTAAAATGCATTTGTACGACGCCGCGTTTATACTCTTAGATGCATACATTTTGCCAATTTTGTACTTCCTTTCTGTATTTATTTACTAATTACTATTTAAAATAAACCCGAACTTTTTAAATGGTCAGCCGTACAGTTCAGCAACACTCACGGGAGTGTAAGAGTTGGTATTTATTATTGAATGTAAGACACAGACTCTAGTAACACAGTAGATAAAGGGTCGACTGCAGATACGGACGGTCCCCAGTTCGAACCCTTGCAAAACCAGACCACAGTATAGCTAAGTCCTAGAGACGTGGTTAGCTATCTTACCAACGTATAGCTTACGAGTTTAATTCCAGATTTGTTTGTGTCGTTGTCATGACAATGTTGCTTGGTGTAATAAAAAAAAATCTATGTCAGGTGTAGACGGCATACTATCAAAATGATAAGAGTACTGTCTACACTTCTGGTGATTACTATTTTTGAAAACTAAAGCTGTTGGTTGGGCATTTATTCGGTCACCTTTATACGTAATTACCCTTTTAAGGATGTCCGACTTTAGTTGACATGTCCCTTTAAAGTTCTGTGCACGAGGGAGTCCGTTCACATGTGACGGGGATCCCTCGTGAAAGGACCATCTGTTGCAATATTTTGAAGTTCTTTTGGAGACGGAGAGTCGCTCTGTCTGTCTGCTGCCTAGTTATACAAACGTTCAATGCATCAGATTATCGTCTGATATCTTAAATGTAATACAAATCCATAAAATGAGTTATATGAGTTTTGTATAACTTCATAAATAAAACAAGTTAATAACAGATTATATGTCTCATGGAATCTTACAGTGGTTGATTGTTGACTGATAACAAAATACAATTGTCCGTGTTTACGTCTTTAGTACGATTTCCACAGTTTGTTCTTTTTATATATTTTTGTTCTCAAAATTTTAGTATATCTTGTAGGAAAATAACGCTGATTTGAATGAGAGATATTTGATATTCTGTCATTGAGATTTTTTTTTATTTGACCATAATGATACCCCCCACCCATCCCTTAATAGCGCTGCGACATTTTTACATAATTAATATATAAATAAGTATAAATATATAGTTGTTAAATAAATAAATAAATATAAATATTTAGTTGTTAGGATGATATATATGTATAACAACAATAAATACACAATAACATATATTATTTTTATTTTTTATATATTTTTTAACTTTTGTTTATAGTAGAACAAGCAATGATCGGTAAAGCAAATGAATGAAACAATTAAATAATAATAATAAATAATAAATAATAATAAAATAAACAAATAATTTAATAATAATAATAATAATAATAATAATAATAATAATAATAATAATAATAATAATAATAATAATAATAATAATAATAATAATTATAATAATAATAATAATAATAATAATAATAAAGTCAAAATTAATGTCATTGAATTTGTTTTTGTTAAATGGATTTTGTGGATTTGATATAAACCAATGTTGAACAAATCCATCACTCCATTTGTCATCGTCAGACAACTTTACTGCATCAAGAAACACTTTATAGTAATACGTAGTTAATATTTAAATAATCCCGTTCAGATTAACGCATAAACGTTTGAGAAGAGATTTTTACCACTTTATCACAAGGGCGTATTTATATCCGTTTACTATACTTACTGCCTTAAGAAACTCAATACACATTTGAAACTTGAACAAAATATTATCTAGGCTCAATTAACCCAAAGTGCTAAAGTATGCTTTGCACATGCAGGCGATAATACTGGACAACATATAGCAAACTAGACACCAAGTTGTTGAAGTAACCTGTACTGCAGACAGCTCTCTGTATACGTATGTCTATAAGAGATATCTTATAGTTTCTTTTATCTGTACATATCACATCACAAAGTGCATGTGAAAAGTTGGGTTTTATCCCTGTATAATATCATAGATATACGTGAAGATGGCTATTATCTGTACAGGAAGCACGCAATATAGAAATGTTGATGAATTGACTGTGCAAACGAATCCCGCATTGAGGTCATTAGATAAATGCATTTAAACTTTGTTTAATACAATGATTATGACAAAAATGTTACAATTTTCTCAGTTATCTCGTAAGTGCTTGTGTTTAAGTTGTGTAAATAGGCACAATTTCTGCAATAGAATTTCTATCTATAAATCTCATGTCAAAATTCAAACAAATTGAAATCATTTAAATGATATCACATTTGACTCATTTTTTTAGAAGAATGATGTATAATATTGTAGGGACAACGTCACAAAAGTAAAATAAACTAATAAAAATGTCAATAATGAAACAGTCATATAAATATGGACTGAAATTATGAACATACGAATTCAACTCAGTGCTTGTTGAAATTCAAACGATGCGCCAATATGATGTAAAAACTATAAAAATCTTCCCAAATAACGTTATATTTTTATGCAGCTTCACGTCATTTGCATTTTATTGATTGTTTGCCCTCTGTATAATTCTTTAAGGGACTCTGAATTAATTATTTGATCTATTTGAGTAACCGGAATCCCGTTATTTTATATTTTATTGAAGAAGTTACAGACCAAAACAAATTTCACAAAGGTTTTACCCTTAAATATCCTATATATTTTTCTGAGTCATGCAATAAGTATCAATTTATCATTGTACAAGAATAAATGGTTCCCTGTCTTTACACATGAGTGACTTAACACAGGCACTAATGATCTGGAACCAGTACTTTGACTGATCATGTGCACTTCAATGGTCGGCCCACATAAACTTGTCTTGTTTTAAATTGCTTGTAGTATAATTAACGTAATTTAAAAAGTATGTATTTTATTTGTTGTTACTCGACCCACCCCCTGAAAGGCTTTGTAAAGGTGTGACTCAAAGTAGGAACAACGCACGCAGGAACTTTGTTTAATAGATGCTAAATTATCGCAAATTGTCAAAATTGACGTGAAGGTCTACCGCTTCTTGCTACGGTAAAGGCTATAGCTGCTGAACTCACACAAACGTCACTTCAATTACACGGTTTGTTTTCCTTTTAAAGCAGTAAGTGTTTAAGGGCTACTTTATTTAGGGACAAAGTGTGCGTTTAGAAGAACTTAATCATAAACTGCGTCTAATCAAACGAACATACTCAGTCAATTGGCCACAAAGATTGAAATCGTGGTTTTACTCTATGCCAAGTAAGTCCCCAATTGCTCAGACTTAAGCGAATGTATTGGATTAGCCTGATGGGGACCTGCAATATCTGCCGATATGTTTCTGCCAACATGTCAAAGCAGCTTTGCCTGTTGATGTAGGAATATGACTAATAATTGGAAACGACTGTTAAAAAGTATAAGATGTTGCTTGAGAAGTGTAAAGGTAACATAATCGGGATATCTGGTAAGTTTGTTTTAGAAACAATCCGCCTACAACACAGTTGGAGATAATAAGAGTGATTGTGATTGTGATAATGATGGTGATATGAACAATTATAAAGATGGTATCTGTATGTGACTTATAGGAACGTCGGGCCTTGTTGTTGTATAACCATTCAGACAGTGTAAAGGTAATGTCACGATGAACAATGGTCACATACAAACACCAGTTTGAAGAAGTATATAAGTAATAGATGTGTATTTCCTATGTTATCAGCACACCAGACCAACGTATACAGTAATTATTTTAAGTGAAAAAGAACTAGCGCAATTACTAACATCAGTTTGCCTTAAAACGCACGTTTTAAATGTATAAAAAGTCATAAAACGGATCGAATATGTCCCATTAAAATGTTAAGCAGCCTAAAATTCGCTGAAATAGAATGTGTCTAGCTCCCGGTTATACTGCCAACAATGTTCTGTGGTATAATTTCAGTTGTTTGTAGAAGTAGTAAGCGAGAAAATGACGCGATGCATGATTTATTTAATTGAAATCCAAATGAAATTTTGCATAACTTAAACACAACGATCCTGCGTTAAACTTTGACAATTTACGACCTCTATTATTTTTGCCTTTGAAATATTTCAAAGTTGACTCAGACATTTCTCTTCTAAATATGGCTTATTTATTAGCCAGTGGTTCTCTATTGACAATTCACGAATGCGGGCTTAATTGCTACTTTAACACATTTGCTGTGTGGCCCAGCTGATTTATATAACCAAATAGGAAAAAGGGCAGAGAAGGGAGATGATTGAACGGCTCCAACAAAGACTAACAACGCGATGAACGAAACCAAATAAAATCCAGTTCAATAATATCCTGACCTACTTTTCGTCCAAGTTTCCGATCTAACAAAACATTGGTCAAACAATGTAAGTTGTACGGAAAGCGCTGTCCAAAAACATCATGATCAAGGATTCGTCAAAGCATCTTATCTCAAAGAGGGTTGGTCACACAATGCAAGGTGTCCGGAAAGTGCAGTCCAGCAACATCATGATACAGGTTTTGTTAAGTTTCTGATCATAGAAAAAAGAGTTAGCCACACAATGCAAGTATCCAGAAAGTGCAGTCCAGTAACATCATGATCTAGGTTTCATCAAAGCATTTTACCTTACAGAGAGTTGGCCAAAAGGTGCAAGGTATCTGGAAAGAAGATGTCACTTTATAGGTCATGCACGTATTTCTTTAGTAAAAACTTCCTTTAACATAAACTTGTGCCAGTAAATATGTTAAGTTAACAAAATAGTTCCTTGCAAGTAATGTCGGCTATCTTGGCAGGTTATGTTGCCCATCTTGGCAGTTAGTGTCGTACATCTTGCAGGTTACGTCGGCCAACTTGCAGGTTCTGTCGACCGTCTTAGCAGAAACTGCCCATCATCCTGGAGGGTAATGTCGTCCATCTTGGCAGGAACTGTCGGCCATCCTGGCAGGTTATGTTGTCCATCTTGTCAGGAACTGCCGGCCATCTTTGCAGGTTATGTCGACCATCTTAGCAGGAACTATCGGCCATCTTGCGGGTTCAATCGACCATATTTGCAGGTTCTGTCGGCCATCTTGCTGGTTCTGTCGGCCATCTTGCTGTTTCTGTCGACCATCTTCGCAGGAACTGTCGGCCATCCTGGCAGGTTATGTCGACCATCTTGGCAGGAATTGTCGGCCATCTTGCAGGCTCAGCGACCATCTTGGCAGGAACTGTCGGCCATCTTGCAGGTTATGTCGTCCATCTTTCAGGTTCTGTCGACCATCTTGGCAGGAACTGTCGGCCATCTTGGCAGATTCTGTCGGCCACTCTTGCACTTTCTCATTCTCTCACCAGAGGGCGTGCTACACAAGTTTCGCTTACACCTCTGTCAGCGCCCGGTGTACAAGTTTCTTGTACAAAATATGAATAATGAATAAAATGCTCGTGAGATTATTTTGATCTCTGTATATTTTTCTTAAAATGAAAATGGGTATTTTTATTTTTTTAGAACAATGTTTAAGATATATTTTAGCCCAAATTTTCGGGGAACTATTTTGCGGAGGTAAAAATTAAAAATAAGATTACTATCACGTGTATGAGAACTACTTTTCCCGGCGTTGACAGAGGTGTAAGCGAAACTTGTGTAGCACGCCCTCTGGTGAGAGAATGGCACTTTCTGTTGGCCATCTTGCAGGTTCTGTAGGCTATCTTAACAGGAACTGTCGGCCATCTTACATGTTATGTAAGGTAGGTAACTATGTCGGTTAGTGGGAACGAACCTTGGGATCTAACGCACTATGCACTGCGTACTATCATTACCACAACCATCGTCATCATCATCATCATCATCATCATCATCATCATCATCATCAATATCATAATAAAAATAATAATCCTCATCATCATCGTCATCATCATCATCATTAGCCATAATCATCATCATTTCACAGTATGATCTTAAATTTAAGAAAATACGTCTGTTTAGTAATTTTGAAAGATTTTAATTAATATTGATTGAACCTGGGTTTATTTAATAAAATATACAAGAAGACTACTTTAAACAGATTATGTTCTGTCACTTCTTTGCGACCGACGATCGTATCGTTTTCATTCGGAGCACATTTTTAGATTATTCATATAATAATATTTTTCAGTGGTTTAACAGCAATTAAACGAGCCTTAGTGAACGCGGCTGTGGAATGGAGGTCGATCATCCTTGATTGTTTACCCAGCATGCGTGTCTTTATACCAGTTTCAGCGTTCTCTTGATCACAAATTTGCAAAAAGGCTCCATCCATCACTGTATCTATATGTCCATTTGGTTTCGATTTCCAAACCATTAATATCATATCCGCCATAAATCCGACATATTCCATCCATTCTCAGTACGCCCGGTGGGCCATTAGTTTCACACAGTTGAAGTATTTACCAATATATCGCTTAATTGCATAGGTATCATAATACGTGACACAGCTAGTTATTTATACTGTTAAATAGATGGGCATATTACTATTTCGTTGAGACAGCTAACAAAAACAAATTAATAACGGATTTTTAAAACGAGTCTACAAAAACCTTCCCAGCGTCTTATGACACGGCAATGATAATTGCGATATTTTGATGTTTTCATTTATTTGTATTCTTCAAAAGCTAGTATAAAGCTTAGATAAAAAAATAAGTTAATGATAACCAGTACGTTGGTGTTTTTCTCTTATACAAGTTTATTATGTGAGTGACCTTCAAATTGCGTGGAATTAATTCATTATTTTTACGAACTTATTTTACATTAGATTTAAAATATGATTTGATGGGGAAAACGCCATGCAAATCTTAAAAGTATTGATAATAATATTATGTATGAGACTTTTGCATGGTCTTATATTGTTTTTTTCAGAAACCTCCATTCAATACAATACTATGTATAGGCCTTATTTCGATCACTGGGATATATATTAAGCTCTTTTATTTTGATTAGTTATTCATAAGACCAACTAGTTCTTTATAGTTACCTGTGGTCTCTAGGCTTTAATTTTATGATCGGCTCTACAATATTTATAACGGCTGGTTTATGTTTGAATCGTGTTAAGTATATAAATGGTTCTACATTACAATGATTTTTGTCACCTGTATATTACATAAAAGTATTATACAATACATATACAATCTTTCTCCAACGATAGAAATTAAACCTTATAAAGATACCGCTCCATGCACATTATTAAAATAAGTCAATATTTTTAAAAGATGTTTTAAAAATACTCATTTACAAACTGTTATACACTTACAAATATGTTTAACTTTGCTGCTTGTCACTTATAAAGGTGTTGACATATTGGCAATTATTTATCAACCGGAAGTTACCAAAACTGGACTAAAATCCGGCGATGTTTAGCAACATATGTCCATGTTTCTTACTCCTTTGTTGAAAAACAGGTTCGGCTCAATGACTCGTGCATTTGTTTATTAAAACGATTGACAAACGAGACACGTTTAAAGGAAACACTTTTGTCCGTTAAGGTAAATTATCGATCTGTTTGACAAACCAAACCCTATCTAAGTTGGCATTTAAAATTAAATTGTTGGCAGCGGTCAGTCCATTGTCGACCGTAAAATAACAGTTAAGTAAACAGACACATGCCACGCGAGAAAGCGCGATAACCCGCGAGAAAACTGCGATAACCAAGTTGATATAGGTGTCGCACCTATCGGTGATATAATTATCTCCCAACAGTCTCCTTATCAATAGGACTTTGTCAGCCATATTGGTTAATAATAGACAGAGGATTTCTGTTTATCAGGCGCTCGATTGAAAGTGTTAATATTTACTAAAGTAGTAAATGAATTGCCGTTATTTCTACACTAACGTGAGACATGTCAACGACTCGAAGCAAGGTCATCCTGACCTTATCATAAAATTAATGACAGCTTCCACTGTTACCGGGATACAAGCACTGGCTCATTTGAAACTAAAGTCGTGATGTGCCAACGGCCGATTACTCCATATGGTACGGACAATTAAGCGCAATTAAACAAGAATTATAAGAAGTATTAAATTTATAAGAGGAAGTTAATATTCAATTTACAACATACATAACCTTATTTTAGTTTAAATTCCATAATGATTTTATACCATACAACAACAACGATTTTGCACACAAAAACACAAGAAAATTGCATATATATAAATATGGTATTAGTAGAGGTAGGAGTAAATAACTAACACAAATATGTGAGAATATGAAGCTTTCATTAAATAAATGGATCGAACATTTAATATCAACATATAGTGTATCGTGTTGCAGTATCTCACCATTTATGGTAAGACTCACAAATTCCTATGTTTACATGCAAAGTGTGTCGTTATTTCAAACTCGAGCGTGACGTAAAGACCATTTAGTAATACTAGAGCAACCCGCCATATCTTGCAATCAAAACTGACAAAACTTCTTAAAACAATCGTTAGTAATTTCTTAATATTCGAAATATTGATATAAATGTGCCCATCAATCCCATCGAGCCATGAAAAAAGAGAATATTGATTAGGTCGCCAGTATAACAGGGAGTTTTATATGAAAATATGATTCGGATAATATGTCAGAAATAAAGATTTATTTTTAGCAAAATGCGGATTGACGGTCAATATATTTTGCAATACCTCCTCTATTTGCATTGAAAATTTAAAAAGCGACGAAGCTTATAATGGTCACGATTATTGTTTACAATATCGTGTTTACAAAAGCACATTCTTCTTATTCTGCTCCTTTCGGAAGTTTTCCAAATAACATTTTAGATAAATTAAAAACAAATACAAAACAAAAACAAACAAAAAACTTGTTAGATTATGTATTAAATGGAATCGGGATCATATCTGCTGCGTAAACTCAGTCATCAATTTGTCAGGAGCTCGTAAAGAATGGAAAGGAAATGGGAATGTTCAAGAAGCGTTCTCTGCTTGTTTGTATATAACAGAACCGTACGCATCAATCGTCCAAATATACAAACTCCCGAAGTGTTGTCAAAACTGCAAGCAGGTGCCGTTTGTTTGTCATAAATAGTTCGTTGGCTCGTGCCAGTTCTTTATTATTTTTAATATCGACAACAATAAAAGCTTATCAATGAATGTCAAAACTTTATTGTTCAACAGGCTGTCGCTCGATATTCGGGAATGGTTGAAATTTCAAACTGTTCAGATGGTACATGTAGTTATGAATAATGATTCACGTTTGTTATCCATTAATCTGCCAAATTCGTCTGTCAGTCGGACATATTCTCTTTATTTGGGGAAAATTGGAAATGTCCTGGCCCTTATAACTCGTTCTTCAGAAATACAAGCCAACAATATATGTCTTCTGTTACATAAAATTATCATGTCAATTAACATGTTTGATCTAATTACACCTGATGTAACACTGTGGTCTTAGTTTTCAAAACAAAAAGTTCAGAATAAACGTGTCATAAATGACTAGTGTCTTTGCCTTTGTTTTGCTTGTATGTATAAAAGTACAGTAAAAGTACAATAAAAGTACGAGTGTGAAGAAAGTAAGTGTTAGCTATCAAATATTTTACAAACACTGTCTATGAACTATACTTGATATACGATTCCTAATTTCATTACAGTTTGCTCATGGCGGGCTTGGATGGGTGAAGTGGGGGTGGGGTTGGAAAGACAAATCCACTATACGCATGCTCGTTCTTTTACTTCAGGGCGGTGCCTCATCATGTACTTGTACCTTCTAGTAAGTATCTTATACAACAATCAAAGCAAATCTTTACATGTACATGTAATCCGGTATTTTACCGGTACATATGTATACAGTAGTTTACCGGTACATAAGTCACCAGTATTTTACCGGTACATAAGTCACCAGTATTTTTACCAGTACATAAGTCACCAGTATTTTTACCGGTACATAAGTCACCAGTATTTTTACCGGTATATAAGTGACTAGTATTTTACCGGTACATAAGTGACCAGTATTTTATAGGTACATAAGTCGCCAGTATTTTACCAGTGCATAAGTTTTATATATGATGACTATTTACGCATTTTTATGTTTAACATTTCGCACCGACGTAGGTAGCAAGTGATGTTGTTAAGTTACATTAAAAGAATTCATCAGTAACATTTGTAAATAAATGTTTTATGTTTGAGGTTAATTTGTTCACTGTCTGTGATTCTGAGTGCCAGTAAGCACGACTGAAGGTGTGTCTATCTATTTGTACGTCCATCAACCTGTCCGATGGTCTTTTCAGTTGGTAGTACATTGCATTCTAAACTCGTACAACTTTTCTAAAGAATGAAAAACCTTTTCTAGAAAGTTTGTCCTAGCCACTTGATATATCGGATTCAAAAGTGCAATAATCGATGTGAACGTGGAGTGTAACATTAAACGACTTGAAACCGATTGAACGAAATCATCGAAATTGATAGAAACTGACAAGCAGTTGACGTCACTTGTCCCTTCGATATGTGAGCCTAGTTTGAAATAATGAGGATAATAATGATGTCCTGAACACTAGGGGTCGCCCCTCGTCGATCAGTTGTGAAATCACGTGACATGCACGTCATTACGATTATCATTAGGGCGAAAGTAAGGACCCTTTAGGTCAGTCAGATGACCCTTTTTCTGGCCCCATCCAGCCCCTTCCGCTCTACAATGATGTATTTCAACTGTTGAATAAAGTTTGAGTTTCATTTCGGTGTTATAACGAGTTTCATATATCTATTCATATAATGGATAAGCCTCCTCTAACCTTCTTGCTACATTGGCATTGTCACATAAATGATCCACACCGTTTCATGGCATTGCTTGATTCGATCTTGTCAAGTCATTTCAAAATATAATAGAGCATAACATATAATCATTTTAGAGCCATTTATTTTTTGTGTCAACATGTTTTAAGTTTAAGATTTTTAAGCTTGGTTTTACATCATTACCAATGCTTTTCTTTATGTACGTCTTATCATTTTGAATTTTCCACTTTTCGTTTAAATGACCCGTTTTTATTTATTCTACCTTACATTCTTCTTATGGTATATTCCTAAAGTCAAAGGTTATTCAATATAAAACGGCATTTGAAACTCTGTCCAACTTTATTGACCTTTAATTGCATATATAGCTCTCCATTCGCCTGTGTATTGAGCCAATATGCCTGACTGATGTCAAGTTTATGATACTTGTTGAACATATCTTTCAATTGCAATTATTGTCCACGCGCCTCTGTATTAATAACTCCAATCATCCCTCTATGACAGCAATTCGTGTCAGTGTATATAAAGTAAAATGACAGAAGTGGCCAAACTTTCTATTTGCTTATCTACCCGCTACCTATACACCATTAGTGTTATCAGGCCTGTTTGTGGAGTAAATACGACAAACTGCTTGTAGGTGGAGAGTCTTGACACTTAGTTTATCGCAAATGAAGTGACGAATTGGATGTCGTTAACCATCAAGTGACGAACATTACATAAGATTAGAAGTCTTAAGTTCAATTATAAGCCTAAACAGTGTGCATTTCGCAGTTTTATTGCTAATGTAAACAGTAGCAAGACCAGATTGCACCTTGTTAAAGTAAATACGGCTTCTGGAGTGAGAGTGCGCTCTACTGGTAACGGTGATTACGGACAATGGAGGAGATGGCGGTGGATCTAGACCCGAAGTGTGAGGCTGATATCGGCCAGATTTGTCACCAAGTTCCACTGATAATATCCAGACACGTTATTTGGTGTCATAATAAAGATGAAATCCCTGTCCTGACATAATGTCGACGATAATAATGTGTTATGAGTCGTGTGCCGCGCCGTGAAATCAGACCCTAAAACCAGCATGATGTTAGTAACTTCGTGCCTGCAGGTTCGATAATTAATGGTATTGGCATTCTAATTATGACGACTTAGGGTTAATATAAAGCTAATTAAGTAATGATTAACATCAATATTCCTAATAAATAGTGATCACTATAACAAATAAGATTTTAGTAGTAGTTGTTGTTTTTGTTTTATATTGTCTGACGCGACTATTGAAGATCGATGGGGGTTCTTTGATTTCAAGAAAGCAGAGCAAATAAAAAAGAAAGGGGTGTAAGACTTATATCGAAAAGACAGAGAAAAAATAAGATCACAAATAACTATGAGTGGAAAGAGAAAGAGGAGAAAAAATAGAAATAATAGCTAACGTTAATTTACGAAACGAAAATATTATGCGACTGTTACGCGCGTTTCAAGTGTATACATGTGAATACCATCACCTTAACATATTATATAATGGTTCTGCTAAAGTACGTGTGATAGCCTGCATACTTTATAATAAATCACAGGGCTTTACAATACACTGGCAATATTGAACTTTTACGGCATTCAGTTTAATGTAAAAAATAAGCGCAACGACATATTTTTTCAAAGTTTGTGGACTGGATTTTTACGTTTGTATAATTAAGTTGAACCACCTCAATGGTTCGGTGGGTTTGTTGTTACATAAAACGAGCACAATTTAGTGAAAGTCACAGTCTATAGCAACTGACTTTTGATCGAACAGAAACTTTTTTTCAAGAATTGCCTTAAGACTGCCTCAATTGTGTTTCAAAATTGTCGACTATTTGCCCATTTAAGCATGGCTGATTATATTGTTCCACTGTGGATGGACTGACCTGAAATATAATAAACTGCTTGACGGACGACAGCAGATAAGAATGATATTTGCGTGTAATATTGTCAACTGTGAATTAACGTAAACAACGTGAATAATCGTGAATAACGTAAATAACCATACAACCATACAGATTGCAGTAAAACCATCACCCACAGAGATCAACAAAATATTACCTTGACGACTGAAAGAGAGCCGCCGATGTCATTTATGTTTGATTTCAATGAACAATTGCGACATACGAAGCCGTTAAAAATTAGTAGTGGGTTTTAAATATAATTTGCACGTGCGATTAAAGTGTAAAATGAGACAACACACACATTTATAAAATATTTACCTATTTGGTATTGCATGCGGTCTTGTTTGTGACAATAAAGAATTTCTCGACCATCTAAAATGTCGCCTAAATTTGTCGTCATGGTTCAATCAAATTAAATTGTCAACGTGCATCTTGGTCAAGCTTTGACCATTTTCCAGTCCATCAACCAATTTTAAGAGTTACAGAGGTAGAAAATCCCTACACTTTTAGACTTAGTATCTCTTTAATAAGTTGATGTTCTTATTTGAGCGACATCTTTAAATTAAAAATTTTCACCACGCCCTTACAAACCGTTGCAACAAAAGATCAAACCAACGACTTAATCCAAAGCGCTCCAAAATGAGACTCTTAGCGGCAGTGTGCATCATGGGTATTTGATTTTCTTCCCATCATGCCTCATTACTGACCCAAGAACTTGACATCGCTGCTCATTATTGCCGACCCCGAATTAGACGCAGAACTTTTGCAAAGCAATTACGAATCGGATGCATCGATATTTTCACGTCAAATGCCCATAGAGTCCGAAGATATCCGATTCACGGGTAATTGATTTCAGATTAATGTCATCTTTCTATATTTACACCCTTTGACCTTTCCCATGAAATAAACACAATTTTCTGCCATCTTGGAACTCTTTATTTCTGTCGTGGATTAATCTCGAGAGGCTCTCCTTTGCTCACTTGACCAGAAAGAGAAAATCTCAGCTGTGAAGCCACAAGTGCAAGCAAATATGACTGAGTAATAATTTATGTTTTTATGTTTTTATTTCTCATTACTGCAAATGACACTTAGTTTAAAGGGAATAGTCTTATTTGCATTGCTACATCATGCACTGATATGAAGTAAGATGAAGAGCATGACATTCCCTTAAATTGAGTCTCAAGAGTATCCCTTTTATTGGTAGTTTTTACTGCGATATTAACAAAAAGGGTTCGTATTTAATGAGATTAAAAATGCAGGTTTCCTAGATCATGTACGTTTGCTTTTTTAACTTTAAAGATGCTATCTGACACGGGGCGAAGCACTACCCTTTCTCCTTAAGTCATTTACCACACAGGGCAACCTCGGCGACACTAAAACATTTTAATGATGCAAATGATTTTTAACTGCCGTATTTACTGCGGACTTTCGAATTTTACATAATATCTATACATCAAATTTCAAACAGCTTGGCATATTTTCAACACGTCGTGGAATTCTAACTTTCCATAAAAATGGTGTCCAAGGTGTCCATAATTTGTAGTGACACAAGATTGGTGTATTGCTACATGTAAATATGCTGTAAACTACGCGATTGTAGTTATGGTAAACTTTTACCCTGCTAGTCACAATCTCATCAGGCATACAAACAGTACTGATACAGATTAGGACTTACCCTGCAAGTCGCAATCTCATCAGGCATACAAACAGTACTGATACAGATTAGGACTTACCCTGCAAGTCGCAATCTCATCAGGCATACAAACAGTACTGATCCAGATTAGGCCTAACCCTGCTAGTCACAATCTTATCAGGCATACAAACAGTACTGATCCAGATTAGGCCTAACCCTGCTAGTCACAATCTCATCAGGCATACAAACAGTACTGATACAGATTAGGCCTAACCCTGCTAGTCACAATCTCATCAGGCATACAAACAGTACTGATTCAGATTAGGCCTAACCCTGCTAGTCACAATCTCATCAGGCATACAAACAGTACTGATACAGATTAGGCCTAACCCTGCTAGTCACAATCTCATCAGGCATACAAACAGTACTGATCCAGATTAGGCCTAACCCTGCTGGGCACAATCTCATCAGGCATACAAACAGTACTGATCCAGATTAGGCCTAACCCTGCTAGTCACAATCTCATCAGGCATACAAACAGTACTGATACAGATTAGGACTTACCCTGCAAGTCGCAATCTCATCAGGCATACAAACAGTACTGATACAGATTAGGACTTACCCTGCAAGTCGCAATCTCATCAGGCATACAAACAGTACTGATCCAGATTAGGCCTAACCCTGCTAGTCACAATCTCATCAGGCATACAAACAGTACTGATCCAGATTAGGCCTAACCCTGCTAGTCACAATCTCATCAGGCATACAAACAGTACTGATCCAGATTAGGCCTAACCCTGCTAGTCACAATCTCACCAGGCATACAAACAGTACTGATCCAGATTAGGCCTAACCCTGCTAGTCACAATCTCATCAGGCATACAAACAGTACTGATCCAGATAAGGCCTAACCCTGCTAGTCACAATCTCATCAGGCATACAAACAGTACTGATCCAGATGAGGCCTAACCCTGCTAGTCACAATCTCATCAGGCATACAAACAGTACTGATCCAGATTAGGCCTAACCCTGCTAGTCACAATCTCATCAGGCATACAAACAGTACTGATCCAGATTAGGCCTAACCCTGCTAGTCACAATCTCATCAGGCATACAAACAGTACTGATCCAGATTAGGCCTAACCCTGCTAGTCACAATCTCATCAGGCATACAAACAGTACTGATCCAGATTAGGCCTAACCCTGCTAGTCACAATCTCATCAGGCATACAAACAGTACTGATCCAGATAAGGCCTAACCCTGCTAGTCACAATCTCATCAGGCATACAAACAGTACTGATCCAGATTAGGCCTAACCCTGCTAGTCACAATCTCATCAGGCATACAAACAGTACTGATCCAGATAAGGCCTAACCCTGCTAGTCACAATCTCATCAGGCATACAAACAGTACTGATACAGATTAGGCCTAACCCTGCTAGTCACAATCTCATCAGACATACAAACAGTACTGATACAGATTAGGCCTAACCCTGCTAGTCACAATCTCATCAGGCATACAAACAGTACTGATCCAGATAAGGCCTAACCCTGCTAGTCACAATCTCATCAGGCATACAAACAGTACTGATACAGATTAGGCCTAACCCTGCTAGTCACAATCTCATCAGACATACAAACAATACTGATACAGATTAGGCCTAACCCTGCTAGTCACAATCTCATCAGGCATACAAACAGTACTGATCCAGATTAGGCCTAACCCTGCTAGTCACAATCTCATCAGGCATACAAACAGTACTGATCCAGATTAGGCCTAACCCTGCTAGTCACAATCTCATCAGGCATACAAACAGTACTGATCCAGATAAGGCCTAACCCTGCTAGTCACAATCTCATCAGGCATACAAACAGTACTGATACAGATTAGGCCTAACCCTGCTAGTCACAATCTCATCAGACATACAAACAGTACTGATACAGATTAGGCCTAACCCAGCTAGTCACAATCTCATCAGGCATACAAACAGTACTGATCCAGATTAGGCCTAACCCTGCTAGTCACAATCTCATCAGGCATACAAACAGTACTGATACAGATTAGGACTTACCCTGCAAGTCACAATCTCATCAGGCATACAAACAGTACTGATCCAGATTAGGCCTAACCCTGCTAGTCACAATCTCACCAGGCATACAATTGGTACTGATACAGATTAGGCCTAACCCTGCTAGTCACAATCTCACCAGGCATACAATTGATACTGATACAGATTAGGCCTAACCCTGCTAGTCACAATCTCATCAGGCATACAATTGGTACTGATCCAGATAAGGCCTAACCCTGCTAGTCACAATCTCATCAGGCATACAATTGGTACTGATACAGATTAGGCCTAACCTGCTAGTCACAATCTCATCAGGTATACAAACAGTACTGATCCAGATTAGGCCTAACCCTGCTAGTCACAATCTCATCAGGCATACAAACAGTACTGATACAGATTAGGCCTAACCCTGCTAGTCACAATCTCATCAGGCATACAAACAGTACTGATCGAGATTAGGCCTAACCCTGCTAGTCACAATCTCATCAGGCATACAAACAGTACTGATCCAGATTAGGCCTAACCCTGCTAGTCACAATCTCATCAGGCATACAAACAGTACTGATCCAGATTAGGCCTAACCCTGCTAGTCACAATCTCATCAGGCATACAAACAGTACTGATCCAGATTAGGCCTAACCCTGCTAGTCACAATCTTATCAGGCATACAAACAGTACTGATCCAGATTAGGCCTAACCCTGCTAGTCACAATCTCATCAGGCATACAAACAGTACTGATCCAGATTAGGCCTAACCCTGCTAGTCACAATCTCATCAGACATACAAACAGTACTGATCCAGATTAGGCCTAACCCTGCTAGTCACAATCTCATCAGACATACAAACAGTACTGATCCAGATTAAGCCTAACCCTGCTAGTCACAATCTCATCAGGCATACAAACAGTACTGATCCAGATTAGGCCTAACCCTGCTAGTCACAATCTCATCAGACATACAAACAGTACTGATCCAGATTAGGCCTAACCCTGCTAGTCACAATCTCATCAGGCATACAAACAGTACTGATCCAGATTAGGCCTAACCCTGCTAGTCACAATCTCATCAGGCATACAAACAGTACTGATCCAGATTAGGCCTAACCCTGCTAGTCACAATCTCATCAGGTATACAAACAGTACTGATTCAGATTAGGCCTAACCCTGCTAGTCACAATCTCATCAGGCATACAAACAGTACTGATCCAGATTAGGCCTAACCCTGCTAGTCACAATCTCATCAGGCATACAAACAGTACTGATCCAGATTAGGCCTAACCCTGCTAGTCACAATCTCATCAGGCATACAAACAGTACTGATCCAGATTAGGCCTAACCCTGCTAGTCACAATCTCATCAGGTATACAAACAGTACTGATTCAGATTAGGCCTAACCCTGCTAGTCACAATCTCATCAGGCATACAAACAGTACTGATCCAGATAAGGCCTAACCCTGCTAGTCACAATCTCATCAGGCATACAAACAGTACTGATCCAGATTAGGCCTAACCCTGCTAGTCACAATCTCATCAGGCATACAAACAGTACTGATCCAGATTAGGCCTAACCCTGCTAGTCACAATCTTATCAGGCATACAAACAGTACTGATCCAGATTAGGCCTAACCCTGCTAGTCACAATCTCATCAGGCATACAAACAGTACTGATCCAGATTAGGCCTAACCCTGCTAGTCACAATCTCATCAGGCATACACACAGTACTGATCCAGATTAGGCCTAATCCTGCTAGTCACAATCTCATCAGGCATACAAACAGTACTGATCCAGATAAGGCCTAACCCTGCTAGTCACAATCTCATCAGGCATACAAACAGTACTGATCCAGATTAGGCCTAACCCTGCTAGTCACAATCTCATCAGGCATACAAACAGTACTGATCCAGATTAGGCCTAACCCTGCTAGTCACAATCTTATCAGGCATACAAACAGTACTGATCCAGATTAGGCCTACCCCTGCTAGTCACAATCTCATCAGGCATACAAACAGTACTGATCCAGATTAGGCCTAACCCTGCTAGTCACAATCTCATCAGGCATACACACAGTACTGATCCAGATTAGGCCTAACCCTGCTAGTCACAATCTCATCAGGCATACAAACAGTACTGATCCAGATTAGGCCTAACCCTGCTAGTCACAATCTCATCAGGCATACACACAGTACTGATACAGATTAGGCCTAACCCTGCTAGTCACAATCTCATCAGGCATACACACAGTACTGATCCAGATTAGGCCTAACCCTGCTAGTCACAATCTCATCAGGCATACAAACAGTACTGATCCAGATTAGGCCTAACCCTGCTAGTCACAATCTCATCCGGCATACAAACAGTACTGATCCAGATTAGGCCTAACCCTGCTAGTCACAATCTCATCAGGCATACAAACAGTACTGATCCAGATTAAGCCTAACCCTGCTAGTCACAATCTCATCAGGCATACAAACAGTACTGATCCAGATTAGGCCTAACCCTGCTAGTCACAATCTCATCAGGCATACACACAGTACTGATCCAGATTAAGCCTAACCCTGCTAGTCACAATCTCATCAGGCATACAAACAGTACTGATCCAGATTAAGCCTAACCCTGCTAGTCACAATCTCATCAGGCATACAAACAGTACTGATACAGATTAGGCCTAACCCTGCTAGTCACAATCTCATCAGGCATACAAACAGTACTGATCCAGATTAGGCCTAACCCTGCTAGTCACAATCTCATCAGGCATACAAACAGTACTGATCCAGATTAAGCCTAACCCTGCTAGTCACAATCTCATCAGGCATACAAACAGTACTGATCCAGATTAGGCCTAACCCTGCTAGTCACAATCTCATCAGGCATACACACAGTACTGATCCAGATTAAGCCTAACCCTGCTAGTCACAATCTCATCAGGCATACAAACAGTACTGATCCAGATTAAGCCTAACCCTGCTAGTCACAATCTCATCAGGCATACAAACAGTACTGATACAGATTAGGCCTAACCCTGCTAGTCACAATCTCATCAGGCATACAAACAGTACTGATCCAGATTAGGCCTAACCCTGCTAGTCACAATCTCATCAGGCATACAAACAGTACTGATACAGATTAGGCCTAACCCTGCTAGTCACAATCTCATCCGGCATACAAACAGTACTGATCCAGATTAGGCCTAACCCTGCTAGTCGCAATCTCATCCGGCATACAAACAGTACTGATCCAGATTAGGCCTAACCCTGCTAGTCACAATCTCATCAGGCATACACACAGTACTGATCCAGATTAGGCCTAACCCTGCAAGTCACAATTTCATCTTGGAGGTGACTGATCATGATCTGCACTTATTGCCGTGAAATCTATAATAATATACCATTACATGTTTATTGGCATACATTCTATCACAAATATAGCTAAGTCTAACAGAACATAAGGTGTAAAAGGCATTTACAGAGAAGTCCATTAAACAGTAATACAGCTGCATTATGCATATTTCAGCTAATTATATCACATAAGGAACGATAAACTATTATGTCTATATTGTAACATTTTACCAAGTGGTTTCATAATTCATAATAAGGATTGTCATGTTCATGGCAGGGATTATCTACATTCACAAGTTAATGATAATATCTATTGACATAACACCTGCGTATTAATCAAAACGAAAAAAAAAGAAAACCCATTAAAATGCCAGCATAAAATATACCTAAATATATCTATATATTATATGAATCATCTTTTAAATTAAGAAATAACAATAAAGTTTATATTGTAAGAAAATATAGCACCCAAACTCATTTATTGTAACATGGCTGAAATTCGTAGTATACAAACTTTGAAACCTTATGGATCAGTCGTATAGATGATGCTTGGATAAGAGATAAAATTTTATTCATTGAAGGCCAGTGGCAGAAGTAAGAATTTCGTATCAGATCAATATGGATAAACTAGAAGAAAACGGTACTCGGTTGCTGCTACATTCATGTATCAATTTTGGCACACTCTGTTACTATGTGCTTTGTTTAAATGTCTACCCCTTTCAATGGCTAAGTCGTGTGCTGAAACTCTGAATTAAGTTAAAGCTATTCTAAACTTGTTGTTTTTAACACAATCTAAATACTTTTCTATTTCTACTTGTTTGAACTTGCTGTATGTTTTAAGTCTGTTTCAACTGTTTATTGCGTAATGCCAATTCTGGTGATACATATCGAGGATTCATTGGTTTATCAGGTTAAAATTGTTTCTTGTAGTATCTAGGTTTATCCAGCAATTTGTTAAACCAATATCTTCTAATACTTTCTTGATGTTTGGTGCCCAATTTAGCCCCGCATAGTTATTGTCTTTGTTTGCGTCTATTCGAATCATGTTATATACCATTTTAGCAAGCGAAGTTTCTTCTTTTTTAAGTACTATAATCCAAAATTTTATCTTTATAATTTTTCTTTGTACTGACATTGGATAACTTCCTGTTTCACCGTATGAACATTCCATATAAGTATCTTTTCTAACACGGATATTTTTTCTCAATAATTTACAGTGGATAAGTTTGATGTTTTTAAATAAGTGATAACCAAATATTTCTGTTCCGTAATTAAGAATAGATCCGACTAGACTATCAAACAATTTACATGCTTCTTTTGTTATAGGCACTGATTGGTTAAATACAGTAAATAAATGCTGTAGAGCCTGTAATGAGTTTTCACTAGTTTTTACCTGGGCTTTTATCATTGTTTTGTTTGACAAGTGCTTCTCATAATCCTTTTAAAGTGATATTAGCGTCTAATTCCACATCATTAACGATTCTACAGTAGTCATCGTCGATGTCGCAATCATTGTGTTTTGTTTCGTTTTTTATTATTATCGTTGTTGTTATTACTTGCAAGTTCGGTGTTTATATTGTTGTTATTGATATTGTCCTTATCATTGTTGTTGTCGTTGTTGTTTCTATCATTGCTGTTGTTGTCATCGTCGTTGCCGTTGTAAATATTATTTGTATTTTCTGCCATGTTGGTATTTTCATCTGTTACAGATCTCGAAAGTGGTTTTACAATTCTGTGATGTACAGATTTTGGGCATGATTCTGTCTTCGCTTGTATTGTTTCTTAATTTTGTTCCAAAATTGTTTATGTTTATATTTACTTCATTTCGTTAGAGGTTTATATTATTCGAGAACAGTTTCTAGTTTAAATCAAAGTTTTGTAGATTGATGACATGTGATGTGAGTGGTATAATATTTACCATACAATTGTACACATCTTCATTTAAATTGGACACCGTGTTACTTATTCTTAGCCAAATTGTGTTCTTTGAAATCCATGTTTCTGTGAATAATATAATATAATAATATCTATCGCGACCTTTGCAAGGTAGCTGTTCGCAAGTAAGCTAGAGATGTATAGTTTAATATCATATATAGGCAGATAGCAATGGAGCGACTTATGACACGAAAGGTCAATTTGCGTCTGCTTTTGACATAGTATTAGTTAACTTAGTCCATTAGTGATGATAATGTGTATATACCAGACACTCGACACTTCACATTTCAACATAATACAGTATGGGACATACGACCGGTAAGAATTATAATCTAAATTCTTAAACACCTATCTATCATTAGCATAACAAACTGAATACAGAAAGGCACATCCAAAACACCATCGTTACATACCTGTTTACAAATGGATTGTCACAGATTGTTAGAGAGAAAATATACCGAACAAGAAAGTTTCTATTCGCCAATACTTACACTGAAGTGTGCGAATGTTTATGCGATCAATTTGAATGACATTATTTAAAAAAGGGATATTTTTGGCCTCCAAAAACATTTTTGAAAACAAATAATATTTGTTCCCTTTTTTACCTTAAAGTTGTATGAGATTTTTTGCACTGTCATGTAAAAAAGCATGATATTTGTCAAACTTAAGATCAATTAACAGATTGTTGTCTTTACATGTGGTATCCGACAGTTTGGGCAACAGAATATCTTCTTAATCCTAAATAACCAAATAAGTCACTGTTACCTGAAAATGCCATGCAAAGTGCTGTTTATTGCTGTCCCAGGTCTCTGAAGCATAAATCTTCACTCGTCATTGCAAACAGGTACATGTCTTTCCTGCAGAGTTAGCTTTATTTAACAATATTATTTTTGACAATAATTCGTTTGTTTGTAACAAGAAACGTATGTTAACGTTACCGAAATAAAGAATCTGTCTGTCTGTCTGTCTGTTTTTAAAACGAAGAAAGACAGTGACAATTTACTTTTGAGATCACATTATATCTTCATCCGGGTAGTCAGCTCTGACATCGAAAAGTATTGTTTGTGATCATTGTCATTATAATTTATAGGTTTGGAAAGAATGAACATTCAAAGTAATTCGCAATGTGTATTGGCTAACACTATAGTTAGGGTCGTGTTGACTTTCACTCAAATCTATGAATCTATGCAGATATTTCCAACTGGTATAATATTGTTACATGCAATTGATATAGGCAAACTGTCGGATACCACCATTAAAACCAACTGTTCAAATAAAAGCAGCGAGTTAAATTGTTGAGGAAAAATGCGATCACGTGTTTATCAAATATTTACGTACATGTGTTTCATTGTAGAAATGGTTTATTTACCACTGTTAGTTTTATAGTAATAAGGCTTTCACCAAATTGCCAACCACACACTGCATGGAACATATGTCATATGCACTATTTGGGCCGGGGAGTTGGGGGGGGGTGGGGGGGGGGGGGGGGGGGGGGTGGGGAATAATTCAAAAACAAAACAACACAACAAACAAATTATATAAAAGACTCGGCTCTGCAATATACGAGTTTTGATCAAAACACAACACCATAGGTATGAAGTGTAATAACTCTAAGCCCGTAAAGCATGGACTGATCAGGTAAAGATAAATAGTATAGGTCGAGATCAGCCAGTTAGCGCTGTGAGCTGTGTGATCAGGATCTGCACTATTTGCTGCTGAGCAACAAGTAACATGTTACTTTACCCTTATTGGATGCACAGTGCAAGTATGTTAGTTTTGTACTGTTTATAAATAAATGTAGCATAAAAAGGGATAATATGCATACAGTGAACTTGCCGCGTGCCTAAGGACGACTGGAGCGTGGATTGTCGTGTGCAAATATGGCGATGACGGGACCTAGGAACACACTAATTAAATAGTTTAAAACTTTCTAAATATCTAGTGTGCAGTCCAGGGCGGTGCCGAGTCAAAGATGAAAGGTACAGACGATGTATGAGACTGTCATGAAGGCCTATCTCATGACAAAGGCCCGCCATGCTGCTTTTGTTGCCAATGTATTTAAAGCCCACCGCCGTCTAGTATCAAAGTCGTAAAAGGCAACTGCGTGTGTTTGTCGCCGTTTGTAATGGTGGCGAAGGTGATGAGGATATTCGAATCCTTAAACTTTCGGTCCATCAGACATGTCGTCGATCATTCCTCTGCGCATGTCTGGCGCGCGCCGCACACGTGTTCACAGCGCCGCGTCAAATCCTCGTTTTAAAATAGTTTTATTTTTATATCAACCACGTCATACCAATTAGAACTGAAATGCGATTTACATTTTTAAAACCCTTCAACAGTTTAAAGAAAAGACGTAAAGACTTCCATTGCAACTTTTAGAATTCTCCTCGAGTGGCTAGTCAATCTATGCAATGCGTTGAATAGAAGGCAATCGAGTTGAAATAAAATTATTCAAATGACGTAATGAGTCGACGAAAAAGGACAAATTGAAGTCGGAAGACTTTCTACAGGCTGTCAGACTGCATTAATATGTTGACCAATTCTCCTCAGTTTCGCTCTGCTGATTCTTGCTACAATGACTCACGAAGCGTTTAACGTAATACGAACAATTCATTGCATGAAGTAGAAATAGTGAACTATTTTAAGATATTCACTGAAACTATGTGTAACACGGATGCGCCATTTCATGATTTGTTGTGTTAAACGTCCTGTCGACAATTAGCTTTTCATCTGCGTTTCCTATGCTATAATTTAATAGGAACATATATTAGCAAATTATTTTGAGTCAACATATTTTAAGCAGCGATGAAATACCAACATAGAGGATTGTACGCAGTTCAAGAACGCGTATGCATTTATTTTACATCCATAGATGCTCTTACATAAATGCATATCCACAGAGGATCAATCAGAGATGCATATCCACAGAGGATCAATCAGAGATGCATATCCACAGAGGATCATTTAGAGATGCATATCCACAGAGGATCAATCAGAGATGCATATCCATACAGGATCAATCAGAGATGCATATCCACACAGGATCAATCAGAGATGCATATCCACAGAGGATCAATCAGAGATGCATATCCACACAGGATCGATCAGAGATGCATATCCACACAGGATCGATCAGAGATGCATATCCACAGAGGATCGTTCAGAGATGCATATCCACAGAGGATCAATCAGAGATGCATATACACAGAGGATCAATCAGAGATGCATATCCACAGAGGATCAATCAGAGATGCATATCCACAGAGGATCAATCAGAGATGCATATACACAGAGGATCAATCAGAGATGCGCATAAAATTACGATTGTAGTATACAGAAATGCACATCCATGGAGACTCATACAGGAAAGCACATCTGTAACCACTCTCACAGGAATGCACATCTCCGAAGCTGTTCACACAGGAAAGCACATTTCTAGCGCAGCTGATATAGAAATGCACATCTCCGATGCTGTTCACATAGGTAAGCACATCTCCAAAGTTGCACACACAAAAACACTTCTCCAAGGCAACTTACACAGCAATACACATCAAAGCTGCTAAACAGAAATGAATAAATTTTCAGCATAGTTTGAATTATATTCTGTTTAACACTTCAGCAAAGATTACTTAATAAATTCAAAATACTCAAAAACGTTAATTAAGCAAGGAAAAAGTAAAGAAAGTAAAGAGAATTCACAGTAGATCACATGTATTCATGCATTTATTCAAATATACTCTCAAGACCACCTAAATAATAAATAATAAGCAATAAAAAGAAGTCCAAGCATATACGATGCCAAAGCTATTGTGTGGTGTTGATGGCTATTCCAACATTCGTACATGATACTTGTATTGTGTTTGTAAAATTCTATCAAGCGTACATGATGCTGAAGCTATTGTGTGGTGTTTGTGTATATTCCATCTATCGTACATCATGCCAAAGCTAAATTGTGTTGTGTTTGTGGCTACTCCATCAATCGTACATAATGCCAAAGCAAATGTGTGCAATGTGTGGCTATTCCATTAAGCGTACATAATGCCAAAGCTAATGTGTGCAGTGTGTGGCTATTCAGTTAAGCGTACATAGTGCCAAAGCTAATATGTGGAGTTGGTGCCCAATCCATCAAACCTACATAATGCCAAAGCTAATGTGTGGAGTTTGTGGCTATGCCATCAGGCGTACATAATGCCAAAGCTAATGTATGGAGTTTGTAACTTTGCCATCAAGCGTGCATAATGCCAAAGCTAATGTATGGAGTTTGTAACTATGCCATCAAGCGTACATAATGCCAAAGCTAATGTATGGAGTTTGTGGCCATTCCATCAAACTACTTAATTCCAAAGCTAATGTGTGGAGTTTATGGTTGTTCAATCAACCTTATCTTGTCACTGGATCAGGCGGCCAGAAGATGTACGGCATTTAAAAGTACAGGTAAGAAACATTAAAGCCGTATTATTTCAGAAAGAAATGTTATTGGTTCAAAACTTTTCGAAGAAGAAGTACCTTCCAAAGTCACTGACTATTGTACATAATTTAATGTATTTTTCACTTGGAATGCATAATAAAACTTCATTAAACCAACACGTGACAAGACTCAGTGACGTGGTCAGTAGAGTGCTGAGCTGCTATAAAAGAGGTGCAATGTTCGACTTATACACAAAACAATACTTTTGGAAGTACTACCTTTCTTGCTCACTTCTCATTCTTCCGTTTTTATATCAACATTTCCTACATTTTATCGCCGAGTTTGTTTAAAGTATTTATTTTAAACCAACGACATTTTAAATCTAATAGATGAAGTAATGAACGTGTCTGTTAGCGATATTATGAACTTAAGGATAACCACTAACTACTAGGGTAAACATGATACACGCTACATTTCTCATGAAACAACTTTATCGTGGACAGTTTGATACACTATAAATGTATGTTTTAAATTCCTAAATATGTTAGTTAAACTAATGAAACTTAACATTTCATAACAACATTTTGTAAAACGTAAAGGAGGCATTTTTCTAGTTTCAACATAAGAACAAAACAGTTTCTTGAAGAAATGCATTAGAAAGGTGAGCTGTTCTGTAAACACAACTTAATTTTACTCTCTGTCTTCTTAGATATAACAGAATTCGGGTGAGTTATGGAACCTATTTTTCATTGCCGGCATTTGGTTGGCTGCAGATAACGGCACGCGCCGAGTGTAGTTCGCGGAGTGTCATTGCACCACTCAACAGGAGCCCGGCCGAAGATAAATGGAAACTGAAAAATCTATGAGCTTCATAATCCACCTTTGTATAAACATTTAACTCTGATTTATTATCTTCGAGTTCATACTCGAATTAAACTGTCAAAAAACGAACGGGTTTTCATGAGACGGTGTAGAGCTAAATTGTATATCGATTGTTTAGCTCGGTTTATGGACTCGTGTTCTGTGGCGCGTTGCTATGCATTCCGGTACTCGAGTTCGGCGCGTGGCTCTGTTTGGACAGGTGCATAGAAACCGCCTCATTGTCCGGCCATCAGTTTATAATTAATATGCGCTCAATATTACCTGTAAACCCACAAGGTACCGAGCGCCGCAAAATACGGGTCAACGAGATAGAATGGGTCGCTTGAGTAATGGACGATTTTTTTTTATTTCTTCAAGAGTAGGAGCTTACTTTCTCTCATTTGTAGTTATTGTAGACATTCACGCGCTATTTCTGCGTCTATGATAATATCCACTTCAGTGGAAGATAGTTTGTAAAGGGGGTAATTAAAGTTCATTATTTAACAAGCCACGTGGGTGTGGTTATCCATGATGCATTGCATCATGACACTCGCGGACAGTTCTACTCTAGTAACTAATATGACACGCCTAGTTTTAAAGTTTTCTAAAAGATCACCTAAGGAAGACAGCTTACTAGTAAAGATTGCTGGCGAAGTAAAACCTTCATTCGAACAATAAAATACACAATATTTAAATCTTATTATTAATGAAAATGGTACAAATGTAAACACAGGTAAAATAATGTGAAAAGGGAAATACAAACATAGTGATGGGAACATATCAAGGAAGGATTGTATGGTAAAGATGTGGGATGGAAAGTTGAACGTATTGACAATCAATAGAAATTGGATATAGATATATCATAAATCAAGATACATGGTAAGATAAAAAATCGATTTTGCAAAAAAAAATCAATGTATTGGATATTAAAAAAATCTCATAGAATAGACTATTCAGAGTAAATCAAGCGCAGCCCGTTTCTCATGGGCATGTCAGGGTCACGTGGCACAGTTCACATCATAACACATCCATCCAGCCTCTCAATGGTATATTTATTGATTTTTTTCTTCAAATTTATTGTCTGTTTGGGGACAAAAAATCACCCTGTCTTTGATGTGAAGATTTATTGTCTGAGTAATTGTAAGACTATAAATACGAATGTTGTTGTATCCCTTGTCAGTTAATGGGTACACTTCGGGTATAAATATCCCGCGACGTGTGTCGTCTCTTTGTATTTGACTTAACTCACGCATAATCAATTCACCCCAGCACACTAACCACAATACCATAGATGCATATCTCAGTCGTCCTACCACCCATTAATGCCACTCCATAAAGAGGTGTCCATCTAACATTATTCATTGACCAGTGGTCAGTGAAAAAATGGGACTCAAGGGGTTCTCACTTTCTCATTTCTCAATTTTAACACATCTTGCGCCTACTTTTTGCAATGATATTAAAAAATTCAAAAGGGAATGTGACTCCTGGTGGCATTTATTAATTTGCATCAGTTCTCAGGTAGAGCCTAATGTATGGATAGCACAGGGTGAGGTGTTCGATTGAGGATATGATATATTGCTATATCATAAGGTGTGAGCGCTAACCATTATCGAGTTTAGGCCTTTTTTCAATTCTGTCTCCTGGTCAGAAAACTGGCGGGCGCCCTGTCCCGCCAATCCGAATAGAGACACACAAAAACATACAAAAAATACGACGCCACTGAAAATAAAAATCCCAACCTCTTGGACGCTTGCGACAATGTTTGCCTCCCGGACGATCTCCGCTTCAAAGGTTAACGTCCAGTCAGGGTCAATATTACAAGGTGGGAGGTGTTAAAATTCTCTTTTTATAATTTAATAATTTCAACTTTTACATCCCCGAACCATGTTTTAGAAAAATAGAAACATCCGCTCTACTTTCTTTCCTGGTGAAATAATTATGTATACAGCCGGCTGTAAAGGTTTCATAAAATTGTCCTTAGTCTTTCCTGAGCGATAGTATGTCGACAAAGAGTCCCCTGATCTTACAAGTGTCCTTTGGGGACGGTGGGTCAGTTTACAGACCATAACAGGCGATCATGTGAAGTAATTTCGTCAGGTGTAGACGCCGGGTCCATTTTCCCTAAACTCAGCATCTTATTACATTCTGTTTTGTCCAGCCGTTAAAGCCCAATGACTCATTTACATAAAAAATACGCCGCATCCGGTCCTTAAACAATTTCTTAAGCGTGTACGAAGGAATAGAATAAATCCGAATGGGAGTAGGTTTTCTCCAAATTATATTCTCCCCGCTTTTCTCTTTTTTTGGAAAACATTTTCCACATCCGGGTAACCCTGCCATTATGCCACGTGATACTCTATCATGGTGTTTCGGCCGCTTGTATTCAAGATGGCGGAATCAAGTATGTCAATTTTGGTGTTTTATGGGGCTCCGTTGTTAAGAATCTCCGCTAATTAAGTTTGAGTTCTGTTTTATTTCTTCCGAATGTATGGGACACGCATCCACGCTATATTCAATGGATATTTTTCCCACCGAGCATTTCTAGTCCATTACACAATATACCCTCATTATACCGGCTGATTAGTCTTGATTTGTCCTAATTCATGTTGTCATGAGAAATCGTATATCATGACAGTTCATTGTAACAAAGATGTCATTTCTCCTTTTTCAATGGATCGGCCCGATAGGCATTTTGAGTCCAACAATTTTCTCCGACTTTATTGTCTTAGAACGATGTGAATATGGCCAGTAGCTGAATCGTCGACATACCTAGAGCGTTAACAGAGTTACAACATTGATTATCAATATAATGACGGGGAGACTTTATGGTGTTTTTATCGGAAATATAGTCAACAGTCCCGCCAAAACCCGAACACCTGCATGTCTCCCATTCAACAGAGGATCCCTTCTGATTTCAGACTGTGTACCTCTATTACATTGGCTCCATGACATATTGGTGCTAAAACGCATCTTCTCATTTGTATCTGCATAGTGTAGGTGGTATCAGTTTGGACCGTTTATTTTTCTGTCAAACAACCAATTATTGTTACCAGTTGCAAGATCCCGCAAAATGCTGTCTTTTGATGGCCAACATCTCTGTGAAAAGTAAATGCTATTTTTAAAGCTAAGAAACCCAAGTGACAACTTTTAAGATCACTTTATATCGTCATCCGGGTAATCCGCTCTGATGTCGATATCTATTTTAGTCAAATCTACATTTACCGTTTTATAGATTTTGGGAAGAATGAACATCTAGAGTGATTATGTTACGAGCTGTACCGTCTTATAATTACAATTAATCTTATTTCTTTCGTTGTGTGGTAAATAACATCAGGAAAATTGACGAAGAAAGGAAGTCTTAGACGTTATAGATGTAAAACATTGCTTTGATTCTAATGTGTTTCAATTTCATTTATTTATCGGCACGCACTATCTATCTCTACATCGTATGTGTGGCTTGTTTTTTCTGAAACATCTTTATTAATATAAAGATGTATTGACCATGTGTAGAGTCACCACTTTGAGGGTTGGAGTAAACGTTTACCGGAACATCCAAATTAGAAAGACTTGTCAAAGTTGAATTATAATGACTACGTTCTCATAACGAACTTCACAAAACCGTACGCTTAAATAATAAAATATTTGCGTATTGGTAGATACACATTTGTATCTACATGTATGTACATTTGCAAATATATTGCTAGTACATAATATTGAACAAAGTAAAAGTGGTTTCTTTCAAATTTAACATTCAAAAGCGAACCATTCAATTTCCAATAAAGCCAGCCAGTGTAAGTGTCTCTAGGTTGTTTGGCCTTTCTCCCATTTTGATATTCATATGTTTCAGCCCAGGCCGGGTCTGTTTGATCAGAGACTCCGCTTAAGCTTCTCATATCTTATCGGCCCTCTTATAGTCTTTATAGTTTATTAATATTCTCACTTTTGCTTTAGAGCAAACACACGCCTTTGTGTGGGTAGTCATTTTAATATTTGTAATGATTGTTGGAGAGGGCTAAACGCAAATCTCAAAGGGTCTAAACTGTGAAAACAGACACCGTTGCTGATTCGTTTGTTTTCGAATTTCGTTCTCCATTTCACTTGATATAATGATAATCGACCGATTGGAGTTCTAAACGCCTCTTTATCATATTTTTGTTGTGGAAATAACAAAACTTTATCAGATAATAGAATTTTAATGGTAAATACTTCGGACCGCACGAAAGTCGGATAAAATACGACTTAACAGTACTTGACGTTTCGGTTCCATTGTCGCACGAACTGCTTTGTTACGGCAGAATTTCTTTGGTCTTTGAGTTTATTGGAAGTTTGATATGTCATTTTAACCTTTAGGAACGGATGTCCGTTGTCGAAATGAATTATTTCCTACCAAATACAAGTGTTTACCTGATTTGTATCAGGGAATGGGGACAATGATTTGGGTAAAATGTTGAAAAATATCAAGAGTCTAGTCTTGTTTATGACAAATGGTCAACCTGGTTGTATTACAATACAAACCACAATACAGACACTAGCACTGGTGGCATTGCTTTGAACTGGGTCAATAAACGGATTTTAGGGAGAGGATTCCTTTGATAAAAATGGCAAGGATAATTACAATAACAATTTATTAAAGATGATGTGTACAAACTGTTATAGGATTTTCGTTTCCACAAAAGGTTTTATTAAATAGTTTTTACAAATCCCTTTAGTAGGATGGTATCAGCGACCCATTTGAAATCAATATACATAATATATGGTTAGTATAGTTTACTAATTAAAGAGAATACGTTTATACATTAGCTAAACTCTAAGTATAATTAACATTGTTATATGGGAGTTCAAGCATATTCAATTACAGTTGATTAGTCAAATAGATAATTTTGTCATAATTGGGCATGCATTTACGTGAAAAATAACCATGTCACGTGGGGTAAAAGCTTATACATTTTTGACTATGGAAGATAAACATTCAATCTAAATCAATAAGGTTTCAGTCATTGAAAAGCTTAAACAATAAGAATATGAATGTAATTTACCCTAGTGGTACACTAGGTGGAGTTCAAGTACAACTCTTTAAAAACACTTGAGACGTAGACATGTGAAGATGCCAGGTATTCAATGGTTTGCTGGACATCGTGCTGTGAGAGGTCCTTTACAGATCATTTTATTAATTTAGCTATTTCTTATTTTTGTCTTGTTTTTGGTTTCCACAGTAAGATAGTGAGCTAAGAAACGTGGAACCATCTTAACGCGACAAGAAGTAAAAGCAGTGAATCTTATATGTAATATTCAAACGGAGAGCTAATTAAAGTTAAACAGAAAGAAGTGAAGACATCAGAGCGACACAAATATGAAATCAATCGAACTTAGGAGATTTTGAAGGAGCTGGGTCGCAAGATAAAAGGCTTCGCATGTCATAGTTCATAGCTAGACGTGTGCTGCTGACCTGATGGGGACAATGACAGGACAACGGACAATTGAGAGTTCTTCATGGAAATTGGCGTTCCCGTGGAAACCAGTAAAATTTATTTCGGATAATTTGACTTGTACAGTATGATAGTGAAGCGATGTATTCCAAAAACACGATTTATCGCTCTCGTATGATTAACCGATTAGCGCAACATCAAAGAGTCCGGACAGCTAGCCCGGCAAGAGGGCTGGGACACTTGCCGGGACACAGGGTGGCTATGTGTCCATCATAGGAATCTACCAACTGATCCGCCTGATGAAGTGCTGCGAGAAAAACGGTAGCTGATCATTAGTTATCTGTGTTTGCCGACGGATAAGTCCCGACACGTGAAGATAATTCCTTAACAAACTGCTCGTCGTGAGGTGCTAATTCCGAAATATGAGATAAATTTGTCTGATGTGGTGCTTTGAAAACAATACCTGAAACCGCAAGCTGAAAAGTCTGTTTGGTAACAAGATTTTTCAGAATGATGAATAGTGACCTTATGTGGACCGCGAACATTAAAAATCCCTACCTGTAGTGAAAAATGTATCCAGGACGATTTATTAATGATACGTGTAATGCTCATCAGGTATTTTATCTCTTGACTTGCACCTCGAATTGATCCGGATTGTCAACAGCGTGTTTAAACAAGTTATGTTTTTAGATAATGGCTTATATTGATACACAGTCATAATTTGCATGCAAAAGAATAAATTATCTGTGATGATGAAAGATGTGTTCTATTTGGCGACGTTCTATGAAAGTTTTGTGACGTTGAGACGGAGACATTTTCTGGCGCCAGTTTTTGATCCTTACCGTTTAACCATTTTAATTAATAATTCCATGTCAGCGTTTAACTGACATTGCATACCACTTTTGTAGACTTCATAATATTAATAATTATTGTTAAAACGTTTATATTTACGTGTGCAAATAGATTGCTTCTACACACCATGTAGCAATGGGGCGAGGGAGGGTAAAAACTTATTAAATAAATAAAACAACCAAATATTCCACAAAGGTAGTGATGTTTGACGTCTCACTAATAGCGACGGTGTTCACTAGAAACAGAACATTGCCCTGACTGTAAACGGACATTCTTATCACATGTGTCGTATCACCATGTCTCAGTTCAAAATCCGAAACAAGGGTCATACAGTCGTGACCCTTATGCCGATAGTAACACAAAAATATAAATTCTTAGTTCAATTTATTTTACCCGTGCCATCCATTTTACCGGGTTCGATATTCTACATGTTGAAATTATCAAGGTGTATTAATCAAGGCTGATCTGGAGCTACACACTGCGTGTGATTTGCCAATTAATGTTTAGAAATGGTAATGTAATTAAAATGTAATTAAGTAGTTCCCTACTCGATTGTGTAGGCAGTGTATCTATTATGAAACCTTAGACTCTCTATGAGTAGTACTAAATGTGATTTTAAGGTATTTAGTGTAATAAAAATTGACAGAATTTACATTATAGAAATTGAATTAGAACTGATGTGGTGTATACTTTAATGTAGACGTATATGCTAATTTTAAGAAAATTATCTATCCAGTTTTGCATTTATGGATATTTCTTTCTTACATTGGTATTTCAATTCAACAGTTTATTGCATTTGGGTATTTTACGGCAAGACAAAATACATGCATGCATAAAGTGACAAGGGCAGAGGACATGGAATTATCTGATGAGCAAATAAAATGTAATAATAATCACGATCTCATTTTATAAACAAACTACAGGTACCTTGAAATGTTTCTTTTTATTTCTTCTGAGTTGACTTTCTTTAATGTAACGAACTCTTGCTTAGGAGGCCAAGTATAATATTAACTTTTTAAATAAAGAGAACGTAATTGTGAACATTTAGGGCATATAAATAAAAGTGAAATTCTGTTTCTGTTTGTTTTAAATTGCAGTTTCTGCACAATCTTTCATTTCTATTTGTATTATAATTTTTATCCTTTTCAATTTCAAGTTCATGTGTTGAAAGTATTTAAGGTGTCTCTTTTTAGAAATAAAAACACACACTAAATATTATGTTATATCCTCTTTAGGAGAGGTGTATTGCTATTGAGTATCGTTTTGAAACAAATTATAGCATTACACAAACCAACCAAACATAGTTAAACCAACAAAACATGCCACTAGATTGGTTTGACTCAAACTATCCCAAATATGTAATGAAATGCTTACAAACCCAACATATTTAAGACTGATTTTACAATTTGCTATCTTCTTATTGTGCTTTATTACAAAATTACCGAGCTCTTGATAGCCAAAACGATTTATTTCAGAGTTGTCCAAACTTTCTATTAAACATTTATTTTGGTTGATGCTGCAACATAAAAATAAAAAAAGTTACACATGGTTTTCAAAAGCTTGATGCTACAAAGTAACTCATTTGTTAATAAATTGATAACAAATCATACAATCAAAATGTATTTACAAAATAAAAATTAAAAACAACACGTGTTTTTTTCTTCTTCTTAATTCTGGAAGTGTTGATGCTTATATAATTGTCCAAAATAAAAATAAGAAGAAAAGACGTGTGTGCTTATACCGGGATTTGATCCTCAACCCTGAGCTTTGAAGCATTTTAACGCTTATTTTGATACCATTCAATTGGAGTTGCAGCATTATATATTCTCTACCTTTATCACAAATGTGTAACTATTTGCTGTGTCTGGAACGCCTCCATTTCTCGACACACAGTCAATGAACGCCTAGAAAATACAAATCAATTTGTTTTCATGTAGATCGGACCAATATCGTTTTTAAGGATTTTTATTATTTTGGAAAATGTCTTAGTAGTTCTGAATTACGAAATAAATATCACATTCTGATATAAGACTGTCAGTTCTTATGTTTGGTTTAACACCAGACCAAGACACAGCCAATTCCAGAAGTGGCCTAATATTCCGATGGAGAATTGCTTTTATTAACCCACGCCTTCCACCTTATGGTATTTGGAAAGCAAAACATTAGATTAATCTCCTTGTTTACGGTCAATTTATATGGGTAGATCCACCACAGGCTGTCCCGGTGTCAAGAAAACTTAAACAGAAAATAGTATCATGTCAAATGTTGTTGGTATTCTATCTCTGTGAAACCAACATATTGTCCTCATAGTCTGCAGATGATATAATTATTGATGGTGAAATGAAAAACGCTAAAGTAATTAAACAAACAGATCAATATCGTTCATTTTCTATTTTTATATATAGATCACCAGGCAGGGCCAACCACATCAACCAAGTGCAAATCACTGGAAAGTAAACACATGTTTCTGGAACGCCTTCTGATGTTTCCATTGGACATTCTTGCACGGGAAGCCAATAGGAAAATGCCAGGAATATCCGCCACCTGGTTGCAGAACTCCTTGGAAAAACCAATAGTCGATATGGTTCCAAATTATCGGAAGAGTTAAGCAGTTTCCCAGGGCGCCCAACAGCTGACATGTTCAATGTATTTGTTTCTGGAATTGTCGCAGAGTTTCAAGCAGCCAGTTGCAAGCTGCTGTTATTGGCCCATGCTGGTCCCCACGGTTCAATAGCCGAGATTCTCTGGATAGACACCGGGGGAGTTCCGGATACATTAGAATTCCGATACTCTCGGATGCCTTCACACGCTTCCAAGAATTAATTCGTAGCTTTAAAGCGGTTTTGTGCTTTTTACTATGACTTCAATTTTGTAGACTATTACTTTGCCTGCCAAACAAGAGTTGGTCAGTCTGCCTAATCAAGATTTGCTCTGTTTGCTAGGCCTGTCTGATTAGGATCTGCTCTGTTTGCTAAGGCTGTCTGATTAGGATCTGCTCTGTTTGCCAGGGCTGTCTGATTAGGATCTGCTCTGTTTGCTAGGCCTGTCTGATTAGGATCTGTACTGTTTGTTGGGAGCTGTCTGATCAAGATCTGCTCTGTTTGCTAAGGCTGTCTGATTAGGATCTGCTCTGTTTGCTAGGGCTGTCTGATTAGGATCTGCTCTGTTTGCTAGGGCTGTCTGATTAGGTTCTGTACTGTTTGTTGGAAGCTGTCTGATCAAGATCTGCTCTGTTTGCTAGGGCTGTCTGATCAAGATCTGCTGTTTGCCAGGGCTGTCTGAGTAGGATCTGTACTGTTTGCTAGGGCTGTCTGATCAAGATCTGCTCTGTTTGCTATGGCTGTCTGATTAGGATCTGCTCTGTTTGCCAGGGCTATCTGCTTAGGATCTGCTCTGTTTGCTAAGGCTGTCTGATCAAGATCTGCTCTGTTTGCTAAGGCTGTCTGATTAGGATCTGCCCTGTTTGCTAAGGCTGTCTGATTAGGATCTGCTCTATTTGCTAGGGCTGTCTGATTAGGATCTGCTCTGTTTGCTAAGGCTGTCTGATTAGGGATCTGCTCTGTTTGCTAAGGCTGTCTGATTAGAATCTGCTCTGTTTGCTAAGGCTGTCTGATTAGAATCTGCTCTGTTTGCTAAGGCTGTCTGATCAAGATCTGCTCTGTTTGCTAAGGCTGTCTGATTAGGATCTGCTCTGTTTGCTAAGGCTGTCTGATTAGGATCTGCTCTGTTTGCTAAGGCTGTCTGATTAGGGTCTGCTCTGTTTGCTAAGGCTGTCTGATTAGGGATCTGCTCTGTTTGCTAGGCCTGTCTGATTAGGATCTTTACTGTTTGTTGGGAGCTGCCTAATCAAGAACTGCATTGTTTGCTAGGACCGTCTGGAAAATATCTGCACTATTTGCTGTGAGCTGTGTGATCAGGATCTACATTGTTTGCTGGGAGCTGTGTGATCAAGATCTACATTGTTTGCTGGGAGCTGTGTGATCAAGATCTTCATTGTTTGCTGTGAGCTGTGTGATCAGGATCTACATTGTTTGCTGGGAGCTGTGTGATCAGGATCTACATTGTTTGCTGGGAGCTGTGTGATCAGGATCTACATTGTTTGCTGGAAACTGTCTGAACAGGATCTGTCATGTTTGCTGTTAGATGTTTAATCAGGATCTGCACTGTTTTCTGGGGCTATTGTGTTCATGGTCTGCATTGCTTACTTGGAACTGACTGATCAGGATCTACACTGTTTGCTGGGGCTATTGTGTTCATGGTCTGCATTGCTTACTTGGAACTGACTGATCAGGATCTACACTGTTTGCTGGGGCTATTGTGTTCATGGTCTGCATTGCTTACTTGGAACTGTCTGATCAGGATCTGCACTGGTTGCTGGAAGCTGTTTGATCAGGATATGCACTGGTTGCTGGAAGCTGTCTGATCAGGATATGCACTGATTGATGGAAGCTGTCTGATCAGGATCTGCACTGGTTGCTGGAAGCTGTTTGATCAGGATATGCACTGGTTGCTGGAAGCTGTCTGATCAGGATATGCACTGATTGCTGGAAGCTGTCTGATCAGGATCTGCACTGGTTGCTGGAAGCTATCTGATCAGGATATGCACTGATTGCTGGAAGCTGTCTGATCAGGATCTGCACTGGTTGCTGGAAGCTGTTTGATCAGGATATGCACTTGTTGCTAGGAGCTGTCTGATCAGGATATGCACTGATTGCTGGAAGCTGTCTGATCAGGATATGCACTGATTGCTGGAAGCTGTCTGATCAGGATCTGCACTGGTTGCTGGAAGCTGTTTGATCAGGATATGCACTTGTTGCTAGGAGCTGTCTGATCAGAATCTGCACTTGTTACTGGGAACTCTCTTATCAGGATCTGCGCTTGTTGCTGGGAGCTGTCTGATCAGGATCTGAATTGGTTGCTAAGAGCTGTCTGATCAGAATCTGCACTTGTTAGTGGGAACTCTCTGATCAGAATCTGCACTTGTTAGTGGGAACTCTCTGATCAGGATCTGCGCTTGTTAGTGGGAACTCTCTGATCAGGATCTGCGCTTGTTAGTGGGAACTCTCTGATCAGAATCTGCGCTTGTTAGTGGGAACTCTCTGATCTGAATCTGCACTTGTTAGTGGGAACTCTCTGATCAGGATCGGCGCTTGTTAGTGGGAACTCTCTGATCAGGATCTGCGCTTGTTAGTGGGAACTCTCTGATCAGGATCTGCGCTTGTTGCTGGGAGCTGTCTGATCAGGATTTGCACTTGTTGTTGGCAGCTTTCTGATCAGGATCTGCATTGGTTGCTGGGAGCTGTCTGAGCAGGATTTGCACTGGTTGCTAAGAGCTGTCTAATCAGGATCTGCACTTGTTGCTAAGAGCTGTCTGATCAGGATCTGCACTTGTTGCTAAGAGCTGTCTGATCAGGATCTGCACCGGTAGCTGTATATAAGTTATATGTGTACCTTTTCATGCAGTCGTTAGCATATAACATGAATTAAGAACAGCATATTCTCCAGTGTAGGATGATCAGTGTTAATGATTGTTGGTGGTTAATGTTGCAGTGTTCATCATTAATATCCTGCAGCTGTTGCTGTGTTTGTTTTGTCGTAGTGGGGGCGGTTTTCTGTACATGCAGCGTCCCATTAGTTTATACACAATATCCATTTTGCAATTAAAGTATTACTAGTGTCACATTGTGTGCTTATCCCCAAAAAATGCCTGCTTCTAGGAAAAACTATCCAACAAAAGAAATTGATTCCGTTAACACTTAGATAAAATTTACTGTTATGACCAAAAATAAATGTCATTTATTCAAAATAAATACACAGCCCGTCTTTACAAAACCACTTGTTCATTTTGTATGGTTTATTTCGTCGTAAATATTTATACGACTTTTTTCCAGACCAATGCGATGCATTTGGTATGTTCAGAGATCCTGTAGACTATGTTGTATTAAGTGATGTAAGACTTCAAACACTTTAACTGAAACCACGAAAACGAAACAATTGAAATAAAGCACGAATGTATTGCTGAATGTCCGGTTTGTTTGAAGGTGGTTATTACGTCTTCAGTGAGTACCCTTTTCACGAATGGTGATGGACTAGAGCTTTATATTGAATATGGTCACCCGTCAATCAAAGACCTTCTATTTAGTGATACTGTTTGCTGTTGGTTGTTATTGTTGTTGTTGCTACTGATTTGTTATAATTGTGGAAATATAATATATATTATTATATAGCATAATATATAATTTGCCCGGTACGCTACATCGATTATGTCAGCTGAAGCTAGTAGGTTTTGCGAAAAAACGTTCATATTCCTACTGTTGCTAAGCAGTGTCGCTATGCCTGTTGCTACTATAAGCACCCGCTAAATAGCATTGTTTGCAGCATGATTATTAGAAATGTGAGAACAAAAGAGACGAACACACAATATTCATGTACAATTAACTGTTGTTCAGTATAAACGTAATAGGTAAATGTCGAGTGGGATTTCTTTTTTGGCATAAAAATATTAGATTATTCTAAGAAAATGTTTATATGTTTAATTTGGCCTTTATATTGGCGGGATAGTTTAAGTCTGGCTGTTTATACATTGTCCCCTTTGAGTTGTCATATAATTTACTGGGTGATATTATTTTCAGCCCAAACCTCTAAGTTTCCGCCATAACTTTTCTACATGACGCTAATATAATATGCATACGTGTTCTGCACCTGCAGCCTGGTCTGCGAATCAGAAGCCAGCTTTTAGGTCACGTGGTCACACTTGAAAGATCCAATCATTTTTCATGATTTTTATCATTATCACTTGTAAAGTCACGTGACAACTGACGAGGCGTTCTCTGAAAGGTAGTGATGTAATATGTTAGTTTTTATTGAACCATTTTTTAAGTTTTCTGTACTTTAATTACCTCAACAAATGAAACTATTTGATTTTATAATGTTTTCCTTGCTAAAGTTGATCCGAGCATTATTAGATCGCATTATAAATAGATTGTATTTGAACTGTGTTTTTTTCTCTTTCTTTTGTGTGTGTGTGTGTGTTTTGTTGTTGTTGTGTGTTATTGTTTCTTTGGGTGTTTGTGTTTTTTACAAACACATTTTGTCCAAATAAGGAGAATTAAAAAGTAGTACATTGTAACAAAATTAGAATGTTTTAGTTCTTATAAATAGTGCACACATTGTAACAAAATATGCTTTAGTTCTTAAAAGGAGTGCACAAATTGTAACAAAATATGTTTTTGTTCTTAAAAAGAGTGCACAAATTGTAACAAAATATGTTTTTGTTCTTAAAAGGAGTGCACACATTGTTACAAAATATGTTTTTGTTCTTAAAAGGAGTACACACATTGTAACAAAATATGTTTTAGTTCTTAAAAGGAGTGCTCATATTGTAACAAAATATGCTTAGTTCATTTTACGGAAGGACTTTTGAATTACAATTGTGCTACAGTGCTACAGAAACGTTTATTGATTGAATGTTATATATTTTATTTTATTTATTTTTAACTTTACCTGAACTAATTATTTAATTTTTATCTCTCTTTTTGCAGATATTTATATAAAGAAAGCCCCTTCGTCATTTCGCATAAATGTTAGTAGATATCATAAAATAGTTTATCACTATTGTCAACAATTCTCTAGTGATGACATTTATCATCATCATCATCATCATCATCATCATCATCATCATCATCATCATCATCATCATCATCATCACAACCATCATCACTATCATCATCAACAACAACCCCATCATCAAGGTGGCGGCGACATTTTACAAGTCTCAGGCCGATTTGGACCCAAATGGTTGCAGAAATAACAAATATCACATTTATTGTATATATATTTTTTATTTTCTAATACATACTCACTATAAGAAAGTGTGTGTATGTAAAACATTATTCAAAAGGCATTTGTATAAAAACTATACATGTATTATATATGTACAAACATTATATATATATGTATATAAATTTTGTAAACTCACAAAAAATATAATAATTTTGTTTTCGTAGTTTACTTGTATGCATTTACTAACATTGGAAGCACTATAGATGAGTAACAAATATTAAACTGCATAATTTATAATAAAACCTCGATTTATCCAATAGTACAACATCAAAACCAATATAAATAAAGTGATAAAATGAACTAAATGTATTACATATAGAAGGCATTCTATTGAACATTTTTAAGGCACGTTTATTAAAAAAGTTAATTGATTAGCTTGCATAATCGGCATTGCATAGACTTGATGATGCCTCCGAAAATTAGCTGTTTGGTTATTTGGTTACATAAGAAATAAGATAAAATAAAATAAAAATAAAAATAAAAATAATTGAACACAAGCTTGGGGTTTGGACTCGAACAGAATTGCACAATAACACAAAAGAAACAAAATATAAACTTGACAGTAAGTTCGTGGTTTCGTAAGCCTTTGTTGTTTATTTCTAATTTGATATGTTTTATATTAAAACTCACATAATGATACATTATATGAAAATATTAGGAACTTAAATAGTCATAGTTTACACTTAAACAAAAATAATAAATTAGCGCACGCTACCACACAACACTAAATGAGATTTCTGTGTATTATCTCCATAAAATACAAAAATGAATAGGATATCCATGCAAATAAATAAAATAAAACTGAAATTGAATTTTCCAATTAATGTCTCGTTTAAACGAGATGATTTCTGAAACGACACAGAGGGGATGGAATGAAGGGCAGTGCCAGCAACTAGTTGTTGTACGTTGTTATAGTAACAACAAACGACTAGTAGGAATGCGTAGTTTGCGGGTCCTGTCTAAATTCCCCCGGGCTTCGTCATACCAAATGGAATCCGGGTTTGAGTCGCAGCTCTGCTCAATAACGGTGTCCGTGGGTTGGAACATCAGACTCTGGCATGCTTGTTATGGGGGGAGAGACTGCAAAAGAGATGAAAAATGCAACTATAAGTGCCAATATATTACACAATAAACTTTTCAATCATTGAGATATGAAGAGCAAAGTAAATAAGACAGTCATTCATTCTTTTATCAAGTGGGATAAAATCGGTTCAAAATACCCGCTTATCGTCTGTTTTATTTATTCGTTTTTCAGGCGATAATCCTTTGCACCACAGGATTGTGCTCATTTTCTAAAGGTTTAAGGTGCGTTGTGCAATAAAATGAGATTTATCAACACCAATTAAATGTGAAGATGAAAGTTATAAATTTTAAACTGAAAACAAATAAAAGAAACCGGCGAAATACTCGTTCCAGACAACAACAAAAATCAACAAAAGCTATGCACGTCTTGTGTTCTCTCTTTTCTCTAGTCCTTGCATGTATTCTTTATTGATCGTTTTATTTAAGGTGAAAGCATTTTAACATATTTAAGGTGAAAGCATTTTAACAGACTTATTTTGAAACCTCGATTCAACTCATTTAGGCATTCAGTGGTTAATCGTTTATATTGAAAACCACCAAGTTCACGCGAGGTCATATCGTCGTTTACTTTAATACCTCCCGACGCTGAAGAGTTGGCTCGTGAGCCGCACGCGCTACCTGGCGGGGAACAAAAGCTTTAATTTGATTGGACGACATTAGAAAGCGCCATCTATGACTTGGAGAGTATGAGAATTCAACAGATGCGAGGATTTATTTTGCCATTTTCTAATTTCATCCGAGACATGCTTGAAAAGTTTACATTGATTTCGCCACGAGATATCAACCAGACTCTATGTGTTTAAGTCTACTTTCCATTTCGGAGATTGGATGAACTTTCCTAATAAATACTAAGGCGTTTGCAAAATCACGACTATATGAGCGGAGGTGGATGCAAACTCGGGCGGTAGAAAGTTGTGATCATGACACAATCTTCCAAACATCTGGTCGCTGCTATTTGCGCAGATGCTCAGTGGAGTGGATTTTAGGAGAAATCTCTACTTTCATTTATATTGACAATATAATGTAAGGTTATCCTAATCCAGTGACAGGGGCCCCGCTGTGTCAACAGCAAAATGACCAATTATCGGTGGAAAGTACATAAATCTTTTGTCACATAACACAAAAGGTTTTTGGTCAGAAATTATTAAGTCACGCCCTTTTTACAATGCTTGTTAAAGAAGAGAGCATCCGTGTAGAGTTACACGTGCCAATATAATAATCTGCTTTAATCAATGGACACAAGGCTGTACATAGTGCCTTTTTATGGTAAAGAATTTGAAACAAGAATACCCCGCAACGTTGCACCGTTAGAAATCCCTTTTGTCAACCGATTATAAAAGATCGACAAAAAGATAGAAAGATAAATAAAGTTAATCTTAAATACCCCTCTCTTTATTTCTCCCTCCCCACTTTAACTAAAGTACACACAGTCATCGGTTTCATGTCGTGATCATTTTGAATAAATTTCTCAATTTAATTTAAAAATCAGAAGAACGCATTTAGGGAGGAAACCTGCTCGCTTGTGTTTGTTTTATACTTTAAAATTGTGAGTACATTTTGTTAAATATTTGCGTGATCGAGTGCAAGTAAACGGCGACGATTTCTCGTGTTTGAGCGGATGGGGTTAATTTGTTTTGGCCCGAAAAGAATTGACGTTCTACTGGCATCGTTTCAACTGTTCAAGAAAAGCCATACTAGTCACCATTAACGTTTATATCAAAAGGCGCTTCCGCCGGGCGCCCACGCGAGTTTTAATGTATAAAGGTATACTTATTATATTGTAAAACTTGTTCAAGTATGACAAAAATATCTAAACATTAAATCATGGTGTTATTGTTGTTTTTGGTGTTCTTGTTTTTGTTTGTTTATTGTACTTGTTGTTCTTGTTTTGGTTGTTTTATGAATATTTTATTGCATATTGTGGATTCAAGTTTAAATGTATCTTAAGTAGAATTTATATTTCAATTTGGTGAAAAATATGCACGTAAGAAAAAACAAGATGAAAGAAATAACCCAACATTTAATTTAAGTCTTATTAATAATTATTATCACCAAATGCGTCAGAGCAAAGATCAGACAAAACAACTGCTAAAGCATTCGCGTTTAATATTACTCTGCTTTATAACCGTTAATAACACCGCATAACACTGTAATTAAAAAATATAAACCACCTCAGCAAGAATTAAATCAATGGGTAAATAGTACATATCCTTACATCAAATAAAAATTATTTCACCATATAGTCGTACGCTTGGGAGTAGCTTCCCTTGTTCAATTCAAATCTCTAATTTTGTATTTAAATATTTGCAATTAATTTATTAATGATAACGCTATACTCGTTTCAAATTCATGAAAAAAGACGCCTATATTAATTATCTCGGTTAGATTCTACATTGACAAACATTGGGTGTACAAGGTTTTAGCTCCGCTCTTGTTTAACAAGTGATACGAATTCTTGCAATTTATTAGTTGGACAAAAACTGCGTTGTAATACTATAGTATAGCGGTCTACAATCTGCACAATTCAGCTTCATAAAACGCAATTTAACTAAACACAAGCGACCACACTTTTCCACGGATCAAGCACAGTTTGTATAATCACAACTACTCGTAATTTAAACCTAAGCGAAGTTTTACACGCGGACAAATATCACTGGTCTTTCAACACTAAAATAGAAAAACTGTTATAAAACCAGTAGCGTATTACTACTATACGACTCACTCCTGTCAAATAACTTCCTATTTTAATCCTCGCTGGACAACGACATGCTATGCGATGCAACTCTAAATAAAAAAAAAAATCACCCACTAACATCACCTTCCGCGATTGTTGTCTAGCGATAGTTGTTAGACTCACGAATATCTCTACAATCCTCATGCATTCCTTTGTCATTGTCATTCAACACAAAATTTAAACAGTTTGAATCGCTGTAAAGATTACGCAATGTGTTAGTTTTATCGAATTACTTCTACCTCGTATTTACCGATTCTCTTTAATCTTGCAGATTTCGACAACCATCATTTAACATAACTAAAACATCCTTCATACAGTTACAGATAACACTGACTTCAAAGTTAGCACATCTTGTTTTTTACAACTAAGAACGACAGGTAAAAATGGAGCGATAAATGTTACGAGTTGGTGATTTAATATTGTATATAAAGACTAATAAAGCCCAACAAGTGAAACACCTAAACGACTAGTGAAATGTTTTACGATGACTGACAATACAGCCTAGTCGACGTCTGTAATACGCACTGTAGGTTGTGAATAACCGACACTACTACTAAATTCACACTCCTCAGGTAGCAGACTCGACATATTAACTCCAAGTTAAGAAATAAGTTGTACGAAATAATAAACAACAATTTAAATAAAGAACAGTATATATTTTAAAACAAATCTCACAGCCATTGTAAAGGAGGGATATTATTCGAAAGAGAATTCTAACCGCCATATTTTGACAAATAAAACTCAACATCTAGTGCATCAAAAATAAAATGATAACAAGATTTAAAATAAGGCAGCCAGTACATTTAAAGTAAGATGGTTATAAAACTTACCATATAAAGGAGATCTTTAAGCCGCTGAGCGGTCGGTGGATACTGGAAGATTATCCAATCAGAACCAACTGGTCAATCCGGACAGAATGTCGTCGTCGTCGGCAGTTGTCGCCGTATCTCCGAACGAATCATAGCTAGAGTCTGACACAACACTACTCGTCGGGGAGTGAAGCGACCCTGCGGTGGAGGTTTGAGAGTAAGCCGACGAAATATTGTCATATTGAAACATGTTCGCGTGGTGATGGTATGTCTGGTAAAACTGCTCTGTTTGTGACAACTGGTTGGGTGAGTTGGGTAAGTCTGGAGTCGACGCTGCCGGCGATAGCTGCTGATGAAGTTGCTCTAATTGCTGCTGGTGGAGTTGCTGTTGCTGCTGATGCTGGTGGTTATGAATATCCTGTTGTTGTTGCTGTTGCTGTTGGTGGGGATTCTGGATGTGTAAATCTTGCAGTTGAATTTGTTCATTGTTGTTAACGTTGTTGATAGTGTTGTTATTATTGCTGTTGTTTAAAGAATCAGTAACTGTAGTTCCGGACGTCTCGACTTCCGAATCCATAGATTCCATGTCTGAAGGGCTGCCTATTGACGAAGATCCATTTGTTGCGTTTCGAATCATCTCTGTTACGTTCTTTTCCAATTCGTCCATGTCCATATTTTCAGGCAGCAAAGTTGAGACACCCGATTCGTCGGTGTCTGAAAGCATTTCTTTCAGTTGCTTTATGTACTGCACTGCTGATCGAAGCGTTTCGACCTTGCTCATCTTTTTGTTCTTTCGGCCCGATGGCACATGTTGGCGCAACGTTTCAAATCCCATGTTGACCATCTTTACACGTTTCCTTTCCCGCTCGTTTCGTCGGGATACCGACGGATTATTCGAATCCACCAATTTGCAGCCAAGGCCTGAAAAGTCCACACGTCTCTTGCATCTTAGGATGACTGGCTTGCTCTGTGGCTCGTTGTTGTTGATCTCTTTTCCGTTCTGTAAGTCTTTAATGGACTTGGTCAACTGCAACTGCTGTGCAACTGTTGGAGTCTTAACAACTACATAAGTTCCATTAGTTGCAAATCCTTTCTCGAAACTGTAATGACCCATTGTGTTGGTTTGTATCAACTGCAATGGAATAAATCCTAAAGTTGTCGCTGCCATTGTTTAAACTTGTTGCAGAAATCAATGTTCTTTTACCTATGTAAAGACATATACTGCAAAACGATTCGTGCGACAGTCGTGTGCCAAAAGTGTGCTGCGTGGCTTCTCGATCAAAGTTCGTCTGCATATGATCCCAGTTAAAATCTGCGATCACATTTAATGAGTGAAATAGAGTCAGGTAAAAAGGGCGGAGTCCCGCGGGACGATGCGATTGTCAATCACCGCGACACACGCGACACCTTGGCCGCAAGCTCCGCCCCCGCTGTGTTAGCTGTCAATCAAGACCGTAGCGCGTGCTACCTATGGCGACAACGACACCACCCATCATACGGGTAAGCACCCGAGCGTGACAACACGCGCACCTGTGCAGTAGACTCCTCCCACTTTTCAGTGTCGTCTGCTGTTAACTTGTCAACTACATTCGTATTGGAAAAAGTCGCTTCTCGGCGCGTGCCGATAGAAACGTTGTAAACCGCGCCCGAAGCGTTTTAAATTTCGACGTGTTTTTTTTTTTTTTCAAGGCGACGTGAATCTTACAGTTGGCTTTCTGTAAAAAGACAAAAGGGACTGTAATCCATTTCTCGTCTGCAAGCAAAAGATTCATTCATCACCAGTTCTTTGAGTTTCCATAGGGGTAGCCAAAACTTAAAAGGAAGCTCCCTTCTCATTACAATTGAGAACCAAATAAGGGGGAGACAAGGAGAAATATTAATTAATAGTGACGAAATAAAATAACAAATTATCATTCACTTAGCGACAGGTTTGCAAAATTTGTCATTTGGCCACTAGCGCGAATAACTGCGGACCAAACTGAAACTGTTTTTTATCTCTTTGTTCCATTCATTTGCTCTTTTTTTTCTTACTACAAAGATAGATTGCTAAACGTAGTCGATATTTGTTGTTCGCACCGGTTTGCAATGGGAGTCAAACGTTTCTTATTAGCATAAGTATTAACGTAAATTACATTTTAGCGAAACAGACATAACAATAAACCAAACTGGTAATGAGAGGGAATGGCTTTTATCTCGTCTTGTTTTATTCATTGGTTCGTTATGGTATATGTATAACTGTCAAGGATTAAAGAAGCGGGTTGTGAGAAATATAGGAAGGTCTTTGCATCACGTCTACCGAACAGTAATTAGAGTTCTAGTTCATGAAATCCGTTCTTAGGTATCTTCACATCAATAGATAATCTAAGAAACCTATCTCTGGTGCGTCGATGTTCGAGACAGAACAAGAACAATATTTCTATCAAAGATTTCTAGTATAAACATAAGCTTACCTGTTGCAATCAAGACAATATGTATATGTTTGGTTTCCCTTTCCATAATAAGTATTGTAGGTGGTTCGTTTCTTGACAAGTCATCATCTTACATCAGATCTTTAATTTGCGTGATTCTGCAGAAGTATTTACACGACTGCTTCGAATTGAGGACATTCACCGTGCGTTTGCTTTCAACAAAGTAATGGACGGCGTGTTACTTTTACGCCAGCAACGCCTCCAAAGATCAAAGTTCAACACGGACAGTTGACACTGAATTAGTAAACATAAGCTAAACTAGGTTCTCTGCCTTCAACTAATAAAATAAGTCTTCATAAAATATTATGAAAATTACAAATATATAAGAATTAACTCACAGTCACAAATGTGGTAAACATGGAGTACAATAACACGCCCGTGGCGCAGTGGCAGAGTTGTCGATTTGTAACCTCTGACTGCTTAGCCTCCTACCGCGTGGGTTCGAGTCACGTTCGGGGCGAAGGACAAAATTTGAGGTATTCCAGCTGACTTGCGGTGCGCCGGTGGTTCTACCCAGACATGTGTCTGGGATCTTCCTCCACCAAAAGCTGTTATTAACGAGATACACTTAACACCCTTTGACAGATGCATAGAAGAGTGCCAGATAATAAATCAATTAAAACATGTATTACAACAATAGTTGTTGCCTTCCTGGAACAGCGGGATATTTACCCTAACTCAGCGTTCATTTCATAAGCTATGTTCGTGTTGCTTTTCCGGCACAACGAAATCTTTACAATACCGGACCGTTTACTTCATAAGCTATCTTCGAGGAGGCTACTTGGATTATTGGCGGCATTTTAAAATGACATAATCATTATTTTGTGGCTGAAATGTTTTTAATTATGGCCTAGTATCAAACATTAACTAGTTGGAATATGAAGTTGGATAAGCAAGTAAACTATCAAAATATGTTATTTATTTGTATCTATAGTGATGTTACCAATAGCAGAACGTGGTGAAGTCCTCTGGCTCAGCGAGCAAATTTTTATGAAGTGTCACAGCACAACATATCGCTTTTAATAGAAACAAATATAGAGTACTCAACTTACATAAAATTTAGGTGGTTAAATTGTATACTTTACACCATTATTAGCGTAGCTGGTCCGTAAAGATGGAACAGTTATTCCCCTTCGTCTCCGAAATGGCCGCTTTAATAGCAAAACGCTACCTCGTCAACTATTTAACATACCTTATCGCTAGGCAGGAATATTTAAACCAAGTATTTAAAAATGAACCTGCCAGTTTACAGTGAGCGTGCTCCATTTTAATCTTACACGAATAATCAAACATCGCAGCAAACGAAAATGTCACATTTTTGGCTCACTAAATATGTCGTTTTAGACTGTTTTTATTTCTTTTGCAAATACAATCATTAGGCTTCTAGTATAAAGTAGAAACGTGTTCATATTTAGCAAATGAAGAAATATTAAAACCTGCGACTAGAAAGAAAGCAGCAGTTCACCATCTAAAGTGGTTTAAATATATTCATTAAAACAGCAAATGTCATCAATAAACGACGCTTTCAAAAAGTTGCACATTCGTGTGATCTGTCCCGTGCTTTGTAGATCAAAACAGAATGAGAGAGAGAAAGAGAGAGAGAGAGAGAAAACATAATGGAGACGTTTACAATATCAAGATTATGTTTTCGCCAATATTCTCCTGTTCTTACATGTAGTTCTTGCAAACCTACCACCGGTATGATTCTTCATATTCCAGCTGGGTTATCTTACAACTTTTAGCACCACCCCACCCCCACCACTACATTTTAATAACCCACACAATTTGCATTTGTTTAATATTCCATGCCTAGGTACCAAGAGATATTGGTACATCCTAGGGAGTAACATGTGCAGAGATCCCTGTCACACAGACCTTCTGCTGGCCACTCTGGACCTACATTATTGGCCTTTGCCTTACCAAGTGGTGTTAGGCAAGCTAAGAGCTAATTTGAATAGAGGTATCAAACATTACGGAAGTATCGTTGTGGCACGTGCACGGATACACACGTATACATTGTCCGGCTGTTTATACATTATTTATACATAATACACTATTTTTCCTTATTTGTATGCTGGCAATCAGATCAAGAGCTTTTCTTAAAAGTGGTATTCGACAGTTTGGACCAAAGATCTTTTTCGCCAATAATACTATGTAATTGATGCCCTTGATCTCTGTAAACAGGGAAGTGTAATTCCCAACTGGCCTTCGCAATTCCCTATCCTATCCACGCTGCTGAGAAAGCTATTTTTAAACTAAGTAAACCACGTAACAAGCTTCATTAGAGATCAATTTATATCGTCATGAAGATATTTTGCTCTGACGTCGATATCTATTTTTAACAGAGATCACTATGGTGCTTATTTCTTACTACATTCGAATGTATTTCTTGTTTTCTTTTCGCTCTTTCTTTGAATTGATTACTTCTTTTTCTGTATTAACAAACAGAATTTTCCTTGTGTACATTAACATTTATATTTTGATTTTTGTTGTCAAGAAAGTCCCAAAGCTGGCTATCTTCATGACTTAATTTGGCGTTCACCAATTGGAAAACTTTTTTAAGCTGCCACTAAGCGTTTTGATTTACGAGATCAAAGTATTAAATGTTGCGTTAAACAAGACCCCGGGCTTCAAAGGACATGTCACTTATGTTAAATTAGTGTTTTGAGAGGTGGTATTTTAAACATATCACGAGGCCCACAGGAAAGTAAACAATTTGAATGATTTTGAAGTGCTTTCTTTAAGTTTGTTGTGCCGAAAATTAAAATAGTATAAAGAAAAGAGAGCGCAATGATCGCGTGCCGCGAAAATTTGTAAACAATGACCTAGTTGTTCATTGATTTAACATCATATCTGTCAGGTTGTATGATGGACTCAAAATTGTGTACGCGGACTTAACCAATACTGTTTGATTATTCCATCACTGCCCATCTCTTGCATGATTATCATCATCCCGATCATTGTGCATCCGCCCCCTCCCCATCCCCTCTTTCTTCACGCCCTGCTTGTGTCAACATGGGAAGTCGTGATGATGATGATGAGGAGAAGGAGAAGGAGCATTGTGGTAATAATGATCATGATGATTGTCCACTCATAATCACCCTCATCTGGCTTCAACTTATCTTTTCTCCTGATTAAGCAAATCATCATCAATCACAACAACAACAACAACAACAACAACAACAACAATAGAAACAAAGCAACGACAAAGAAGTACTATTTAAAGTTTGTTTTGGTGTAATACTTGACAACAATAAAAACTTGACAAAAAGGACTTCCTTATGTATCATTCCCAATGTTTTAAAATCTTCCGAAACTTTAAAAAACGGAAAGCTTTGCAGCTGTGACAAAATACAATGCAGTTAACCCAACTGTCTCGCGTATTCACTTAGTATGCGGAGTTTTATTAACAAGGCTTTTAATGTTAACGTGCAAAAGGTATATATCAGTCACCAGATTAAGTGCGGTGTTGACGGCGAATAAATTAAATAAATGGAAATAAACGGTATTTTATAGCAATTATGTGTCTGAATTAAGTCTTTTAATTAGGCCTCATCTAAAGGTTTCAAATGCAAAAAAAAACAAAACATTTTAATTAGCTGATGTCGTTGTCCTAATGAAATAATCTTGTAACATTAAATCGATAGGAATGCACATTATTGTGACGAAAACATGCGAGTAACCGTTGTGGCAAAATGACAGTTACCTGGAGTGGTATGTTTGAGTGTTTGATTTTTTTCATATAAAATTAAAATGAAATAAAATGCCATAAACGACAAAACAGCTGAACCCAAGCAATGATTTCTTGGTGTATGTGTTGGTTAATGTCTGATCAGACAAAGAGGCGTTAGCTACCACTAGAATTTGTACAGGTTTGTGAAGTTGGCTGGGAATTGGGAATTGGGTATTGGGTATTCAATATCCAGATACAACCGAATACCCAGCCAGCTAGGAATTGGGTATTCGCGAATTCCTAGATACAACCGAATACCCAGCTAGCTAGGTATTGGGTATTGAATATAGAGCTGCAGTCGTATTCCGAGCTGGCTAGGAATTGGGTATTCGAAATATCAATGCAGAGTTTGAATATCGTGCTAGACCTGAATACCTATCTGGCTGGGAATTGGGTATTCGAAATACATTCTGTAAAGAAACTATTCAAAGCAGATTTGAATATCGAGCTAGACATGAATACCCAGCTGGCTGGGAATTGGGTATTCAAAATATTTTTATTTTTTGAACAATTCAACGCAGAGTTTGAATATCGAGCTAGACCTGAATACCGAGCTGGCTGGGAATTGGGTATTCGAAATATTTTCTGTAAAAATACTATTAAACGCAGAATTTGAATATCGACCTAGAGCCGAATACCTATCTGGCTGGGAATTGGGTATTCAAAAAAATCTTTTTAATAGAAACTTTTTAAGCAGAGTTTGAATATCGAGCTAGACCTGAATACCTATCTGGCTGGGAATTGGGTATTCGAAAAAAAAATTCTTATAGAAACAAGTAAACGCAGATTCTGAATATCGAGCTAGACCTGAATACCGAGCTGGCTGGGAATTGGGTATTCGAAATATTTTCTGTAAAAATACTTTTAAACGCAGAGTTTGAATATCGAGCTAGAGCCGAATACCTATCTGGCTGGGAATTGGGTATTCGAAAAAAAATTTAATAGAAACTTTTTAAGCAGAGTTTGAATATCGACCTAGAGCCGAATACCTATCTGGCTGGGAATTAGGTATTCAGAGTTTGAATATCGAGCTAGACCTGAATACCTATCTGGCTGGGAATTGGGTATTCGAAAAAAAATTCTTATAGAAACAATTAAACGCAGATTCTGAATATCGAGCTAGACCTGAATACCGAGCTGGCTGGGAATTGGGTATTCGAAATATTTTCTGTAAAAATACTTTTAAACGCAGAGTTTGAATATCGAGCTAGAGCCGAATACCTATCTGGCTGGGAATTGGGTATTCGAAAAACATTTTTTAATAGAAATTTTTTAAGCAGAGTTTGAATATCGACCTAGAGCCGAATACCTATCTGGCTGGGAATTGGGTATTCAAAATACTTTTTTAATAGAAACTTTTTAAGCAGAGTTTGAATATCGAGCTACACCTGAATACCTTTCTGGCTGGGAATTGGGTATTCGAAATTTTTTTCTTATAGAAACAATTAAACGCAGATTCTGAATATCGAGCTAGACCTGAATACCGAGCTGGCTGGGAATTGGGTATTCGAAATATTTTCTGTAAAAATACTTTTAAACGCAGAGTTTGAATATCGAGCTAGAGCCGAATACCTATCTGGCTGGGAATTGGGTATTCGAAAAAAAAAATTTAATAGAAACTTTTTAAACAGAGTTTGAATATCGACCTTGAGCCGAATACCTATCTGGCTGGGAATTGGGTATTCGAAAAATATTTTTTAATAGAAATTTTTTAAGCAGAGTTTGAATATCGACCTAGAGCCGAATACCTATCTGGCTGGGAATTGGGTATTCAAAATACTTTTTTAATAGAAACTTTTTAAGCAGAGTTTGAATATCGAGCTACACCTGAATACCTTTCTGGCTGGGAATTGGGTATTCGAAATTTTTTTCTTATAGAAACAATTAAACGCAGATTCTGAATATCGAGCTAGACCTGAATACCGAGCTGGCTGGGAATTGGGTATTCGAAATATTTTCTGTAAAAATACTTTTAAACGCAGAGTTTGAATATCGAGCTAGAGCCGAATACCTATCTGGCTGGGAATTGGGTATTCGAAAAACATTTTTTAATAGAAACTTTTTAAGCAGAGTTTGAATATCGACCTAGAGCCGAATACCTATCTGGCTGGGAATTGGGTATTCAAAATACTTTTTTAATAGAAACTTTTTAAGCAGAGTTTGAATATCGAGCTACACCTGAATACCTTTCTGGCTGGGAATTGGGTATTCGAAATTTTTTTCTTATAGAAACAATTAAACGCAGATTCTGAATATCGAGCTAGACCTGAATACCGAGCTGGCTGGGAATTGGGTATTCAAAATATTTTCTGTAAAAATACTTTTAAACGCAGAGTTTGAATATCGAGCTAGAGCCGAATACCTATCTGGCTGGGAATTGGGTATTCGAAAAAAAAAAATTTAATAGAAACTTTTTAAACAGAGTTTGAATATCGACCTTGAGCCGAATACCTATCTGGCTGGGAATTGGGTATTCAAAATATTTTTTTAATAGAAACTTTTTAAGCAGAGTTTGAATATCGAGCTAGACCTGAATACCTATCTGGCTGGGAATTGGGTATTCGAAATTTTTTTCTTATAGAAACAATTAAACGCAGATTCTGAATATCGAGCTAGACCTGAATACCGAGCTGGCTGGGAATTGGGTATTCGAAATATTTTCTGTAAAAATACTTTTAAACGCAGAGTTTGAATATCGAGCTAGAGCCGAATACCTATCTGGCTGGGAATTGGGTATTCGAAAAACATTTTTTAATAGAAACTTTTTAAGCAGAGTTTGAATATCGACCTAGAGCCGAATACCTATCTGGCTGGGAATTGGGTATTCAAAATACTTTTTTAATAGAAACTTTTTAAGCAGAGTTTGAATATCGAGCTACACCTGAATACCTTTCTGGCTGGGAATTGGGTATTCGAAATTTTTTTCTTATAGAAACAATTAAACGCAGATTCTGAATATCGAGCTAGACCTGAATACCGAGCTGGCTGGGAATTGGGTATTCGAAATATTTTCTGTAAAAATACTTTTAAACGCAGAGTTTGAATATCGAGCTAGAGCCGAATACCTATCTGGCTGGGAATTGGGTATTCGAAAAAAAAAAATTTAATAGAAACTTTTTAAACAGAGTTTGAATATCGACCTTGAGCCGAATACCTATCTGGCTGGGAATTGGGTATTCAAAATATTTTTTTTAATAGAAACTTTTTAAGCAGAGTTTGAATATCGAGCTAGACCTGAATACCTATCTGGCTGGGAATTGGGTATTCGAAATTTTTTTCTTATAGAAACAATTAAACGCAGATTCTGAATATCGAGCTAGACCTGAATACCGAGCTGGCTGGGAATTGGGTATTCGAAATATTTTCTGTAAAAATACTTTTAAACGCAGAGTTTGAATATCGAGCTAGAGCCGAATACCTATCTGGCTGGGAATTGGGTATTCGAAAAAAAAAATTTAATAGAAACTTTTAAAGCAGAGTTTGAATATCGACCTAGAGCCGAATACCTATCTGGCTGGGAATTAGGTATTCAGAGTTTGAATATCGAGCTAGACCTGAATACCTATCTGGCTGGGAATTGGGTATTCGAAATTTTTTTCTTATAGAAACAATTAAACGCAGATTCTGAATATCGAGCTAGACCTGAATACCGAGCTGGCTGGGTATTGTGTATTCGAAATATTTTCTGTAAAAATACTTTTAAACGCAGAGTTTGAATATCGAGCTAGAGCCGAATACCTATCTGGCTGGGAATTGGGTATTCGAAAAAAAATTTTTTTAATAGAAACTTTTTAAGCAGAGTTTGAATATCGACCTAGAGCCGAATGCCTATCTGGCTGGGAATTGGGTATTCAAAATACTTTTTTAATAGAAACTTTTTAAGCAGAGTTTGAATATCGAGCTACACCTGAATACCTATCTGGCTGGGAATTGGGTATTCGAAAAAAATGTCTTATAAAAACAATTAAACGCAGATTCTGAATATCGAGCTAGACCTGAATACCGAGCTGGCTGGGAATTGGGTATTCGAAATATTTTCTGTAAAAATACTTTTAAACGCAGAGTTTGAATATCGAGCTAGAGCCGAATACCTATCTGGCTGGGAATTGGGTATTCGAAAAAAAATTTTTAATAGAAACTTTTTAAGCAGAGTTTGAATATCGACCTAGAGCCGAATACCTATCTGGCTGGGAATTAGGTATTCAGAGTTTGAATATCGAGCTAGACCTGAATACCTATCTGGCTGGGAAGTGGGTATTCGAAAAAAATTTCTTATAGAAACAATTAAACGCAGATTCTGATAATCGAGCTAGACCTGAATACCGAGCTGGCTGGGAATTGGGTATTCGAAATATTTTCTGTAAAAATACTTTTAAACGCAGAGTTTGAATATCGAGCTCGAGCCGAATACCTATCTCGCTGGGAATTGGGTATTCGAAAAAAAAATTTTTAATAGAAACTTTTTAAGCAGAGTTTGAATATCGACCTAGAGCCGAATACCTATCTGGCTGGGAATTGGGTATTCAAAATACTTTTTAATAGAAACTTTTTAAGCAGAGTTTGAATATCGAGATACACCTGAATGCCTTTCTGGCTGGGAATTGGGTATTCGAAAAAAAATTCTTATAGAAACAATTAAACGCAGATTCTGAATATCGAGCTAGACCTTAATACCGAGCTGGCTGGGAATTGGGTATTCGAAATATTTTCTGTAAAAATACTTTTAAACGCAGAGTTTGAATATCGAGCTAGAGCCAAATACCTATCTGGCTGGGAATTGGGTATTCGAAAAAAAAAATTTAATAGAAACTTTTTAAGCAGAGTTTGAATATCGACCTAGAGCCGAATACCTATCTGGCTGGGAATTGGGTATTCAAAATACTTTTTTAATAGAAACTTTTTAAGCAGAGTTTGAATATCGAGCTAGACCTGCATACCTATCTGGCTGGGAAATGGGTATTCGAAAAAAAATTCTTATAGAAACAATTAAACGCAGATTCTGAATATCGAGCTAGACCTGAATACCGAGCTGGCTGGGAATTGGGTATTCGAAATATTTTCTGTAAAAATACTTTTAAACGCAGGGTTTGAATATCGAGCTAGAGCCGAATACCTATCTGGCTGGGAATTGGGTATTCGAAAAAAAAAATTTTAATAGAAACTTTTTAAGCAGAGTTTGAATATCGACCTAGAGCCGAATACCTATCTGGCTGGGAATTGGGTATTCAAAAAATTTTTTTTAATAGAAACTTTTTAAGCAGAGTTTGAATATCGACCTAGAGCCGAATACCTATCTGGCTGGGAATTGGGTATTCAAAATATTTTTTTTAATAGAAACTTTTTGAGCAGAGTTTGAATATCGAGCTAGACCTGAATACCTATCTGGCTGGGAATTGGGTATTCGATTTTTTTTCTTATAGAAACAATTAAACGCAGATTCTGAATATCGAGCTAGACCTGAATACCGAGCTGGCTGGGAATTGGGTATTCGAAATATTTTCTGTAAAAATACTTTTAAACGCAGAGTTTGAATATCGAGCTAGAGCCGAATACCTATCTGGCTGGGAATTGGGTATTCGAAATACTTTTTTAATAGAAACTTTTAAAGCAGAATTTGAATATCGAGCTAGACCTGAATACCTATCTGGCTGGGAATTGGGTATTCGAAAAAAAATTCTTATAGAAACAATTAAACGCAGATTCTGAATATCGAGCTAGACCTGAATACCTATCTGGCTGGGAATTGGGTATTCAAAATATTTTCTGTAAAAATACTTATAAACGCAGAGTTTGAATATCGAGCTAGAGCCGAATACCTATCTGGCTGGGAATTGGGTATTCGAAAAAAAAAATTAATAGAAACTTTTTAAGCAGAGTTTGAATATCGAGCTAGAACTGAATACCTATCTGGCTGGGAATTGGGTATTCGAAATTTTTTTCTTATAGAAACAATTAAACGCAGATTCTGAATATCGAGCTAGACCTGAATACCGAGCTGGCTGGGAATTGGGTATTCGAAATATTTTCTGTAAAAATACTTATAAACGCAGAGTTTGAATATCGAGCTAGAGCCGAATACCTATCTGGCTGGGAATTGGGTATTCGAAAAAAAAAATTAATAGAAACTTTTTAAGCAGAGTTTGAATATCGAGCTAGAACTGAATACCTATCTGGCTGGGAATTGGGTATTCGAAATTTTTTTCTTATAGAAACAATTAAACGCAGATTCTGAATATCGAGCTAGACCTGAATACCGAGCTGGCTGGGAATTGGGTATTCGAAATATTTTCTGTAAAAATACTTTTAAACGCAGAGTTTGAATATCGAGCTAGAGCCGAATACCTATCTGGCTGGGAATTGGGTATTCAAAATAAATGTTTAATAGAAACTTTTTAAGCAGAGTTTGAATATCGACCTAGAGCCGAATACCTATCTGGCTGGGAATTAGGTATTCAGAGTTTGAATATCGAGCTAGACCTGAATACCTATCTGGCTGGGAATTGGGTATTCGAAAAAATAATTCTTATAGAAACAATTAAACGCAGATTCTGAATATCGAGCTAGACCTGAATACCGAGCTGGCTGGGAATTGGGTATTCGAAATATTTTCTGTAAAAATACTTTTAAGCGCAGAGTTTGAATATCGAGCTAGAGCCGAATACCTATCTGGCTGGGAATTGGGTATTCGAAAAAACATTTTTTAATAGAAACTTTTTAAGCAGAGTTTGAATATCGACCTAGAGCCGAATACCTATCTGGCTGGGAATTGGGTATTCAAAATACTTTTTTAATAGAAACTTTTTAAGCAGAGTTTGAATATCGAGCTACACCTGAATACCTATCTGGCTGGGAATTGGGTATTCGAAATTTTTTTCTTATAGAAACAATTAAACGCAGATTCTGAATATCGAGCTAGACCTGAATACCGAGCTGGCTGGGAATTGGGTATTCAAAATATTTTTATTCTAGGAACAATTGAACGCATATTTTGAATATCGAGCTAGACCTGAATACCTAGCTGGCTGGGAATTGGGTATTCAATTTTTTTTTCTTATAGAAACAATTAAACGCAGATTCTGAATATCGAGCTAGAGCCGAATACCTATCTGGCTGGGAATTGGATATTCGACATATTTTTTTTAATAGAAACTTTTTAAGCAGAGTTTGAATATCGAGCTAGACCTGAATACCTAGCTGGCTGGGAATTGGGTATTCAAAACATTTTTATTCTAGGAACAATTGAACGCATATTTTGAATATCGAGCTAGACCTGAATACCGAGCTGGCTGGGAAATGGGTATTCGAAATTTTTTTCTTATAAAAACAAGTGAACGCAGATTCTGAATATCGAGCTAGACCTGAATACCGAGCTGGCTGGGAATTGGGTATTCGAAATATTTTCTGTAAAAAAATACTATTAAACGCAGAGTTTGAATATCGAGCTAGAGCCGAATACCTATCTGGCTGGGAATTGGGTATTCGACATATTTTTTTTTTAAAGAAGCTTTTTAAGCAGAGTTTGAATATCGAGCTAGACCTGAATACCTAGCTGGCTGGGAATTGGGTATTCAAAATATTTTTATTCTAGGAACAATTGAACGCATATTTTGAATATCGAGCTAGACCTGAATACCGAGCTGGCTGGGAATTGGGTATTCGAAATATTTTTAGTATAGAAACTATTCAAGCAGAGTGTCAATATCGAGCTAGGCCTGAATAACCAGCTGGGAATTAGGTATTCGAAATATTTTTAGAATAGAGACTATTCATCGCCGAGTTTGAATATCGAGCTGGAGCTGGTTACCTAGCGTTCGTTTTTACCTGTATCTATTTCTCGTATTCAATTTCGAAATTACAAATCTCAAGTCTCACTTATCAGGTCACACATTTTATGTTCGCTTACATTTTACAAGTTTCAAAACTCAAAGTCACAATTCTCAAGTCACAAATTACTAATGTATAAGTTAAGAACTGACAACCTTCAGACGCTAGCTGTCGGTACCACATAAATAAATATAGAACGGAATCATAAATGATTCTTCAAAAGAGATACAATAAAAAACAGCCAACGTTATTTGGCATCAAATTAAACGCGTTGTCTTTTGCCTAAAGTAGTTATTAATGAATGTTTTATAATTCTGCAAGTAATTTTACCATTTAAGTCTTTGATTTCTTAAAACTACATTCAATCCAATTTAATATACGTATCGGACTTTTCCAGATGAACATACTAACACATTCGCATTCGGATTTACAGTGCATTGAAATTGAACTACATCAATACTTTGAACCGGTAACGGAATTTTGCCAGCTCGGATCACTCCGGTTAAATTAGGATATATGCAGTTTTATGCAGTTAAATGAAATCGGGTGGGACCAGAGAGGTTGATAGGGGATTGGGGGTGGGGCGGTGGTGTAGGGGCTGTCAGATCTCGACCTGAGAGATAAAATTATGCGAACACTATTTGAACCGATTCATACAGTTTGTGGAAAAAGTAGAGACGTGTAAATATGGACCGACTTTTATTGGTGCATGTCTACAGTACATGTCACGAATGATATATGTATAAGTAGTCATATCATGATCCCCATTTAAGTACAGAATAATATCCCTAAAATTGTATAGCACAAAAATAATACGTGTGTCTGATTCTGTCAGTAAGAAACTCACAACTTGGAAATACAGACGAACGCGGACGAGTTGAAGCTGTACGTTCTGTTTGTAGATGGACATTCCCGTGTTAGAAGCGCCCTTTGCGTCCTATTGTCGAACTGGTGTTATGCAATGTACATTTTAAATTTGCGCCTCTAGATTAGTAACTTGTAAATTAGATTCAAGAAATGTAAAATGTATTCGTGATTCTCCCAGCGATTTGTAAATTTTATATGCAGGAAATGTGAAATTGTTCAGATGTAATGTTGAAATGTGAACATTTTCATGTGATACTAGTTTATAAAATTTAGGATGTAATTAGATAGCGGTATTTAGCATGCGCGATGTTGCAATCTACAAATTGACATTAGATGTAACTAATCCATGTATTGAAAGTTAGAAATAGTAATAAGAATATTGGTGGATATCCTCTTCCGTACATAGTAACCACAAATAGTACAAACTCGCCTTTCTCTCCAACCCAAATACATGCTAAGTCTCCGCACCCTTTGTGTAGCACGCGGTCTAAGTATGCGCCGGGCGGGACATAACTAGGGAGATCTAGTGCCCTACATTCATGCAGGGTCATCCCTACACCCATCCCTAATTTGAAAATCGATCACTTACAATCTTATTTTTGAAGGGAAATATTTTGTTGCAAACTAATCAAGGAAGATATGGGGGATATGCAGTGTTATCTTTAAAAACTATTTATGGCGATTTGGAACTTAAAGCAACACCAGCCTGACATCGCTGTGCTCAAGGTACAACAGACAATAAGCACTTTTGTCTTGAGTACACTAACACTGAAAGGAACAAACAGGTTTGACCGAAATCTAGGAACTGCTTCAACGACAACATAAATGGAAAGGTCACCTTCATCATCAAAATGTAAATCTCTTCAGCCATTGGTAAACTGTCTATGTCACTCTCAGCGACAATGTTTTAGATGTCTACGGTACAACTTTTTATGTCTTCGTCGGCAACACAATTAAAGTATCCGTCGGCAACATTCGTCAATGACCCGTCATAATAAAAAATGTCACTGTCGCCAAAGGTATCACAGAATTTATCAATTATTTAATTCATAGTCGGCAACACGTTTCAAGTCTAGGCAAACTGTTGAATTCACTGTCGGCAAAATTTTACATTATCCGTCGGCAATACATTTCCGGTTTCCGTCGGCAATACTATTCAATCCACTGTTGGTAAAACACATTTTAGTCTTCGTCTGCAAAATTAACATTCCGTCGGCATATTTATTGAGATCTCTAACGGCTGCACCGTCTATAACATTCTATTTCCGTCGGAAATAGAGTCTGCATTATTCTGCATGCCGATCAAAATACCCACCTAAAATGCTTAAATTAATCGCCGGCAAAAATCATTCGGACTCCGTCGGCAACAATTTCTTACGGATAATAAAACAATATGACGATAAGTCAACATTTTTTTTTATGCCCGCAATGGCATGGCAATGTATTTGTCCGTATGTAGCATATGCAAATATTTCGAATACCCAATTCCCAGCCAGATAGGTATTCGGCTCTAGCTCGATATTCAAACTCTGCGTTTAAAAGTATTTTTACAGAAAATATTTCGAATACCCAATTCCCAGCCAGCTCGGTATTCAGGTCTAGCTCGATATTCAGAATCTGCGTTTAATTGTTTCTATAAGAATTTTTTTTTCGAATACCCAATTCCCAGCCAGATAGGTATTCAGGTCTAGCTCGATATTCAAACTCTGCTTAAAAAGTTTCTATTAAAAAAAGTATTTTGAATACCCAATTCCCAGCCAGATAGGTATTCGGCCCTAGGTTGATATTCAAACTCTGCTTAAAAAGTTTCTATTTAAAAAAAAAATTCGAATACCCAATTCCCAGCCAGATAGGTATTCGGCTCTAGCTCGATATTCAGAATCTGCGTTTAACTGTTTCTATAAGAAATATTTTTCAAATACCCAATTCCCAGCCAGATAGGTATTCAGGTCTAGCTCGATATTCAAACTCTGCTTAAAAAGTTTCTATTAAAAAAGTATTTTGAATACCCAATTCCCAGCCAGATAGGTATTCGGCTCTAGGTCGATATTCAAACTCTGCTTAAAAAGTTTCTATTCAATTTTTTTTTTTCGAATACCCAATTCCCAGCCAGATAGGTATTCGGCTCTAGCTCGATATTCAAACTCTGCTTAAAAAGTTTCTATTAAAAAAGTATTTTGAATACCCAACTCCCAGCCAGATAGGTATACGGCTCTAGGTCGATATTCAAACTCTGCTTAAAAAGTTTCTATTAAACAAAATATTTCGAATACCCAATTCCCAGCCAGATAGGTATTCGGCTCTAGCTCGATATTCAAACTCTGCGTTTATAAGTATTTTTACAGAAAATATTTCGAATACCCAATTCCCAGCCAGCTCGGTATTCAGGTCTAGTTCGATATTCAGAATCTGCGTTTAATTGTTTCTATAAGAAAAAAATTTCGAATACCCAATTCCCAGCCAGATAGGTATTCATGTGTAGCTCGATATTCAAACTCTGCTTAAAAAGTTTCTATTAAAAAAAATATTTTGAATACCCAATTCCCAGCCAGATAGGTATTCGGCTCTAGGTCGATATTCAAACTCTGCGTTTAATAGTATTTTTACAGAAAATATTTTGAATACCCAATTCCCAGCCAGCTCGGTATTCAGGTCTAGCTCGATATTCAGAATCTGCGTTTAATTGTTTCTATAAGACATTTTTTTCGAATACCCAATTCCCAGCCAGATAGGTATTCAGGTCTAGCTCGATATTCAAATTCTGCTTTAAAAGTTTCTATTAAAAAAAGAATTTTGAATATCCAATTCCCAGCCAGATAGGTATTCGGCTCTAGGTCGATATTCAAACTCTGCTTAAAAAGTTTCTATTAAAAAATGTTTTTTCGAATACCCAATTCCCAGCCAGATAGGTATTCGGCTCTAGCTCGATATTCAAACTCTGCGTTTAAAAGTATTTTTACAGAAAATATTTCAAATACCCAATTCCCAGCCAGCTCGGTATTCAGGTCTAGCTCGATATTCAGAATCTGCGTTTAATTGTTTCTATAAGAATTATTTTTTCGAATACCCAATTCCCAGCCAGATAGGTATTCAGGTCTAGCTCGATATTCAAACTCTGAATACCTAATTCCCAGCCAGATAGGTATTCGGCTCTAGGTCGATATTCAAACTCTGCTTAAAAAGTTTCTATTAAACATTTATTTTGAATACCCAATTCCCAGCCAGATAGGTATTCGGCTCTAGCTCGATATTCAAACTCTGCGTTTAAAAGTATTTTTACAGAAAATATTTCGAATACCCAATTCCCAGCCAGCTCGGTATTCAGGTCTAGCTCGATATTCAGAATCTGCGTTTAATTGTTTCTATAAGAATTTTTTTTTCGAATACCCAATTCCCAGCCAGATAGGTATTCAGGTCTAGCTCGATATTCAAACTCTGCTTAAAAAGTTTCTATTAAAAAAAGTATTTTGAATACCCAATTCCCAGCCAGATAGGTATTCGGCCCTAGGTTGATATTCAAACTCTGCTTAAAAAGTTTCTATTTAAAAAAAAAATTCGAATACCCAATTCCCAGCCAGATAGGTATTCGGCTCTAGCTCGATATTCAGAATCTGCGTTTAACTGTTTCTATAAGAAATATTTTTCAAATACCCAATTCCCAGCCAGATAGGTATTCAGGTCTAGCTCGATATTCAAACTCTGCTTAAAAAGTTTCTATTAAAAAAGTATTTTGAATACCCAATTCCCAGCCAGATAGGTATTCGGCTCTAGGTCGATATTCAAACTCTGCTTAAAAAGTTTCTATTCAATTTTTTTTTTTCGAATACCCAATTCCCAGCCAGATAGGTATTCGGCTCTAGCTCGATATTCAAACTCTGCTTAAAAAGTTTCTATTAAAAAAGTATTTTGAATACCCAACTCCCAGCCAGATAGGTATACGGCTCTAGGTCGATATTCAAACTCTGCTTAAAAAGTTTCTATTAAACAAAAAATTTCGAATACCCAATTCCCAGCCAGATAGGTATTCGGCTCTAGCTCGATATTCAAACTCTGCGTTTAATAGTATTTTTACAGAAAATATTTCGAATACCCAATTCCCAGCCAGCTCGGTATTCAGGTCTAGTTCGATATTCAGAATCTGCGTTTAATTGTTTCTATAAGAAAAAAATTTCGAATACCCAATTCCCAGCCAGATAGGTATTCATGTGTAGCTCGATATTCAAACTCTGCTTAAAAAGTTTCTATTAAAAAAAATATTTTGAATACCCAATTCCCAGCCAGATAGGTATTCGGCTCTAGGTCGATATTCAAACTCTGCGTTTAATAGTATTTTTACAGAAAATATTTTGAATACCCAATTCCCAGCCAGCTCGGTATTCAGGTCTAGCTCGATATTCAGAATCTGCGTTTAATTGTTTCTATAAGACATTTTTTTCGAATACCCAATTCCCAGCCAGATAGGTATTCAGGTCTAGCTCGATATTCAAATTCTGCTTTAAAAGTTTCTATTAAAAAAAGAATTTTGAATATCCAATTCCCAGCCAGATAGGTATTCGGCTCTAGGTCGATATTCAAACTCTGCTTAAAAAGTTTCTATTAAATTTTTTTTTTCGAATACCCAATTCCCAGCCAGATAGGTATTCAGCTCTAGCTCGATATTCAAACTCTGCGTTTAAAAGTATTTTTACAGAAAATATTTCGAATACCCAATTCCCAGCCAGCTCGGTATTCAGGTCTAGCTCGATATTCAGAATCTGCGTTTAATTGTTTCTATAAGAAACAAATTTCGAATACCCAATTCCCAGCCAGCTCGGTATTCAGGTCTAGCTCGATATTCAGAATCTGCGTTTAATTGTTTCTATAAGAATTTTTTTCGAATACCCAATTCCCAGCCAGATAGGTATTCAGGTCTAGCTCGATATTCAAATTCTGCTTTAAAAGTTTCTATTAAAAAAGTATTTCGAATACCCAATTCCCAGCCAGATAGGTATTCGGCTCTAGCTCGATATTCAAACTCTGCGTTTAAAAGTATTTTTACAGAAAATATTTCGAATACCCAATTCCCAGCCAGCGCGGTATTCAGGTCTAGCTCGATATTCAGAATCTGCGTTTAATTGTTTCTATAAGAAAAAAAATCGAATACCCAATTCCCAGCCAGATAGGTATTCAGGTCTAGCTCGATATTCAAACTCTGCTCAAAAAGTTTCTATTAAAAAAAATATTTTGAATACCCAATTCCCAGCCAGATAGGTATTCGGCTCTAGGTCGATATTCAAACTCTGCTTAAAAAGTTTCTATTAAAAATTTTTTTTCGAATACCCAATTCCCAGCCAGATAGGTATTCAGATCTAGCTCGATATTCAAACTCTGCTTAAAAAGTTTCTATTAAAAAAGTATTTTGAATATCCAATTCCCAGCCAGATAGGTATTCGGCTCTAGGTCGATATTCAAACTCTGCTTAAAAAGTTTCTATTAAATTTTTTTTTTCGAATACCCAATTCCCAGCCAGATAGGTATTCAGCTCTAGCTCGATATTCAAACTCTGCGTTTAAAAGTATTTTTACAGAAAATATTTCGAATACCCAATTCCCAGCCAGCTCGGTATTCAGGTCTAGCTCGATATTCAGAATCTGCGTTTAATTGTTTCTATAAGAATTTATTTTCGAATACCCAATTCCCAGCCAGATAGGTATTCAGGTCTAGCTCGATATTCAAACTCTGCTTAAAAAGTTTCTATTAAAAAAGTATTTTGAATACCCAATTCCCAGCCAGATAGGTATTCGGCTCTAGGTCGATATTCAAACTCTGCTTAAAAAGTTTCTATTAATTTTTTTTTTCGAATACCCAATTCCCAGCCAGATAGGTATTCGGCTCTAGCTCGATATTCAAACTCTGCGTTTAAAAGTATTTTTACAGAAAATATTTCGAATACCCAATTCCCAGCCAGCTCGGCATTCAGGTCTAGCTCGATATTCAGAATCTGCGTTTAATTGTTTCTATAAGAAACAAATTTCGAATACCCAATTCCCAGCCAGATAGGTATTCATGTGTAGCTCGATATTCAAACTCTGCTTAAAAAGTTTCTATTAAAATTTTTTTTTTTCGAATACCCAATTCTCGGCCAGATAGGTATTCAGGTCTAGCTCGATATTCAAACTCTGAATACCTAATTCCCAGCCAGATAGGTATTCGGCTCTAGGTCGATATTCAAACTCTGCTTAAAAAGTTTCTATTAAAAATTTTTTTTCGAATACCCAATTCCCAGCCAGATAGGTATTCGGCTCTAGCTCGATATTCAAACTCTGCGTTTAAAAGTATTTTTACAGAAAATATTTCGAATACCCAATTCCCAGCCAGCTCGGTATTCAGGTCTAGCTCGATATTCAGAATCTGCGTTTAATTGTTTCTATAAGAAAAAAATTTCGAATACCCAATTTCCAGCCAGATAGGTATTCAGGTCTAGCTCGATATTCAAACTCTGCTTAAAATGTTTCTATTAAAAAAATATTTTGAATACCCAATTCCCAGCCAGATAGGTATTCGGCTCTAGGTCGATATTCAAACTCTGCGTTTAATAGTATTTTTACAGAAAATATTTCGAATACCCAATTCCCAGCCAGCTCGGTATTCAGGTCTAGCTCGATATTCAAACTCTGCGTTGAATTGTTCAAATAATAAAAATATTTTGAATACCCAATTCCCAGCCAGCTGGGTATTCATGTCTAGCTCGATATTCAAATCTGCTTTGAATAGTTTCTTTACAGAATGTATTTCGAATACCCAATTCCCAGCCAGATAGGTATTCAGGTCTAGCACGATATTCAAACTCTGCATTGATATTTCGAATACCCAATTCCTAGCCAGCTCGGAATACGACTGCAGCTCTATATTCAATACCCAATACCTAGCTAGCTGGGTATTCGGTTGTATCTAGGAATTCGCGAATACCCAATTCCTAGCTGGCTGGGTATTCGGTTGTATCTGGATATTGAATACCCAATACCCAATTCCTAATTCCCAGCCAACTTCACAAACCTAATTTGTACAACATGTTAAAAATATGGCCTGATCTGGAATTGGACCGGTGGCCTTCCGTGTCTAAAGCCGTCGCACTACTATCTTCGCCACCAACTCAAGCTGTTCAAATTATTCTAAACACAGAATAGTGTGGTTGTGAAACACATTACTGTAATTGCCTCCTTGCTGTTTCTAAATGTTCCTTAACCACCAGATGTGCACAAGATGGACGGACCGAACCCTTCCCTTCTCTCCGGACAAAATCTTTTCCGTTTATTTTAACATAGGCGGACAAAATCTCTCCCGTTCATTTTAACATAAATGGACAAAATCACTGTCTTTAATTCTCCACAGTTTGCACCATTGTTTATTTGTTTCCAATGCAGTAAGTGTTGTGTTGGCTCTTTTTATTTAATGGCTCATCACAGATTTTTTCTTATTTTTTTTTTCTATATTTGGATGCATTTGAATACATTTGTCCCGTGCCTGTTCAAATTTTGGTATATGTTGCAATGTTCATAGGACTTTGTCAGATTTCCTTATCTTAAATTATACGCCGTAACGAATTGTCTTTTGACGTAGGGAAAATATTTCTTATCAGTATCTAATATCGAAAGATATTTTAGTTTTATAAGTTACGGGAGGAATTGTGTCCTTTTATGCTAAAATAAACGGATGGTATTTTTTCCGAGAAGGATTTGTCCTACACCTGTAGACAAGATCACGAGTCTGCAACTCTGGATGATTTTTAAGATATTTATTGCGTAGAAACAATTACGATCATTGTAAAGAAGTCAAGCTAGCAATGGAGAAGGGACCCCACCCACAACCCGACCAACGTCTGGGTAGAACAGAATACATCCTCGCATGAAAACAACAACAGCATCAAATCGCATAAATGACGATTTGCAATCGCTGGTGGATTTTAGCTGGGTCATATTTATGTCGCTGCGATTTATTTCAACAACCAAATCAGTCGTTAAATAAATATCCTACAGTTGTTTCTAAGTGTAGGCCCACCCACGATTTGGTCACCATCAAATATATCAAAATGTTCGCCTGGAGACATGCCTTGTTAGAAAAGGAACATAACACTTAATATAATTGATTGTGTTCATGTTTTGTTCTAGTTGGTGGTATAAATCATGTAAATGCAGATGGTATGTACAAATCTGACTTGAAATGATTCATGTGGATATTTCCTGGCCAATATTTATTATACAGATACCCGAATATCTTCCAAATACAAGCGTGATGCAGCTTTTAATGGTGGTACGTGATCCGTTGTCGTTGTATGTCGCTTCTATATCATGTGAAATGCTCACTCAAATGGCAAATGAACGTATTGTCCATCAAATACCAAAGCCCAAAGTTAATGTCCCTGCTTCCTTTTATCGCTATCTCGTTTGATATATAATTTATTGTCATTTTGTAATCAGCTTGAACCCTATTACACATAAGGATGCACCGATTTCGAGAGGGTGCATCCCAAATATCCTAAATGGACTTCTATTGTGAAGAGAGGGAAGGTGGTGCACGCTGGAGCTGACACGTGACCTGATGGGGTATGATCAAAAGATGTTGGATTCGCCTCTGGAAACCGCCCCAAGTGTTGCGTATGATGCGGTTTACAGCCAGAACAAAGCAGATTGCACGGAGTTCTTTGACCGCCGTCAGCTGGAAGCTACTGCTGGCACTGTTTGCAACACTATCCTCTATGTGGCGGCATGCACGTTCGGTGTCGGTATTAGTCAAGGCTATAGAGCAGCAAATTAGGCAACAAGGAGACAACGAGGTGACTTTTTCTGCTGTATTTAGTAAAGGGCCGAGACATCTAGTAACAGTGTCTATTTAGTGCTATTGGACAATTCCTTCTGTGTGTGTTTTTTTTTTTGTGTTTTGTTTTTGTTTGTGCGCGGTTTTTTTGTTGTTCTTGTTTTTTTCTTTTTTGTTGTTGTTTTTTATGTTCGACTTTGTCTCACAAAGTCACTCTGAATAGTTATGCCGGTAGTTTCATAATACTGTGCTGGTGCACAGCTAAATCAACGTGCAGCATTTAATACATTTACTGCCATTGGTATCTCTAATATGACCATGATTATTGAAGACTTCGCTAAGTCTTTCATTTATAAAGTGAATGTACACATGGAAGTTATCTGTCCCCATTAAAGCCCTTTGGTAAATTGACAATTCCTCTCTTGGACAATTAGAAATTTTCATTTTACCAAAATATGACGTAGATATGAAATTAAGAGGAAAAGGAGGTCAATTCAATATCCCGCAAAAAAAAACAACAACAAACAGAACATGAATGTATCCTATTTATGCAATTAAATTAAATTGTGAAAAACGCCGAAGACAATTTATGTGGTTAAGTGGAATGTGCGATTTTCATTATAATAATCGCATTTGAATCTTATGAGGATTGTTGTTGCTTGCACAATTTATTCGGATTTCAGCTCCTTCCCAACGAAATATGTTGTTACCCTTGATATGTTAATTAATACATTAGTTATAGTTATAAACGACACATTGTTATAGTAATATTCTATAACTAAACTGATGGTTAACAAGCTTATTACAAGAGACTGCAGCAAACAGTGCAGATCCTCATCAGATTGTGACCAAGCAGGATCTGGCTCACCTAATCTAAACTATGGGCTTAAACGTGTCCAGTTCGTGCATAGCAGGCTGCGGTTTAAGATTTTCCCACCTTTAGACCACGCCTTTGCACTTAAAAGAAAAACAACTACGTTTATTAAACGATTGATTTATTACAAATGGAACTTTAAATTTAAAGGGTTAAGATATGTGCGAATTACTAAGCTATCCCGCATCTATAATCTTAATTAATCGCATTCAGTTATTTTAACTCAAGCAGATTATTTTCCGAACCAAATTCCTTGCTCGACAGAACAGCGAAAGGTAACACGAATCAATCTAGGTGGCCTTTGGGATTAAAGTTTCATAAATTATACTAAAGGAAATTAAAAACTTTCTTTTTATCGCTCAGTCTTTGAAATAAAATCTCTGCTGTACATGGAGATACAAATTTTCATCGGATATGTATAAATCATGGTCCGAGAGTTCGAGATTTCTAGCTACGAGCGATGTCTCCTTCTGATAATTTCCCCCAATCCGCCATTAATTTAAGTTTGCCCATAATTCCACAGCGAAACAACGACTGACCTTAGCCATGTGCCGTGACCCGAGCGGAACTTAGTTTTTTTAATCAAAGCTCGCTCTAACCTCGTTAGACCTCACGAGACCTTCTCCCTTTGTGGTCTAAGGCTAAAGCCTAAGTGAGAGATCTTGAAATCTAATTGGATTTTTGTACATGTGATGGAGTAAAATCAACTGATTTCAATTAATATCTTTGATAAGTGTTTTAGATACAAGTTGTCGATCAGTAGTCGTGAAATTGAGCGCACTTGGCTAAATTGGCGCGGTGTTTGATGTACATGCCAAAACGTTTGTGTCCATGACAACTTGTCAAATGTTGGCGTGAATGCATTTTGCAACTGGTCGAGTTGATTCTGAGCGTTGGCGATATGATTGTCGGGGTTGTTTGTCAATATTTTGACATCGAGACTTCTGTTTTCAGTTTTTGGATTGAAAAAATAAAACTATGACACAGTACAATGCTGCTGTAGTTACTGTTTTCAACATTTCTTGACAACAGGAAATATAAATATATTTTCACGCACGTGTCATACTGAGGCGGTGTCATCGTTAATTCCACTCTGTCCGTGAAATTTATCAACACCCTTTTATTGACGACGTATAGGGGTCGGCAGGGGTATACTTTGCAGACAATTCACCATTTGGGGGCTGGGGTTGAATCCTTTTCAATTTCCCGTGACCCCGGTTAATGATATAGACACTTGTTGAAGGGCCGACTCTGACACGAAACTCGATCTAGCCATGAAGTTCGGAAACACTGTTATTGTATGTAAATTTTTAATGAGTTACTGCTTTTTTTACATCATAAATTCTTAACAAACTCATCAAACTTCTTTAATATACACCTTCGTTTTAGGTTTGAAGAATAACACTTAACGAACCTTAATTTCGCAATATATGTGTGCTGAAATACCAATTGAATTCTGTCTGTTTCCAAGGTCACTGCCCGGATTTTTAATCAGTTTCAGATTTTGAAAATCAATTCTTCACTTTTCTTAATTTCCCTTTCAAACCCATAGTTGAATAGGATTCTCTTCTAAAGATTTAGTTCCCGATTTATTTCAAATGATTGAACGTATAATTGCTAAGAGTTAAGTTCAACTTAGAAATCATCCGATTAAAATAGATAGGAATTTAATTCTAAAACCTTTCAACTTGTCACTCTGAAGATATGGAGGAAAGTTCTAATCTATGGCACCTACATGTATCGCCATTTAATTTATTATTGTTTATCATAAAGGCGAACATCTAAAAATAACTCATATTCGCTGTTTTTGTTGACATTAAAGTTCAATGATTAACAAATATATATTGTCTAATTCTCTGAATTTTCAGCACAAAAATATATTGAAGCTAAGTATGCATAATCGTGGCGCCTAGAGCTCCATGGTTAAGGTGAAATTTCCAGCAATTAATAAGAACAACTGATTGATTATTTACAAAATATTGTACTCACCAAAACTAAAGAAAATGGACAAATCTACACCATATAAAGTAAGCAAAAGTTCAGAAACTGCATTACACTTTCCCATGGAGGAAAAATTCACACGGCCCCGTTGTGTTTGGCAGGTCCCCGTTGTTGCGTAACGATAAATTACGAATACATTTCCAAAATACGGATTACGGGAATTTCATAATACTGATGTTTACCGAGACACAGCGTTTAAACCTATTTTCAAACGGGGCTTGTTTTATTTCGGTCTATTTGTAACAGAATGCGAGCGACCGGTCAATGTTTCTATGTTTGTTCACCTTCTAATTAAATATTGAAATTGTGTGATATATTTGTATCGTCAATGGCGCATGTTTCTCGTTTTTCCGCTTATTTGTCGTTTTTCTATCGGAACACAGGGTCGGCTGCGGAAACTGATAGGTTACCTTGTCAACATAGCAAAATACGAGATAAAATACAACTCGCTTTGATCTTTCGGTGATTATTGCATTTCGTCCCGTGGCGTTAGATTCTTTCATGTGTTACTGGTTCCCTGAGCTTTCAAGTCATGTAAGGAAGTTGTTTGGTCGATGTCTCGGAGGCTTTGGATTCAAGATTGGGTCGCACGGCCCTGTTATTCAAAGTTTAGGTAACAACTAACACAGTGGTTTACCCCCGCCCACCGCCGGAATCTACACTCACCATCTCAAACAACTGACCGAGTCCCCATGACAATGGGCCCCAAACCAAGGCGATTTATTATTTGATTTTACAGCGGTATTAGTAGCGACCCGCGACTTATTTAGTTGCAACAGTGTATGTTTGTTTGCTCTTTGGCCCAGCGGTGATGTTTGTATTATAGTATGTTTATAACGATATCGGCCCTCTTTGATTTTTGTCATTAAGGTACCTTTATAATGCTATGGTAACAGTTATAGCCGAGATTTAAAGCTGTGCAGTCCAGGTCACTCAGACGTTTTATGTTCAATAAAAGGTCAATGATGAATAGTGTTTCGTGATCGGAATCCTTTGAACGCTTATTAATTAAAGTTTAATCACAATGCACCTTGTGTTTAGATAGCTTAATTTCGTCTTAATTACATTAGAAAGAGCAATAAACTTTTTAACATGGGGATTTGTACGTTTTATTAAGACGAAAAGTGCAACACAATTTCACATGTCAAGTGTATTGGAAAGATGTTCTTAATCCTAGTCATTTGACCTTTATGAAGCACTATACACCTTGTGGCTCAAGCAGAAATAGTGGTCCGAGTGCACATTGAACAGACTTAGTGCATCGTAAAGACAATCGTTATATTGGACATCCCTTTGTTTTATCTGAAAGATAAGGGCACACCTTTACATGGATAGACGCTTTTGATAGCTGTGTTCAGAAGTGCAAACCATATGTGTTCTTTGTAAAATATGCTTATCACATTTGTTTTTGTTTGGTTGGTTTGTTTTTGTTTGTTTTTGTTTTGTTTTGCGTTTTTGTTTTAGTTACATCGCACCGATACATTCATGGTCATATTTTACTAATTACTGGTGACAGAAGACTCCGGATTTATGTCAGGGTAGAGCCATCGGCGCACCGCAAGTAAATTCGAAAACCTCCACACATGAAAGTTCTCGCCCCAACCGGGACTCGAATCCACACGGTGAGGAGCTGGGAATTAACAAGTCGGCGACTCTAACCGTTCGGCCACGGGCGCCCCTTCTCTTATTTACTTGAAAAAGAAACATTCACCAAAAATTAAGTATTGTCTGGTGGACGTGAATCCGAACTGTTGATAAGGAAAAATAATGGTAAATAACAACACTACAAAATCACAATCAGAAAATATAGTTTCAAAAGCAATAACGTGAGTAATAAACAATCACAGATTTTATATGTGCGTTTTGCGATCAATGTATAAGGTTAAAACAAAAGGCGTTTTTCTCGGCAATGTCTAGCTCAACTGACACGTGACTAATTTCACCCATTGTCCTCATAATTGTTCGTACCCCGAGGGCGCGGCTTTTTGCATCGCCATGTCAGAATCAATATTTTTGATAACGACATGCCATGGGCTGAATCTGTATCGCCGATTAAAATTGAAATATCCGTCATAATATTTGTATAATTAAGCGAGGGATTCTTTGAAGATGTCACGGTGATTACAGCCGAGGGACCGAAGTATGTATCTGATAAGTTGTCAAATGAACAATCGGTCCTGGTAGGGCGGTAGGTAGAATGCTGGCCTTAAAGTTAAGGGTTCAATTCCGGCGGAAACATACAAAAGTCTTGGTTGGTAGGACGCAAAAAGATTACTATTGTCGTTCAGTGAATTTTTATTGTAAACTGATATTTTGCGAGTAAAACTTTAAATTAACTAAGTTCTAAATTAATCTATCTTTGAAGATGCTTTTTAATGTGTTCGGAGACCTTTTTATTGCCACAACCGAGTTCAACTGCCCCAATCAAAACATGATCGATGAGAGGAGGTTACGGTGGAGAAGGGTTTTTTGCAAATGTGTAACAATTCATTTTTTTTTTTCAAAATAATTAGAACTTAAAATGATTATCGTGCTTATGGTCCATCTTACTTTAAAATGCAATCCAGACTTGCACAACCAACAGTATTTACTCCTTGCGCTACAACAATTCGCGGTTGTAGCTTTACTTATTCACGGCATTGTGAATAGGTGTAAACAGCATTATATTTTCACATGTGTCATCTTCCTAAACCCGAACTGGTGCTGCTTGGTTGTTAAAGCTCACTAAACACAAAGATCGTAATTTTATAATTACGATAAAATAAAGCACTTCTTCCCAAATACGGTATTTGGTAAAGTCACAAATCAAGTATGACACTACAATAGGGACGCACGTCAACGCCAACTAGCATATTTGGATGAACATTATTGGTTTCTATGAACTCACGTGACCACGTGTTATCTAGTATTTGGTCATGTTGGTAGATAACAACTTAATAACGCCCAATTAAACTGCAATCTTTTCACAACTTGACAGCACACACTTTGGCATGAATTTAATTTCGCTAGCCATTCAACAATATATTAGCATCCAATGATGTATCGCAGAAGCTTGCTGGTGGTTTAAACTGTCACGGGTAAACGTAAACGGAATTTTCATAATGTCTAAACACCATTTTTAGATTTATGTTTAAAGGGAAGAAGGAGAATTAAACTACGAAACATTTTATGTCATAAACTTTCGCTAAAAAGCATAATATTTTTAATTTATATATTTATTCAGGGTAATATTAATAAAGGACAATGGAGCACCTGCCATGAAGGTTACTGTCCTTTTTGTCCTTGAACTTTACTACTTTTCTTCAAAAGGTAAAGGCCAAATTAATATGCAGGTAAATATTCCTTTGGATAAGAGCTGCACAAAATACCGACGTATGCATTCAGTCAAATATTTATATTTTAACGCCGCACTTAATACATTTAGACAAAATGTATATGTTGTTGTTGTTGTTGTTTTCAATTAAAAATAATATTCCGTACATCATTAATCGAAAAAAATACATTGCTTATTTTTCCTCATGTTCCTGTTAAACAGACCTGATTATGTCTTGTAATGTAATTTTATTGACAAACGTCATGACTCTGTTGAGGGAGAACTAGGGTGGGTGAGGGTGAGGGTGAGGGTGAGGGTGAGGGTGGATTAATGGGAAGTGCATTAGTGATTAATTGACAGAAGACCAGTAGCTTTAAAATGAAACATGTCCATGTTGTGTGTGACAAGTCACTTTTAGTAACGAAGGAAGTTCTATGTGATCGTGTGCTATTCAGCAACGGTCTTCTCCATTTCTAATCATGAACAAAAATTCAGTGAAGCCATTTAAAGTATTAAAACGAAAAATACACAACTCCAGCCTATCAAGTGGAGCAAATCCTGATGAAAAATCACAGTCGTGTCTTTCTGATGGACTTATAACGAAATCCCGAAATTCGTTTGAGACAGAAGTCAAACACGCTATGCGGTGGATCGTGCTTATTTAAACATTCGAGATACTTTGAGGGCTATACAAGCATTATGGAAGATAGTCAATTAATTGGCACTGAAAAAATCTCTCGTTGCTCACACAAGCAGCCAAGTCTTAGAGTGTGTGTTAATTGCATGTTTTCCTCTTTTGCGGCGTCCTTGGACAAATGTAGGAGTACAAGCCAGTTTTGTCTTTATGCTACATCCTCCATACTTTATGCTCGAACGGCACACGTTCTTAATTGACTCTCGTGGTCTTAAAATAATATTAACTCAATCATTCAGTGACAACTGGCTCCAGGGTTTGAAGTGGGTGTCCATTGAAGGGGTTGTCTATGGGCTGATCCGTTGCGCATGCGCCGAGCCATTGGGTTTGATACAAGGGGCTACGCCATTCGACAAATACGCGTTTCTAAGGGACCCTTAGGCAATACTTAAGTTGCATTAAAGATTAGGCTTAAATGTTTGCCTGTCCGAAAATGATATGTTGTTTAAGGACTTAATCGTAAGGTGCCTATTAATGTTGACAATGGGATATGAGCAAGAGAATTTTAGTTTTCCTTGGCCCCGATTTATCAATTTTTAATATTTTTCGTAGATCACTGATACTATATCGTGGCTAACACTTACACGCATATATTTGTACAACACGAAAGGTACAAACGAGGAACAGGCATTGTATTGAAGTGTCATTAGACAGCACACGATAGTGTATTTTCTTTATAGGGCCAACTACCGATGCGCGTGATTTAGACATAATTACACGGGTAAAGCCAGAATACTGCTGGCAAACACATTGTTTTATCTTAGTCATAAGAGCTTTAAATGATATGAAGTTTAGAAAATGCTTTTACAGAATTTAAAACCGCTACTTATCGTATTGCAGCCCAGTGCTCTCCTGGCTGCGCTAATCAATCTTGATAGATGCCTGTTTTATGTAGGTTTTTTTTACATTGCTATCGAAATTATGTTTACATTAAAGTTTCAATATAACCTTCTTATGATTATGATATTATGAATAAGTCTGCGTTTATCAGTTCATTTGGATTAAAGTCAAACCCATTGAGGAGTCATTCGCTATTGTTTTTGGTCAGTCTTGTATGCAATTAACTTCTTGTTAGTAATTGTTTTGTACCAATCACAGTGTGCGTATCTTAAAGCGTATTTTAGGAAATGAGAGGCACAATCCCCATCAGAATCCGGTTCTTGGTATTGCAAAATATTTTTTCTATTTAATGGTGTTTGCCTATATCTAATACTTGTCGCCACATGTTACTCCTGTTTGGGGCATATTGTGCATAAGCGTAGATTAAGTGTAACTTTAGTAAAGTTTATTACCTCACTTGTAAGACAGTGAGTATCGTGAACCATATCTCTTTAAATGGTCATCATTTCCAAATATGCATGATTAGGATTTCAACTAATGGTTATCGTCTCAATATATCCGCATACTTTAGTCTAAAAAGAGAATTTTGAACATAACCTGAATTGTTTACAATACAAATCGTGAAACAAATTGCTCTTTATGTTCCGTCTTCTAGGCTATCAATAATAATGATGTGGACTTCTGCTTAAATGGATACCGATGTCAGAGCTGATTACCCGCAAGATCATGTAACGTGTCTTCAAAAGTGGTCACGTGGTTTTCTTAGATTAACAAAAGGCTAACTGTGCTGCGTTGCTCGGATAGAAAATTATTTTTTGTAATGAGAAATGGGAGAAATATAGAGCACCAATAAACAATTTCGCGGGATCTTTACGTGTTATAATCCTAATTTATTTGGTTTCATGAGAAAAATGGTCCAAACTGTAACCATTTTTAAAATAATACAATTGAATCAAAGTTTGCCTATAATTCTTACTTCTAGTTGTATTTCACCAGTCACCAAACATTTATATAGGGACATATTCAGTGTGAACTGGCCTAAAGCAGATATCATTAGTTGAAAACACTCGTATTTAGTTAAAAGGAAATTATATGTGAAATTCTACCCGCCCTTAACGGTAGATCCCTTCTAAAGAAGCTTTAAAACATTTCGTGACATAATGTGCGTCATAGTATATTAAAAGTAGATCTGGACGATCTAGCACCTACGTTGTAATGAAAAGAAGCTTAATATGATATGACAGACCAATTCTCATCTTTTCCCTCAAAACATTTTCTGATGAATATTTCAAAGGATATAAATATATATACACACACACACTATGCCTAGCGAATATGAATAGAAATGATGAATGCATTTTGCGAAGAATGGTTCTGTTCATCAAAATACAACTGCTATTTATTGTCATCTATTATTCCGCTATTTGGACTATTTTATCCGCATTCTTACTGAAGCGCGGAGTAATACAAGATGGCGGATATGAATTGGATACGTTGGCAGATATATAATGGCGCGTGTATTCCGTTGACTCAGGTTACACATTTTCAAAAAGTGTCAAAACTGTGCTTTTTGAGGGCTAAAGAATGCGGTAGTTTGCATGAAATTAAATGGAAACGTACTGGATGGTAATATATACCACGTCTAAATAACGGAAAAAATATTTTTCTTGCATGTGAAATGTGAAATAAAGTAAGTCTAAATATATGTAGTGCAGGCTTTCCAAGTTTTGCAGATGCAATTAAATACGAGGTTGTTTATTAGTTTTTGTGAATAGAAATGAAATTGCACAATCTTGCTGTATCATTGACGACCACACAATTAAAATAATACATTAATTGAAACTTTAGAAATGCAAATTTTAATAGTGTTTGAAACTGAGTACATATTTTGTGTCTATATTTAAATCATTTAGCCATTGTGGCCTGTAAATGTGTTTTTACCGAAATATAAGGACACACCTTATTGAAATTCTTAAAAATCTGGGAAAAAAATGCGTTTTGTACATAAATAGGCGGTTAATCTGCAAACATATTTCGTTTTTGTGCATTAAATTAAAAACGGGAAAAATAGCAATAACCAACAGTATGCTATCAAACATATACCTTCTACATCTCTATCACAACAAAAATGAAACAAGGTAGAATCGAATATCTATATTAGGTAAATGTTTAAAATGTTTAAGTAACGTAACCTGGACCTACTGCATAGTGGTATTTTTGATAGGCAAGTAATTTTGAATCATTAAATAAAAATAGACATATATGCATCTTTGATATCTCCTAAACAAAAAGGACTGATGATTCGGTTAGTTGTCGTAAAACAAGGCTATCTATATATCTGTCTTGACGTTCTCCGTTGTCCGTTGTCCCATTGGATAAAGACAGGTTCGCGAGTGATTTTGTTGTCCCTATTTGGAAAAAGGGATACTCACGTGTTTTTGTTGCGCATATTGTGAACACATGTTGGTGACAGACGACTTTTACGAAGCAGAGAAAAAAGGTGACCAGAAAATGGCTTACTCACCGCTTGTAAAGATGCGTTTATAGATATAGCTGTACTCTCGGTGCTGCGGTTGGTCCTATGACTTTATAACAAACAAAAAAGCAATAGAAAAGCAATGGTTATTTAATCCATAAAATAAAGTTATTGCTGTTTTAATGAGTAAAGCATCTTTATTTTCGTATACGTTAAACCGTACTTGGCTGAAGTCTGTCTTATAGATTTATGACATTATGTACGGTCTTTTACTTAACACTGAAAGACTGTCCATTTTTTCTTTTTCAATTTAACCATATGAATTAATTGTGTGTATGCACTTTAATGTATTTGCTGAAGAAAAGCTTGTATCATTATACCGATAGGTACCGGTAAATACTTACAAAACCGCCCTACCATTGCGCAGCTCTTTAAGTGGTGAAAGAAAGAATTCGCCGTTATAAATGTAATTAGACCCCATTAGGAAAGCTAAATTGAATCAACATAATTTGTAACATGATCAGCGCATGCGTACATCCCTTTTTGGACCTGGATGAACCTGAACGAACAAACTTTAGCTAAAGTAATTCGTCAAATTAACGTGTTTTCCTATCTTTCTCGTTATGCAATTGTTGCAGCAAATAAAAGGATAAAAGAGCAATTAAATAAATGGTCTTTGTTCACACTAGTACATACCCCCTGACAACGATCTAACTTATTTTATGCAAAGAAAAAAAAAGAAAATAAACAAAATGGTAATAAGAGAACAAATGCGAAAGCCGTTTTTTTCATATAAAATTAATTACATGTGCAGTCGTTCACATATGAGGCATGTCAACCTTTTAAACAGAGGGTATTACGTTTCTATAAACACATTCTATGTGCATTTGCTTGCGTGCACATATAATTTTTAATTACCAGATTTTCTGTCAACTGAGTAAATATGCGACAAAGACAGAGCGAAATATTATTAATGAAATTACATAGACTGCCGAGCAACGTCTTCAACGAACGCCCTCACGCAATGTCTCGAACAATTCTTGTAATCGGTCTCGCAGCAGACTATTTGAGGAAATATTTCTTATTTTACGACCATGTTGCTACGACTGAACGTCATATCGTTACCAAATCGGCATTACCAAACATGATAGCCACTTTTTTTGGCAGATTCCACAATGTGTACGAGCCTGTTTCGGTTGCAATGGTCATTTTAGCTATTATATACTTTTTATTTGAGTAATTATTACGACTTCCAACTGTATGTGGTTGAGAAGGACCATACTTCACCGCATTAAATGATTATAATAATTGAAAGGAATATGTGTGTCAACACCTACTCGCCATTATTTTTAATTTAAAATCATATTCTCCTTTTTCATTTTGCAAGTCATCGGCGCTTACATATGATACATTTCACATTTTTCTCAGTTTTAATGTTGGAGGATTTGCTGGCACCAATAAAAACAACTGAGGGGTATGCTGGCCTAAGTGACAACACCTGGAGTGTGTGCTGGCCCCGTTTACAACAACTAGAGGGTGTGCTGGTCCCGGTTACAACAACTGGAGAATGTGCTGGCCCCAATTACAACAAATGGATGGTGTGCTGGTGCAAGTTACAACAACTGGACGGTGTGCTGGCCCCGGTTACAACAAGTGAAGGGTGTGCTGGTGCAAGTTACAACAACTGGACGGTTTGCTGGCCTCGGTTACAACAAGTGGAGGGTGTGCTGGTCCCGGTTACAACAGCTGGAGGGTGTGCTGGCCGCTGTTGCAACAACTGGAGGGTGTGCTGGCCCCGGTTACAACAAATGGATGGTGTGCTGGTGCAAGTTACAACAACTGGACGGTGTGCTGGCCCCAGTTACAACAAATGGATGGTGTGCTGGTGCAAGTTACAACAACTGGATGGTGTGCTGGTGCAAGTTACAACAACTGGACGGTGTGCTGACCCCGGTTACAACAAATGGATGGTGTGCTGGTGCAAGTTACAACAACTGGACGGTGTGCTGGCCCGGTTACAACAAGTGGAGGGTGTGCTGGTCCCGGTTGCAACAACTGGAGGGTGTGCTGGCCCCGGTTACAACAAATGGATGGCATGCTTGCCCCAGTAATAACAACTTGAGGGTGTGCTGGCCCCGGTTACAACAACTAGAGGGTGTGCTGGTCCCGGTTACAACAATTGGAGAGTGTGCTGGTCCAAGTTACAACAACTGGAGGGTGTGCTGGTCCCGGTTACAACAACTAGATGGTGTGCTGGTCCCGGTTTCAACAAATGGATGGTGTGCTGGACCAAGTTACAACAACAGAAGGTGTGCTGGTCACGCCTACAACAACTGAAAGGTGTGCTGGTTCCGGCTACAACAACTGGAAGATGTGCTGGCCTCGGCTACAACAACCGGAGGGAGTGCTGGTCTCGGCTACAACAACTGGAGGGTGTGCTGGCCCTGGCTACAGCAACTGGAAGGTGTGCTGGCCCCGGCTACAACAACAGAAGGTGTGCTGGTCACGCCTACAACAACTGAAAGGTGTGCTGGTTCCGGCTACAACAACTGGAAGGAGTGCTGACCCCGGTTACAACAACTGGAAGGAGTGCTGGTCCCGGTTACAACAACTGGAAGGAGTGCTGGTCCCGGCTACCACAACTGGAAGGAGTGCTGGTCTCGGCTATAACAACTGGTGGGTGTGCTGGCCCTGGCTACAGCAACTGGACGGAGTGCTGGCCCCGGCTACAACAACTGTAAAGAGTGCTGGCCCTGGCTACCACAACTGGAAGGTGAGCTGGCCCCGGCTACAACAACAGAAGTAGTGCTGGTCACGCCTACAACAGTTGAAAGGTGTGCTGGTTCCGGCTACAACAACTGGAAGGTGTGCTGGCCCCGGTTACAACAACTGGAGGGAGTGCTGGTCTCGGCTACAACAACTGGAAGGAGTGCTGGTCCCGGCTACAACAACTTGAAGGAGTGCTGGTCCCGGCTACCACAACTGGAAGGAGTGTCGGCCCCGACTACCACAACTGGAAGGTGTGCTGGTCCCGGCTACAACAATTGGAGGGTGTGCTGGTTCCGGTTACAACAACTGAAAGGAGTTCTGACCCCGGCTACAACAACTGGAAGGTGTGCTGGCCACGGCTACAACAATTAGAAGAAGTGCTGGTCCCGACAACAACAACTGGAAGGTGTGCTGGTCTCGGCTACAACAACTGGAAGGTGTGCTGGTCTCGGCTACAACAACTGGAAGGTGTGCTGGTCTCGGCTAAAACAACTGGAAGGTGTGCTGGCCCCGGCTACAACAACTGGAAGGTATGCTGGCCCCGGCTACAACAACTGGAAGGTGTGCTGGCCCCGGCTACAACAACTAGAAGGTGTGCTGGTCCCGGTTACAACAACTGGAAGGAGTGCTGGTCCCGGCTACAACAACTGGAAGGTGTGCTGGTCCCGGCTACAACAACTGGAAGGAGTGCTGGTCCCGGCTACAACAACTGGAAGGGGTGCTGGTCCCGGCTACAACAACTGGAAGGAGTGCTGGTCCCGGCTACCACAACTGGAAGGAGTGCTGGCCCCGGCTACAAAAACTGGAAGGAGTGCTCGTCCCGGCTACAACAACTGGAAGGTGTGCTGGCCCCGGCTACAACAACTGGAAGAAGTGCTGGTCCCGGCTACCACAACTGGAAGGAGTGCTGGCCCCGGCTACAACAACTGGAAGAAGTGCTGGCCCCGGCTACAACAACTGAGGGAGTGCTGGTCCCGGCTACCACAACTGGAAGGAGTGCTGGTCCCGGCTACAACAACTAGAAGGAGTGCTGGTCCCGGCTACCACAACTGGAAGGAGTGCTGGACCCGGCTACAACAACTGGAAGGAGTGCTGGTCCCGGCTACCACAACTGGAAGGAGTGCTGGCCCCGGCTACAACAATTGGAAGGAGTTCTGGTCCCGGCTACCAAAACTGGAAGGAGTGCTGATCCCGGCTACAACAACTGGAAGGAGTGCTGGCCCCGGCTACCACAACTGGAAGGAGTTCTGGTCCCGGCTACAACAACTGGAAGGTGTGCTGGTCCCGGCTACAACAACTGGAAGGAGTGCTGGTCCTCGCTACAACAACTGGAAGGAGTGCTGGTCCCGGCTACAACAACTGGAAGGAGTGCTGGCCCCGGCTACCACAACTGGAAGGAGTTCTGGTCCCGGCTACAACAACTGGAAGGTGTGCTGGTCCCGGCTACAACAACTGGAAGGAGTGCTGGTCCCGGCTACAACAACTGGAAGGAGTGCTGGTCCCGGCTACAACATCTGGAAGGTGTGCTGGTCACGGCTACAACAACTGGAATGTGTGCTGGTCACGGCTACAACAACTGGAATGTGTGCTGGTCCCGGCTACAACAACTAAAAGGTGTGCTGGTCCCGATTACAACATCTGGACCTCCCATGATATTGTTCATAAAGTTATTTTTTATATTTCAGAGTGTGCCACGTCTTTGTGGCATTAGTAGTTTTATTGTTTATTTATTTTTTGGGGTTCACGACACACCGACACTTAACAGGTAATACATAAGCAAGTATTATGTCTAAAATGTGTTTTAAAACGCGTTGAAATTGAACTATTTGTGTAAAAAGCGCTGTAGGCATCGTAATTAAGGCCTATGGAGCAAATAATTCAAGTCGGCGATTCCGTAATAAATTAACAAAGGGCAATAATCCGATTACGAACATGTTGTTATTTTTTTCCTATAAGGTGTGCAATTGTTGGTTGTTTTCAACGCTTGAATTCCGGAAAAAAATATAATTATAACAGAAAATAGCAACTTTGGCTATATGCAGATTAAAGTTTTCATCAGAGGTAATTTTCTAATAGCTTTTGAAATGCATACAATGGTTCTAATTTGCTGCTTAATTTCAAACGTTTTCTGGTTGAGCATGCCAGATCCCCCAACCATGGCCAGCACCATTGGACCACCCGCACCAACCTGAAAAGAAATCCTGGATCCGCCCCTGCCCCTGTTACAATAACTGGAGAACGTGCTGTCCCTTGTTACAACAACTACAGGATATGCTTTCCCCAGTTACCACAACTGCAGGGTATGCTGACCACGGCCTTCATTTCACGGGATTCATTACACATATACATGAACCCAGGTTATACATGACCCAGGTTATACAGGGCCGCATTTACACATGACCCTAGTTAATAATACAAGATTCCAGTTGTACATGGCATAGTTCGTACATGACACAGGTTGTAAATGACCCAGGTTCTGGATGACCCCAGCTATACATGGCCCCAGCTATATTTGAGCCCAATTATGCATGGTCCCAGTTACACATGGCCCCAGCTATGCATGAGCCCAATTATACATGACATCCGTTATACCTTGACGCATGCTATACATGACCCAGGTTATACATAACCCGAGTTGCACATGACCCTAATTATACAAGATCCCAGTTGTACATTACATAGTTCGTACATGACACAGGTTGTACATGACCCAGGTTTTAGATGGTTCCAGTTATACATGACCCCAGTTACACATGTCCCCTAGCTATACATGTACCCCAGTTATACATGAGCCCGGTTATAAATGACCCAGATTGTACATAAACCCCAGATATACATGACCCAAATTTATACATGACCCAGGTTAAACATGACCCCCAGATATACATGACTCCAGATTATGCATGACCCAGATTGTACATGACTCCAGATTATACATGACCCAGATTATACATGACCCAGATTATACATGACTCCAGATTATACATGACCCCGATTATACATGACTCCAGATTATACATGACTCCGATTATACATGACACCAGATTATACATGACCCCGATTATACACGACTCCAGATTATATATGACCCAGATTATACATGACCCAGATTATACATGACCCAGATTATACAGGACACAGATTATACATGGCACAGATTATACATGACCCAGATTATACATGACTCCAGATTATACATGACCCCGATTATACATGACTCCAGATTATACATGACCCAGATTATACATGACCCAGATTATACATGACTCCAGATTGTACATGACTCCAGATTATACATGACCCCGATTATACATGACTCCAGATTATACATGACCCAGATTATACATGACCCAGATTATACATGACCCAGATTATACATGACTCCAGATTGTACATGACTCCAGATTATACATGACCAAGATTATACATGACTCAGATTATACATGACCCAGATTATACATGACTCCAGATTATACATGACCCCGATTATACATGACTCCAGATTATACATGACCCAGATTATACATGACTCCAGATTATTCATGACCCAGATTATACATGACTCAGGTTATTCATGAACCAGATTATACATGACTCAGATTATACATGACCCAGATTATACATGAATCCAAATAATACATGACTCCAGATTGTACATGACTCAAGTTATACATGGCCCTAGTTATACATGACCCAAGTTGTACATGAACAAGTTTATACATGATTCCAGACTATACCTGACCCAGATTATACATGACTTCAGATTATACATGACTTCAGATTATACATGACTCCAGATTATACATGACCCGGATTATACATGACCAAGGTTAAACATGACCCCCAGATATACATGACCCAGATTATACATGACCAAGGTTAAACATGACCCCCAGATATACATGACCCGGATTATACATGACTCTAGATTGTACATGACCAAGATTATACATGACCAAGGTTAAACATGACCCCCAGATATACATGACCCAGATTATACATGACCAAGGTTAAACATGACCCCCAGATATACATGACCCGGATTATACATGACTCCAGATTATACATGACCCGGATTATACATGACCAAGGTTAAACATGACCCCCAGATATACATGACCCAGATTATACATGACCAAGGTTAAACATGACCCCCAGATATACATGACCCAGGTTATACATGACCAAGGTTAAACATGACCCCCAGATATACATGACCCAGATTATACATGACTCCAGATTGTACATGACCCAGATTATACATGACCCAGATTATACATGACTCCAGATTATACATAACCCAGATATACATGACCCAGATTATACATGACTCAGATTATACATGACCCAGATTATACATGACCCAGATTATACATGACTCCAGATTAAACATGACCCAGATTATACATGAATCCAGATTATACATGACTCCAGATTATACATGACTCCAGATTGTACATGACCCAGATTATACATGACTCCAGATTAAACATGACCCAGATTATACATGAATCCAGATTATACATGACTCCAGATTATACATGACTCCAGATTATACATGACCCAGATTATACATGACCCAGATTATACATGACTCCAGATTGTACATGACCCAGATTATACATGACTCCAGATTAAACATGACCCAGATTGTACATGACCCAGATTATACATGACCCAGATTATACATGACCCAGATTATACATGACTCCAGATTATACATGACCCAGATTAAACATGACCCAGATTATACATGAATCCAGATTATACATGACTCCAGATTATTCATGACCCAGATTATACATGACTCAGATTATACATGACCCAGATTATACATGAATCCAAATTATACATGACTCCAGATTGTACATGACTCGAGTTATACATGGCCCTAGTTATACATGACCCAAGTTGTACATGAACAAGTTTATACATGACTCCAGACTATACCTGACCCAGATTATACATTACTTCAGAATATTCATGACTCCAGATTATACATGACCCGGATTATACATGACCCAGGTTAAACATGACCCCAAGATATACATGACCCAGATTATACATGACCCAGATTATACATGACTCCAGATTATACATGACCCAGATATACATGATCCAGATTATACATGACCCAGATTATACATGACCCAGATTATACATGACCCCAAGATATACATGATCCCGATTATACATGACTAGATTATACATGACCCAGATTATACATGACCCAGATTATACATGACCCAGAATATACATGACCCAGATAATACATGACTCTAGATTATACATGACCCAGATTATACATGACCCAGATTATACATGACCCAGATTATACATGACACAGATTATACATGACCCAGATTATACATGACTACAGATTATACATGACTCCAGATTATTCATGACTCAAGTTATACATGGCCCTAGTTATACATGACCCCAGCTATACAAGACCCCAGTTATTCATAACCCTACTTCTACATTATTCTAGTTATGTATACATGAACCAAGTTATGCATGGCATGAGCCCTTAACACACACACACACACACACACACACACACACCTACACACACACACACACACACACACGCACACACACACACACACACACACATGCGCGCGCGCGCGATGTACATGTCCACAGTTATACATGACCCCAGCTATACATGACCCCAGCGATACATGACCCTAGCTATACATGACCCTCAGATATACATGACCCTAGATAAACATGACCCCAGTTATACATGTTCCTAGTAATACATGGCACATGTTTAACATGACTCAAGTTATACATGACTCCAGTTACACATAACCCTACTTCTACAATACACTAGTTATGTATACATGAAACAAGTTATACGTGCCCCCCCCCCCCCCACCGCCACCCCCCCCCCCCCTTCCCCGATGTACATATCCCCAGTTACACATGACCTCAGCTATACATGGCCCCAGCTATGACCCCAGCTATACATGGCCCCAGCTATACATGACTCTAGTTATACCTGACACGGGTTATACATGACCGAGGTTATACATGACACAGGTAGTACTGGCTAATTGGCATCTACTATCTTCTCATGTGGTTTTCATCTTTAAAACGAAAGAGTGTGTCTTCAAATTGTGTTTCACGTATTTGAGTACAGTTTTCTTCATTATTGAAACATATTCTAACTAAATTTATGGAAGAAGCATTATGCACCCCGCGGTTTGATTACATCCATAGTTGAAATTATACCTAAAGTCAATTTATTCCGTGCATCATTATCCATGTGAAAATGACAAACGTCATTTTACATGCATAGCTGAGCCCAGAACTGCCAAACTAAATGTGAACGTTATGTTGCTTCATTTAAGCCCTTCATGGCATAATACGGCCATATAGCACGTGACATGCGTGAAGCGCTAGTGCGCATGCGATGAATGTGTCACCATGTTTCCGGAAATATGTTCACGGTGTCTAGTGTTATTTACACTCGAGTGAAGAATACACATCCGGCAAGTCTTGTACAGACGTAGAGCTCGCAGTAGGTGCAAGTTGGTCACAAATGCTGACACAAAAGATGCCATTTGACAAACAGCGTGTCATAGTTAGAAAATGGCTGCATCACACGAAAACAACGGACACTGTCAAACCTATGGCGCACGGTTCAAGAAATGCTGGCAGGAACAGAGTTACATTCATTTATCGTCTAAATGTATCAGGCCAAGCGAATGCCCGATATGTTTCAAACGCTGAAACCTCTGCAATCATATTCATCATATACATCAATATGTTGCAAAGTTAAGTTCGTTTATATTGTATCTACTGAGACAGTTGGTTGACATTTTGACTGGTAGCTAAATTAAACATTGAAGACAGAAGAATATATTCATCTTAAAAAACTTATTCAATCCTAATTTTTTACAATGTTATGTTTGTGGTTTTCTGGAGATTTTTAAAATCTAACATTTGATAACATAATACAAAATTGTTCATTTATAATTTTAACTTTTAAAAATTCTACCATATTAAAATTACCAGTTAAACAAAACTAGTTTGGTTTCAAGAAGATAGTTCAACAAGCAAAGTAACAAATGCACAAAATGCTTAGATGTTTGAGTTTTTGTGTCTCTGCCTGGTAATAAATAATTGTGTTTAATTATGTTTTCGAATAGTGTCCATTAATGAAGAGAGCTTTAAAAAAAGATATACTGTTACTACTACTACTACAACCACTACTACTACTACTACTACAACAACTACTGCTACTATTACTACTACTACTACTACAACAACAACTACTACTACTACTACTACTACAACTACTACTACAACTACTACAATTACTACTACTACTACTACTACTACTACTACTACTACTACTACTACTACTGCTACTACTGCTACTATTACTACAACAACTACTACTACTACTGGTACTATTACTACTACTATTACTACTACTAATAATAATCAGTCCTACTTCATTGGATGTTATGAAAATGAACAGATGTTTTGTTCTTTGTCTCTCATCTCAAAAACGAAAGTTGCTTCCAGGGAATTTTCTATTCATAAAAAGGTGTTAGCATAAAAACGACACGATAAGAAAAAATACTATCAGGACATCTAATACTCTCATAAACGCTATGGCGTGCAGTATTTCATAAAGATGATGGCGCGTGGGATGAAATTCATTGTGTAAGCGATAGTGGCAAAATACTATACTCCACATTGAAAATACCAAAACAGCGAAAACAAGCAAGTATCATATTCCATTACGCGAATTATTACAAGATATCACTTACAGTTGGAACACCGGTCGAAAAGGGACTGACGAGTGTATTGAAAAACAGGGGCAATAAAGATATAAAGGGGTTAGATATCGCAAAACCAGGTTATTTCGCCCGGAATGAGAAGAAAATGCTAATTGCCAGAAAATTGATTTCATAATGACAATGTAGTAGCAGATTGCTAGTTTTAAATGGCTCGAATTTCGATAGTTATGTCGGCGAAATTGCGTTAACTGCCGAGTCATTCAAGGCACCCGGGTCTAAATTTCAATTTGTTTAGCTAGTTCTTCCTTAGGATATCGTCACGAAGTGATTAATATGTCCTGGGATATATTAATCTTTGTAAACACCTAACGCGAGATATGATTATCATATAATTCATAAGCTCTTATAGGACAAAACAATTTCCAAAGGTGAACTGACCAGTTTTCCATTGTCGCTGTTTTGTTTGGGTGTTTCAGTGTATGGGGTGGCCTACGTGTACATTTTGAGTAGTGAAGTTTAAGTCCCTAACCTATCCGGACCAAGCCTCTCATCGCTAGTCTGATTCTTAGTCATGTTCTGACGTTCATGGGGCGTGGGGGACATTCCAGCTGCCCTGGAAGTTGGTTCTATCCTCACAGTTGTCAGCTGTTCATCTTCAAATTGGGAGGTCGTGGGTTCAAACCCCGGCCAGGTCAAACCAAAGACTTTACCGTTGGTAGTAGTGGCTTCCCTCCTAACGCTCGGGGCTAAGGCGACAGAATTACGTCTGACTCGTCGGTGTCAGTATAATGGACCGGCCGGGTTCAGTCCCTCGGCACCTCATAAGTGCCCCTGTGCTATAAGGATAGAAATGTCGCTGCACAGTATCGGCAAAAATGCCGGCAAATCCCACAAATTGATAGAAGTCGTCAAGACGTCCCAATACACATACGTTTATTGTTGTTTCTACAAAGGGGATTTAGACGGGTACAGAACATGGCCACCCTAAAATCTACACGTCTATACAAAAAGTACTTATAACATAAGGTATGCAAGATTGGCCAATAAATATTGTTGTGACGTATGCCTTCAACGTATGCACCCTGCAAGCACAATTTTAACAAATCTGGTATTAAATACTCAGTTTGTAACAAGTATCGCACTCCCATCCAAATAAATCATAGATATCCCCTGGACTTATATCTTGAGATAATTCAAAGCAAACTAAGTATACACGCAATCAACTACAGCAGCAGCAACACCAATAACAGTCGCTTAAACAGAAACAACAGCCGTAATAAACTAGTAACAACACGTTATTCTTATAATTAGTTTTCCTATCATAAAACCTATGTTTTGTCAATCATCAGAATATTGCATCAGTACGATCCAGTCTCCACAAATAGGCCTACCTGCCACACAATTTATAACCCTCATCTTTATACGTCTCTGTTTCAAAATCGAGGGACATTTATCTCAACATCTTTCTCAACTGTTAATGAGAATCGGAGGTTTTAATTAGTGTCATTAGCAAAGTAAATGATTCGTGGATGGAATGGATATCTCTTATCTATGGTAGCTTACTCTTTTTTGCTGCGGGCGTACGTAATCTGGCGGAAGATGCCGAAGGCTGTCATTAACCAGAATGTGCAACTGGATCATGTTTTTGTACGAGAGGATTGGTGGCTCGAGGAAAATAAACTGTCATAACGCAAGGTTTAATCTTTGTCTAAGTTCGTTTGCTGGATGGTAAAAACAAAGTTTGCTAGGTCCTATATACTTGTTTCTAAGCATTCAGACAGTTTTAAGACGTTATTACGAAGTACGCATCAAACGGTGTAGATTTTTCTGACATATTTCATTGGAATGTACTATATATGCCCATGCGTAAGCTCTTTCCAGAATTCTAAATAGTTAAAGGTGGTATTCAACATTTTGGAAGAACGATTGTTTTCTCAATCAAATAAGTTATTGCTACATGAAAAAGTCCTACAAAATGCTGCCCACTGATGCTCAAGATATGTGTGACCAGTGAAGCATTAATCCACGCCGTCATTGCAAACAGTGATCACTATCGAACTTATTTATAGATTTGGAAGGAATGGCGATCTAAAGCGATTAGAACAGTCCAACAATATAGGTAGTGTTCAAAATCGTCATTATTTACCCTAAAGTATGGGTTTATACATACGAATATGACAAAATTTCACAAAGTAAGAGATAGTGTTACATGCGTTTGATATGATCAGACTGCCGGATTCCACTTTTAACCTTAGTTACGAGTGTTAAAGAAAAATCGCCACTACTTTCAATCGAATCTTTCTAATCTGACGTCGTTTGTCCCATCTTAACATCTTAACGCAGAAATCAGAAAGACAGGCTCCAATATCACCAGTCAAAAATGCAATTTAGATGAAAAATAATCATTCAAGTTCCATCGTTTTCCTTCCGACGAACGTTAATGGTTAAAAAAAGTGCAAATTGATCATTATATAATACCAGCTAGCCAGGCTCAGGTTATTCCGAGGCATAATACTATATGGAAATCATAAATTATAATAAATTTTCATAATTTGCTGATAATTGATGTTTTCATTTCACTTGCGACAACAAAGTATAATTTACTTCTCTTTGCAAATAATTTGGACAATTATGGACTCAGTAACAGCACTGCTTTTTGCAATATCTAATAGTTGGTATCTTGTTAATATTGGTTAGTGAATAGCACTTTATCGAACCTATGTGTTACTTGACCCGGTGGCATTGGTAGAGAAAATTGGATCCAATTATCGCCCATAGCTGGACTAATGGTCTCGTGTGGTCATTCTACTGGCACGTGCTAGACAAGGGGCGTCACATGTATTAGACTGTGATATTTCTTCTTGTGAAGTTTGGAAAGTAAAATGGTCGGATTGATAATCTTAAGGGAAGTTCAAAACTATGAGTTCAAAAAAATGATCAGATAAAAAAGAACTTGGAGATAAAACAAAGCCTGGATAAAGGGGCGCAGAAGTTATAATGGAAATAAAACCTGAATGAACAAGAAGAAGAAAAAACTACGTCGACGAAGAAGAAAAAAGGGCTCATTATAAAGACCAAAGGAAATTAAACACTAACAAACTGCGTTAATCAAGTTTTTTATTTTGTCATTTATGTAACTCAGGTGTAACGAAGGCCGGCGCTCTCCTACGGTCACCCATCCATACACCAGCCACAGTAATCATTGCTTAACCGCAACTTTAGAAGACACTTAAACCACGTCTCTAAGCAAGGGTGGTTTGAAGCGCTTAACACAAGTAAAAGTAAACGAAAGCAAAGCTGAGAAATGGAGTTAAGCAGTTAGTATCGTTGTATGTCATTATAGTTCGTTTCTTTGTTATTTTATTGAAATACACTCAAGGAAATGGTGTACATCCCTGAAGTTCGAAGGCGATAAAATCAGCACCAAGATTACATTTCACTTACAACAGCACTTCGAATTATACAACCTTGTTAATGCGATTGTAATTAATTTAAATCTCATTCTAATTGGCGTAGTGTCACGTGACCGCGAGATATCGTGTCATCCTGTACTGCACGATGCACGTTCTATCAGCCAATATCGTCAGGTGATAATTAGAACAGGTGACACTACAAGTGATCACCAACCTTCACGATATCGAAGCTGTTGCGCAAGGGGTGAAACTTAACACGCAATGAGTGTGCAGAAAGAATGCATCCGAACAATATTAAGGTATAATTCTATTGTATATTATTTGCTGAAACTCGCAATAAGTAGATGTTAAGTGCAAGGTGGACTTTTTTTAGTTGAAGAAGTGTTATGAGAACATAACAATAAAATGGTTAAATAGTTACAAATGTATAGAAATATAAAAAATATTTTAAAAAATAATCAGTATTTCCAACGCAACGCAATTCGGTCCTTTTTAATTAAGCTGGACTCCAAATGCGTTCCACCTATGCTTTGTTCAGTTTGTATATCAGTAACATAGTTGCAATTATAAAAGAAAAAAAGGGAAATGGAGATCTTGCTCGTGGTATCTAAGGTTCTGTTAAGATAGAGTGGCCACCACAGTAATTCAGTAGAACACTAAAATTTGATGTATTTTGACACTTCGTGTAACAATAATTGTATTATGTCTATGGCACAGGAAAAGATTTATAAAATAAATAAAAATATCTGTTACTGTTTGACTTAAAAAAAAGGCACACAATCATTACTCAATAGTTCACAATGTAACACTTGTGATGGAGAGCTTCATATTATTAACGTAAGATATCAACAACAAAAGAAAGCTCTTTTTCGATAAACTTGTAATTTAGTATCGATGCGTTATTTTAAAGAGATTGCAATTTGTTTAGTTACTTGTTTAAACTACCCGTATGTTAAAACTATCAAGAGGTTTGCAATGTAAACATTGTCTTTTGTTGTTCATGCATTTTAATCTTTGTATTATATTTCTGCGTGTCCATTATCTTAATGCATTGGCAATATGGATATTTATTCGAAGACAATCAGCAACAACAAATTGAAAGAGTGTCCATGATAGAGTATAACCTTGAAACTGAGGTATCCCCTCCAAAATGGATCGGTCTGTAACCATCAACCCCTCACGCCCTTCAGACAAAACAAGAACATTGCACGTATCATGAAACAATATAATTGTGTATTGTGCATATAAAACTCTTGTGTAACTATTTAGGTAAGTCATTTACTTTGGTTTCTAGAAGGTTTTAATGTGCGTTGTCAACTTTTTTACTTTGGCTTGTCGTTTATATAGACAAACATAGAAAGAATATTAATTTTCAATACGTATTGCTATTTCCCAATGTATATCTCCTAGTGATGCAACCAATGTTGTTTGTTATATTTATGTCTCTCCTTTTTGCGACTAAGATAAAGAACACAAAAATCGTCCTCACAACATTAACATACTCCATGCACTCGCCTTTTCTGTTTGTTTAACTAAATATTCCACTTTCTACTCCCTTTGATTAGTATTGGAGAAGCCGGTCATGTCGACAATAAAACAATATTATATGAGCACATTATTCTCTGTATAGACACTCGCATGCGCATCTTGTTGTCGGAGCCGTGGGTGTCGTTGCAGGTGCTTGAGACGGGAAACTGTCCATAAATCGGCGTGATTGACACAAACCTTTGTTTCGCGGCCCACAATTCGATCAGTTACTTCCTCCAAGATATTCCTTTCGCTAAATGGTGTATAAATAATAAATGAACTCATTTCCTGAATGACGGAAAAACAACAGCGTTAATTGAAGAGTAGTCATCGCCGTAAATCTATTTCTAAATCGACAATTCGAAAGACAATCATGTTATCCAAAGAGAAATTCTTCACTGTTATTTCTTCGGGCAATGATTGCAAGATGGCGACAGGCGTTCTTATAAAAGACCACGATGAATAGTTGGGATTCATTTGTGAAATGTGGCGGTGCTTTCACACCTTTAGATAGGTTTAATTTGGAAAAAATAACTTATATAGATTTCTATCAAGTACTATAATTTAATTTATGAAATTAAAGTTCGGAGACTAATTAAAATGTGCCGTTTTTGTTTCAAATTTGAATAAATTTATTTTTTTAACTACTTAATAAAATGACTAATGATACACAAACAATTTCCAAATCAGATAAGTGTCTTTTGTATAATCGCGTCGGCTTGAAGAAATAGTGTCGTGAAATGTCATGCGTTTTAAGTGCGCGAGCAGGAATTCACAATGAAATGTATTGTTGTGTTTAAATATCATAATAAGAAGTAATTGGAACTTACACACTTTATGCAAAAAGCAGTATCCTAAGTGGTTGCTGAAAGTTACAGGTCAGATCAGGATTTCAAAGTTTTGTGGTCGTCATGCTGACATTCTATCCCTAACGTATTTATTTGCCGGGACCTTTCATCGGACAAAAGAAGATTGGCAACCTTTTGGGAAAAAAAAAACACACACACAACACCTTCGCTTCATAATACGGCCAAAAGAAAGAGGATTAAAATGTGAATGAAGTATTTAATAAGGATGGAAATAAAATGAACATTGGATGCAAACCTGAGAAACCTAAGAAAGTTAGACTAAAACCACAAATAATAAACAAATACTACGTCAACGATTTCTCCTAAAAGATGACATCCTTTCAACATCAACAGAGTGTGTCCTATCGGCGCGCGCGGGAAGGTCATGTGATTCGCAGGCGGATTAAAAAGGCTTCGAAAAATGCATATAAGCACGTGCCGCACAGTGAGAAACCCCCACATCTTGTTGCCAAGAGGAATGCACGGGAACGCCGTCGCGTAGAAACCGTCAACAACGCCTTCCTTCGTCTGCGGCGCCACGTGCCCTTCGACACAAAGAACAAGCGACTGTCGAAAGTGAAGACGCTGCGATTCGCCATAGAGTACATCAGACGTTTGACACAACTGATAGAAGCTCATGACAAACAATATGGCGCACCTTGTTGCAATTTCGGACGCGCGGTTGCCCTGGAAACAGCCCCAAACCAGCTTGAGCGACCGGCACTGCAGTACAGGATGCGTGAGTTTAACGTGGAAACGTCACTAGCGTGTGGAAGCTGGTATAACCCGTCGTCTGGATAATGAGCATGCCTGGTCATCTTATCTCACCTTCTGAGACAGCTTCCTGACAAGAGGTGTTCTCTATTAACTATTTGTGCCAGTTTTCATGTTTTCAACGTTTAATTTAATTGCCACAGTATTGAGCACGTTCCTACTTTTGCTGACAAGTCTTTAACAAATGATGGCATACAATAAACGACTTGTGCTCATAGCCGTTTTTCTATCATGACACGTCATTAATCAAATTTGTTTTTATTTCCGCAATGCGAAGATTTCAAAATCGCAACGTGCGGTCAAGATTAATATTTTTATAAACGCAACTGATCATGTCTCGACATTTCATGGCGCAATTTTTGCATTAAGTAGAATAAAAGTCGTGAAATTACATCAAAATATTAAGACCCGATCCATCACTTTTAACAAGACACGTCAACGAACTAAAACCTACAAGCAATAGAGGTTCTAAACGTTATTTTGGCCTTTTATAAATATATCCTAGTATTGCATACGTTTGAGACTTGCTGACAAGACTTGAAGAAAACATGTCATACGATGTAGGTTGTGCAAAAACGGGATCAAACCCAGAATAAGGCCTAGAACATCCGCACTAAAATACAAAGGTTTTTAGTATTAAATCGAGGCTTTAGTTGGTAGTGAGCTGTCAAATTTACCTTTAACAATCTCTATTTCTGGGAGGGTTTCATTTACAAGTTAACGAGACAACTGTCAAGGAAACTGACAGATACAATGTCCAATGATACGAAAACTTTGAACATTGATAGTGAACTTCTCCTGACCATAACTGTCATGGCAATTGGTGACACGCGCGCTCACGTTAACATCTGGTGGCAGTTATTAAGCAAGATGGAGAGGGCGATACTTGTTTTATATGTAATTTAAGTTCAAGTAAAAACAATAAATGAGTCAGATATTTGAATGTGATATAGACATAACTTGACTGTTAAATGTTTAAAAAATTTAAGAAAAACGCTTCCCGAAGTAATGTCCTTTCTTATAATTGCCCTAGAAGTTGCCGCTTTGAATTATATAATTTTAATTCAATATTTTAATAAATAGTTTTGGTTTATATTAGTTTGTATTTAAATAACATAATAGCATAGTTATCACTTAACTTGAAAGTTCATTCCAATCAATGGTCCATTTCAATGAGTGAATAAGTAAAGAGAGAACACCATTGAACATAAATACACTTTATAAACTAGAGCATAAAACTTCAATCCATGAGAAATATATATTGGAAGCTTCCTTTGTCACTGATTACTATAAAACAGTTATTCTACACACATCAGTAAACTGTAGACTTTACACTGATATCCAAAAGATAACACCTGTTGGCCATGGTGATGAACGGACAATAATTGTCAAACAACGAAATAAAAATTATTTCTTGAATTATTTATCCTTATATATATCTTTGCTGCTATAATTACATTTTTTTAAATGTTTACCAGTTTACTAATTTTGGCCGAGTTGAATCATCATAATTTAGATTCATCGATGGTTTTCTATGTTTTGATGAATTCACGGACAACTTGACTGACATTTGTACGATCATAATCGTGAAAGATGGCCGATAAATATGTGACTTTATTCAATAAATATCACGATTGTTCGACAATTGAAAGATGTGTTTTTTAAGATAGCGGAATATGGATGTTTAGATCACAATCAAGATAAGTACTGTTGATGATATGCGAGCTACATATTCGTTGATTAATGGGGTAAGACTGAACAGGCAGACATAACTGAATAAGAAGGGCTATTCTTTATAATTTATGTCGGATAAACTAAGCAAAACTGACATTTCATTGATATTTGCTTTATGACAGTGTTTTGAGACATTGGTCTCCGAAAGTATTTTGGGCATTGGTCTCCGACAGTGTTTAGAGGCATTGGTACCCGACAGTGTTTAAAGACATTGGCCTCCGACAGTGTATAGAGGCATTGGTCTCCGATAGTGTATAGAGGCATTGGTATCCGACAGTGTATAGAGGCATTGGTCTCCGACAGTGTATAGAGGTATTGGTCGCCGACAGTGTATAGAGGCATTGGTCTCCGATAGTGTATAGAGGAATTGGTATCCGACAGTGTATAGAGGCATTGGTCTCCGATAGTGTTTAGAGGCATTGGTCTCCGACAGTGTTTAGAGGCATTGGTCTCCGACAGTGTATAGAGGTATTGGTCGCCGACAGTGTATAGAGGCATTGGTATCCGACAGTGTATAGAGGCATTGGTCTCCGATAGTGTATAGAGGCATTGGTCGCCGACAGTGTTTAGAGGCATTGGTCGCCGACAGTGTATAGAGGTATTGGTCGCCGACAGTGTATAGAGGCATTGGTATCCGACAGTGTATAGAGGCATTGGTCTCCGATAGTGTATAGAGGCATTGGTCTCCGACAGTGTTTAGAGGCATTGGTCGCCGACAGTGTTTAGAGGCATTGGTCTCCGACAGTGTTTAGAGGCATTGGTCTCCGACAGTGTTTAGAGGCATTGGTCTCCGACAGTGTTTAGAGGCATTGGTCTCCGACAGTGTTTAGAGGCATTGGTCGCCGACAGTGTTTAGAGGCATTGGTCGCCGACAGTGTTTAGAGGCATTGGTCGCCGACAGTGTTTAGAGGCATTGGTCTCCGACAGTGTTTAGAGGCATTGGTCTCCGATAGTGTTTAGAGGCATTGGTCTCCGATAGTGTTTAGAGGCATTGGTCTCTGATAGTGTATAGAGGTATTGGTCTCCGACTGTGTTTAGAGGCATTGGTCTCCGACAGTGTTTAGAGGCCTCCGATAGTGATTTGTTCTAAAAATAAGCCACCATTAGCTTCTTACCGTTGGACTATAAAGAAAAAACTTTTAGCCTTGTTATTTTTTAGTAAAAACTGTTAATAGCAATTATTCTGTCGCAAAATTCTGCCACTTAAAAAAAATTCCATTCCTGAATCGAAGTCTTATGCTGAACGGCCCCTTTGCTTCTAAAAATAGACAAACATAGCGAAGCATATAATTAAGTGTCATCAAAGTTATCAGTTCCAGATACCAAACGACAATTGTTCTCTGTCGTTGCAGAAATTTAAAAGATCCAGATTGTCGAAATAAGTAATGAAGGTACAATGGTACAAAAGCAAGAAATCAGAACCTTTATAATGACACTTGTCTACGAGCGGCCAAGTACATGTACATTACAGTTTGCGATTATTGAGAAGTATATACAAAGAATAAAAAATGTAATGCTGCTCTTTTATTCAATGCTTAAATAAGCACGATTATTTTCTATTAAATCCTAGAAAATAAAAGAGCAAATACGTATCATTTTGAAATAATTCTAAAATGTAGTTTATTCATTTGTGAACAACACTGAACAACATTGCAGTGTTTTTTAAATACATTTATTATCACGTGCTTTTATAAATAACCAATGTATGAAGAAATATTATATGGTCGTTCGGCAGAAAAAAAAAAAACAAGATGTGGTACAACTTATATTTTACGCATTTGCGTTTTAAAAACAAACATGTGCATAAGAATAATCTTAGTACAATAGTTGCTCCCCACTTAGACTATCTGAGAAACAAAAACATTTTAAACCATAATCACAAAATATGTTTCATTTTTTAAATAAAATTTGGATCTCAATATAATGTCATCTAAAATTGTCGTTGTGTTTTATTTGTTGTTGTTGTTTTGTTTTTTTGTTTTTTTTTTATTGCGAAAATGACATTAAACGAATTAAATTTTTGGTAAACGGAAAAATGCACATTTTGTTGTTATACAAGATATATTATGAATAAAACGAGTCAACATTTTTTACATACAGCTGGACATCAAATAACATACACGATGGCAATCGAACTGTTCAATTAAAATGGAATGTCATAAAAACTTATGAAATAAGTATATCATTTTTCAATGCATCAGAAATTAAATAAAAATAAAAACACCAATATCTGCTTGAATAAAACGGAGCTGTTTTGTAAACTACTGGACCATAGCCAGTAACATATGGTATCTTCTCACACTGAGTTATGACACATATGGCCGAGACATGAACGTGTAGGCTAAACACGCAAGAAAGAATAGTTGTTTTAACAGACATCATGGCATACATATAAACCTTAGCCGCCATAATTATTTACTTTGTTATATACTGACAATGTTTGGGCATAAAGTAATATAAATATGTGTCATTTTGCGAATATAATTAAAACGATAACAAGCTGATCATGATGACGGTGATGATGATGATAATTACCAAGGTCATGATTGTGATCATGATGTGAGGAAGAGGAGGATGTAAAGTAAGTTAAACATTATAACAATGATGGTCATAGTAATTATGATGATAATGATTATGGAGAGCACTATGGCATTAATAATCATAATGAAGTTGCTCACGATGACGATGGTAATTATGACGATGACGTAAGGCAACAAATCCATCGCACTAAGTGGTCCGGATCTTTCTTCAAGGTGCGTAACGCATTATAAAGGGTCCGGCTCCAAAATATACGTTGAATCCAGAAGTGAATTCCAACAATGGACGTTATTGTTAAAGATGTATACCTCCGTTGCTTCAGAACTCTGTCTCATTCATTCAATACTGTGCGTCGTGTGGGATCAAACTTGCACATAAAATAAAAAATAACATGATTGTAATAAACAGTTTTGCTTACGGTATGGCGTGTGTTGGGTGGTATAAGATGATATCCAATAAAAATAACGATGTAAAAAGGCATATAGTTTTTATTTCCGAAATAAAAATCTTCATCAAAAGAAAAGGAGACAACAATAAATAGGTAACAGCCACGGATCATCTGTTCAGGAAAGGCTAAGGCTATATCTCGATAAAGGTAAAGACATTGTTCATAGCAAGCTTTTATTTTGGCATTACATTTTAACTTTTATTTATATAATATTCAATTTTATGTAATAAAATCATGCAATATTAATTATTATAATTTTGGGTTAAACTGCAATACGTTTAGAGAGAACCGTTACACCTTCCATATTTCTATCTACCTTACAATTATGTAAAGGAATATAGATTCAGTGTAATAACGAAGGTTGCAATTAAACTTGTGTTTTCTGCAAACTGAAGGTCACAAAAAGCCGACCTTAGATATGCTAAAAGAAGAGAAAGCTTCCAAACCTGAATAATACTACAATTTATGTAAAATGTAAGTAACATCGGGTGTTCACTTAACATTTATATTATTGCACGTTATCATTTCTAATGTTATATTGATAACATAAGGGTTCCATTTAAATTGCACGCTGTCTTCGCGAATTCTTGAAATGCTTTAATGAACATATAATTGGTTATACAGGTATTAAAGTATCATCTATGGTTTTTTATCACTACTTCTGTTACATTTACTGACATAAATCTAACATAAGGTTCGGACCATGAAAATCACCACCATGGTGGCAGATACTACTACGTATATCATTGACATTTATGCCATATTTATAGTGCAGGGTGGCAAGGGATATCTTTTGATTTACCAAACGTGTCATTGCCTTGGAAATGACCCGGAAAATGATGCTAGTGTAAGTTTCATAAAATGTTGTTTATTATAAACAATACTATTAGAAAAGAAAGATATTTCTTTGGTAACGTCAACATGATGTAAAAAAGAAAAGAAAAGACATCACTAGATGTCTCGATCTATTACTTTAACATTGCCCATTTGATCTTCCATTTTTGTGATAATAGGTCGTTTATTGTGGTATTAAAATACTTAAACAGACACAGAGCGGTAATAGTACATTATTTACGCTTAAGTGCAACACGAAAATAAAAAACAACAAAGCAAAGAACAGCTCATTAAATGTAGACATGCAAACCTTTTCCAATGGTGCAATAACACATTGACATAAGATTTTAAGACCAGTTCACCAACCTCAACCTTAAGATTTTAACTTGTTACAATCAATGGTGCGAGATAACGTAAAAGCCAGCACATAGTTTCCTTTACAATATATTTTTAGGTATATATATATGGTTTGAAATTTCATCATCAAATTTGGTGTCTCAGATAAATTATATGTCATATATAATGGCTGTTTGTTCATAGTTGTTAATATCATTTCAAACTGAGTCAATAAACAAATCATAAAATTAATAAAATCCTTTAACTCCGTAGAGTCATAAGATTTTAAATAACTTCGGTCGAATCCCGCAATGTTCCGATCTGTAATATAAGCGTTCGTAATATCCCGTGATATCACTCTCGTCCGTGACCCTTAATTTATGAATAACAATGGCGGACGAAGGAAGCTCGGCTCGAAAGAGAGGATGGCAATTTTCGTCTTATTCGGAAAGAAAAAGATCATTAACTTGTAAGATGGAGCTGCACAAATCTAGAATATAATTTACCTCTTTCGGCGTGTAATAACGGAATGGCCCAACGAAATTATCGGCCATGATCGGCTATGATAACGGAAATGCCCAATGAAATTATCGGAAGCGCAAGCGAAATTAAGAAGGGGCTAGTCTACAACAGATAATATTTTTACCTTATATTACCGGACCTGAAGGTAGATTTTACGTACTATATGTTGATTTTATAAAGGGCCTACGATGGTTTACAGCACCATAAACTATTACAAACATTATATGACATAGGTATAAGGGGTGACCTAAGAAGTACAATAATTTTCAATCTTTATGTTAATGAATTATGCAATTTCTTTTATAACAGGAGCCATAGAGGGATTTTTGTAACAGAGAATATTCCAGATATTACATGCAGATAATGTTGCGAGTTGTGCTGATACAGCCATTGAACTGCAACGCGAAGTAGATACTTTAGTAGATTTTTGTCAATTTTCAGAAATGAATACTTATCACTCCAAGACAGAAATTATTTATTTAGGAAAGGCGGACCTCTACGAAAAATGGACGTATATTGGAAAAACAGTTAATGTCACATCTAATTATAAATACATGGGTTTAGTTGTTTCTTCTACATTATCGTGGAATAAAGCTATGGAAAAGCTTGCTGCCCAAGCGCAGAAATCCATAAAGGTAAATTTGAACGTGTGGAATATTTTAAGCTTTTTATTCCATGTTCAAGCCTATCCTAATTTACGGAGCAGAGATATAGGGCACTGAAGTTGCAGATGGAAGTGATAATTTTTTGTAAATGTTTCTCAAGACTTCCGAGAAATAGTTATATAATGTTAAAACGGCTGGATGACATTGGCAGACGACAATGTGCAATTAAAAGTTATTATTTCCATTTGGATTCGGGTATGTATGGGTGTATCAGGAAATAGGAAATACTAGTAAATTTATCTGTCAATTTAAAGCACGGCTAGCTGATTGCATGAAACATAATTGGTTATCAAGTGTAAATGAATCCAGTGGCTGTGACACATACAAACAGTTTAAATCTCTTCTAGAACCAGAACGATATTTAGTTCTAGATTTTTCTTTCATTTTAAGGAAGTCCTTTGCACGATTTAGGTGTTCAGTTCATAAGTTTGCCATGGAAGTAGGAAGGCATCAAAATGTCTCTAAGAATGAACGTATTTGTTTATATTGTGTAAACCTTTTACATGTCAGAATGACTGAGGACGAGTTCCATGTTTTCTTTGTTTGTCCTAAATACGAAAACTTAAGACAACAGCACCTGTTGAATTGGTTTCGCAACCTAATAAAGTCAACATCTCAGTTAAAATTGAAGAAAATAGCTATTTATATCAATTTAGTGATTAAATTCGTGAGCAATAATTAGTAGGTTTGCAGTTATATGCTATTTTATATTGCTTTGTACACTGAAAATAATCTTACAAGTGAAAATAAGCAGCCGTTTTATGCTTAGTGCATGAATATAAACACAACTCTTGTAAATGTTTTGGAAAATGATGTGTATTTTGAGCCGGATGCAATTATATACTGAATAAAGTCTGTCGGTCGGCTAGTGAAAAGAATAAACGTTACATTTTATTCATTTTGAACATTTAAACTTTCGCGCCTCAGGATCATTTAGGCTAACACCGAGTATTTCGATACAGGACAATAAAAATGACCCATTTTGAAACCATATATGACTTTAAACAAATAAGTTATACATTATTACCATGTATATATGTATAAACGGAGCGAATACGACGCCACGACGTCATTTACGTTGTGTGTGTATGTTTTGTTTGTTTTTAATTTTAAACATCCATTACCGCTGAACAATGCCGTAAAGCCGAAACGTGGAATGCAATATCGAAGATGGCGATATATTTCACTATTAAACCCAAAATACACTATTATAATCTATATGAATATTCCCAAACTGTTGTTATATTAAAACACGTGTTGTATGCATGGATGTTCTTTTATAGGTCTGTCTCAGTACTTAAATCTGCTTAAAACAAACTAACAAAACAACCCCATTTACAAATGTCGAGAATATACCAGCTGCATAACCTACATTCTAGAATTGTCTACAAAAATTTAAAACAATATCACGTGACATTCTATCAATGAGTGACGTAGCTGTTACGTAGCAGTGTCCTAAAAAGCGACCGACACAAGGTCACAAGCGGGGAGAATCTTATGTTACAACCTTATCAAGTTAGTGACTTAATAAAAGAGGTTCGAGCATCTAAAGTGACAACAACTATCACGTGTCCCTTTTATTTGAGACGTATCGTTTGTTCTGTCGAAATCGCCTTAAGTAGAGCTTTGTTGGGACACACTTTGGGGTCCAACGCACGCAGAACCAAACGCTTGCTGCCACATATATTAGCATAAAGAATTTAAAACAATATCATATTTGAATGTGTTTGTGTGGTATGTACGACGAAAGTTTAAGGCGTTTTTTCTAGGGGGGGTGGGGGATATCGGGGTGGTGGATATGCATCACAGACAAGGAACCGTAAAATATGCAGGTCAAGTTTCTACTGACTGCGATTTCTTTTTATTGTCAAAAGTGTGTTTTAATTACGCATCGGAAACGCGAAAATGAGGAGCTTTCTCGTGTTTCATTTTCTCGATAGATGACTAGTTTTCAGCGATGGCTGAATAGATCTTAATGATGTTTTCGGCAACTGAAAAAGTAAAGAATGACGAAGTTGATCTTTCTGTAGAATTTGTAAATTCCTTCTAGAGAATACATTATTTTATCTTATATAAAATGATGTTTTCGGCAACTGAAAAAGTAAAGAATGACGAAGTTGATCTTTCTGTAGAATTTGTAAATTCCTTCTAGAGAATACATTATTTTATCTTATATAAAATGATGTTTTCGGCAACTGAAAAAGTAAAGAATGACGAAGTTGACCTTTCTGTAGAATTTGTAAATTCCTTCTAGAGAATACATTATTTGATCTTATATAAAATGATGTTTTCGGCAACTGAAAAAGAAAAGAATGACGAAGTTGACCTTTCTGTAGAATTTGTAAATTCCTTCTAGAGAATACATTATTTGATCTTATATAAAATGATGTTTTCGGCAACTGAAAAAGAAAAGAATGACGAAGTTGACCTTTCTGTAGAATTTGTAAATTCCTTCTAGAGAATACATTATTTGATCTTATATAAAATGATGTTTTCGGCAACTGAAAAAGAAAAGAATGACGAAGTTGACCTTTCTGTAGAATTTGTAAATTCCTTCTAGAGAATACATTATTTGATCTTATATAAAATGATGTTTTCGGCAACTGAAAAAGAAAAGAATGACGAAGTTGACCTTCCTGTAGAATTTGTAAATTCCTTCTAGAGAATAAATTATTTGATCCTATATAAAATGTTGTGTGATAAAAATACAAAAAAATCTTGAAAACCAAATAATTTTCAAACAAGGCAAGATATAAAAAATGAGCCACGGTTCTCTCCGTTCATCAGAAAAGAATATTTCGGTTCTGGTTGAACCAATTTAACCTTGCTTTGTGCATTTAATCGCATATCCATACTAATATGGAATTCAATATTGTTCGGGGCTGTTGCAAAGTACTTAAATGAACAAAATGGTTGCACTTTTGAATTAATTCATTTTGTTATTACTTTATAATAATAAGAATGTTGTCGATATCTATATAATTTTCTATAAGGAGAACATTTTTTGTAAGGGGTACCATTAATTATTTCAACGAGTCTCATATCATTATATTCATTTTAGACATAGTATTCGTTATAAATCGATGTGTAATATTTAATGGAAGGAATGCTTTTAAAACTTTATGACATGTTTTACAAATTGACGCACATAAATAGACAATTTTTCTCGTTCAGTATCATCACCATCATTAACTGAAAGTGACGACAACGACGAGAGCGGTTAGGATAATGACGATGGTGATCATGTTGGGCCCAGAATGTGGTTGTCAACGTACCTTGGAGTTCATATTTGAAGAGGAACTTAAAGTGAAGTTAGGCTGAACGTTCTCCGCGATCCAACAACAAAGAGCTTACCGTACTTTGGGGTCCGACCCCTTAGTGTGTTGTAAGTCCACAAGGCTTCAAAAACAACTGGGCGTTCAAATTGAAAAATTAATCAAATCTTCAATTATTTATTTGAAAATGAAAAGCTAAGTACAATTAGCATTGAATTTCGACTTGTGAATCATAACATTTATTAGTAGTCGTATTTTTATGAATTTTACTCTACGTTTCATTTCTGATTAAGGGTTAGTTGTTGTATTTCTTCGTTTGGCATGTTCAATAAGCTCAGCCACCAGAATTTTATCTACGCAACACCTGTCTAAATTAGCACGTGTAGTCTGGTCGCCTAGTCACGTGACACAACATGCCGTGATGTACGAGATTCTCGTATTTTGACAGTTTAACATTTATTTTACTGGTTAGCGACATGCGTACCATCCGGTTTTACATTAGCACGCAAGCATGCTGTGGCATGACACGTGATGTAATCACTTCTCCGTTGCAAAAGACGAGGACGCGTGCGTTTTGACTCCTACCCGAGCATTTAAAGATTAGTAAAATATAATCTTTAACATGTGGTAACAATTCATTTGAAATAAAACATAATTTAATAATTATTGTTAAGCGCTCAGTTTTCCTACCGCTTTACGAGCATTGTCCATACGCCAAGTTGCGCGCCTGTGACTATTTTTCCAGTTGATGTTATTCGCAGTGTCGCGGTTGTTTCCATAGGGTTAATTTTAAACATGTCACTAACATTCAATTATGCCTGCACGCGACACTGTAGTTACGCTTGAAGATGTGTAGATAGAAAGCAAGCAAGCGTGACGTGACAGCGAATTCAAGATTATATTTGCATCAGTAACTACTTTAAATTAACTATTTAAGACATGAAATTGCTTTGTTTTATATTGTTGTATTTAAGGTTCAGTAGGAGTGCCAGTTGTTGTTGTCTTTTTCAAGTCGGAATGGATTGGTTATTTTCGTTAACAAAACACTAACATTTGTTAGTAAAAGACAAAGTTTTCTCAACGAGAACTATTATTCCAATGTGGTTTACAAACTAGCATATTCCTCTAGCTGCACATTACACATTACACACCAATTGTTACGCAATCGACAGGAATGTGAAACATACAACAAATTAACTACTAGTATACTATTTTGGTATTATTATATGTTCCTATAATGTACAACTGATCTGCACGTTATCTAGACAATGGATCGGGATGTGGTATCATGCCTGGTGTTCACAACATGCTAGCACATGGAAGGCAGCACTGCATCTTTACCTCTACATGTCTACGTAAGTGTAGGCCTAACCGAGACATAAATTCCACTAACAATGTATGCCTCCAGGGTCGGGAGTCGCGGCTCGATCCCTAATTGTACAAAGATCACTGACTATGTCTATAAACGGTGTTCAGACTTCTCGGATTGCAAAACGCCAGTCAAGAGGAATGTGCTCAAAGTAGTAGTTTTTTTAAGTTTAAAGGTTAAATTTAAAAAAAAAATCTGTTATATCAATAAAGTGCATAAGATTTGCTAGGACCACAATTGTATTTAATATAAAAGAACAAAGAATTAAACAGATGAAAGTGGGTGAGATAAATGAAACACATATTTTATTTTCATCTTTTAAATCAAAGTCAATAATGGGTTGAATAAGAGGCAAATTCCAATAAATTATCTTAATAAAAGTATCAAACAGAACAACAAAGGGGCGTGAATTACTAGATTCAAACAGATATACATTCATGCGTTGAGAATAGTTTCATAATGCCGCCATCAATAGACGATTCGTTCCACTTTCTGAGTCACACAAAAGGCTTTAAGTGTTCTCAATGCTCAATGTTTCGTAATTACTACGCTTTTGATAAAAAATAAATTAAAACCACGCGTCGTTTCTGAGATGAAGGATGGTTAGTTACGCATATAAACATTAGATTTTTTCATAATTCCGACTTTAATACGTATAATTTTCATGATTCTGGCGATTGAATTGGACTAAACGAAATGAATCATTTTTATCCAAAAGAGGCGATTTGTTTTTGTTGTTGTTGTTTCGGGGGTTGGGGCGGGGGTTTCATGGTACCGAGTGTGAAGTAATCATAGGGTTTGTACACAGGATTTAATACAAAAAGTTATATTCTTATAATATAAGCACAACCTAATTATGTTAAAATTAAAGCCTTAATTAATATTTTCTTGATGCTTAAAAGATCTGATAACGGGTTGGTTGTGTAAGGCATAATTAAACGTTATAAAAAGTAACAAGGTAAGAAGAGGGGGGTGGGGAAGGAGCTTAGTCTGTAAGCCATCAGTCTAAAACTTACAGGGTCCGGAACTACACGCCTTCTTTGTTGATCGATTTTTATCTAAAATTGAAGATGGTATTCGTTTATTCACTGACAGTTATTAATCTTTTTGAATGTCAAATATTACTTTTCTGATAGAAAACATGTCGATACCTTTGTTAGAAACATTTATTACATACTTAAAATCAATAATTGATAACGTATGCATTTCGTGTCTCATTAAAACAAACAGTTGCCTTAACATAAGTTTTGACATGAATCTCACCTACATTTAGTTTCATATGCCCCTCATGTACATTGTCGGTTGATCAATAATTCGGATTTTTGGACGAACTCTGTAGGGGGATTTTGTTTTTCAATAGAGAATGATGACAATTGTCGATTAAAGCTGGGTTCGTGTCCCGCCTCAGGTAGCTTGTATACAAATAAACAGCAATGAAGGCTAGTTTGAACAAGCATTTGATAGTATTGCGGGCAATACAGTAGTCCCCTACCGGTCCCTCAAAAAGTTCTTTAATTATCATACGCTCCTGTTTATTGCCATTTATAATTAGTTTGAGGTTGAAGTCTGTATTTGTATAATTATGGCTTAAAAATGAAGTAATAAACAAGAAAATCTACAGATACATATACAAGACAGCCTGAGCTAAGGGACACCTGAGAACAGCAGACAACTGCTTTCAATGGACCCATCAATATTCCCCAAAGGAAAATCCTTCTATAATTGGTATAATTGACCCAAATGTTGTTCGCGACACTTCATCTCAATATGGTGATCATTTCTGTGAATGAGTTGTAAAATCTGACTTAAATAACAAAATTATGGGCTGGACATGATTTGGCTGCAAGGTCATGCTTTGACCTTGACCTTCAAGGTATCGACTCAAATGATGTTCGCGACACGTCGTCTCAATATGGTGATCATTTCTGTGAAATACTTGTAAAATCAAACACTTCGTCTAAATATGGTGATTATTTCTGTGAAATGGTTGTAAAATAAAACTTCAAATAACCAATATATGGGGCGGACGCGATTTTGCCGCAAAGGTCATGCTGTGACCTTGACCTTCAAGGTAGCGACCCAAATCTTGCTCGCGACACGTCATCTCAATATGGTGATCATTTCTGTGAAATAGTTTTAAAATCCGACTTCAAATAACGAAGTTATGGGCCGGACACGATTTTGCTTCAAGGTCATGCTGTGACCTTGACCTTCAAGGTAGCGACCCAAATGTTGCGCGTGCATATTGTACACATTGCTACCTATTAACAAACCAAGTTTCATGCTCCTAGCTTTAATAGTTTTTAAGTTATCAAAGGATCCAGATTTTTAGCGGACAGACAGACAGACTGACGGACTGACGGACGAAGGGTAAACCTATAGTCTCCTCCGGTTTGAATTAGGGTTAGTGGATTCAGCGGGCTGTTGTTGCAAATATTAATTATAAAGCGTACCTGACATTTTATTTTAATGAGTTTTAAATCTGTTTTACTATTATTATAAGTAGTAGTGTTACATGACCAGCTTCTCTTGTCTAACCGGTTATCATTTACGTGCAATAACTTAACACGTACTTTAACTGATGTCGGGATGGACTACGAGTCTTTGACCTCAAGTTTAACGACGTTACATATGACAAAATATAAAATGTAGAAGAAAAATAAACACGTGAAATGTGAAAAATGCATGTGCGGCATCTTATATAGAAGAACTTCATTTAATAAATCTACCGGAATCTGGGTCCGGTTAATTTCATTTTCCCATCTGATGACAAACATATATTTGAAAAGTCAGTGCTATAACATGTTATTGTTCTATTCATAGCTTGAAGGAATATAATTAAAACAGCTACTGGATAGTTTCCACTGAATATCTTTAGTTTTACAATTACCTTTAAACATATTTTAATCAAACGGGAATTTACGGTTCGCACGTGACCATTGCTAATATTGCTATTTGTTATTCCAAAATATTCCATGTTATGCAGAGAATGCAACGTTAAACTGTCAATTATATTTTGATTGACCAATAAAAATCCAGGCAAAATGACAGTTAACCGTTGACAACGAACAAACTTGTGTTATGCGACAAACCTGTTTTATAAACTGTACCTGCCCATTTCTGTACCCCACAGCTGTTTGGGGAAATAAAAATCAAACAGAAAATACAAAAATGTGTGACAAGTTCAGATCTAGTTGAACAAGTGTCGTTTTTAGTCCGTTTCTATTGTTACACTTTCCCACTAATGTCAATTTTCTTGGCATTTGTGCAAACGTTATCCATAAACGAGATCACGTGAAAAATATAAACGATGAATCTCCGCATATCTACATGACATATTAAACATGCCTCAAACAAAGGTTGTTTAAAATTGTAACATTCATGGACAGTTTTGTGGATTTATTTATTATATTTTATTATTCACTTAAATCAGATATTAATTGATGCAGAATAGCCCTAAACCGACTGATATAGATAGACAGGATAGAGGTTGTTTAATAAACAATGATGAACAATAAGATCAACATGACGTGTATTACCATTGATAATCGGTTAATCTGCCACAAATTGCATTCTAAGTCACTCTATAACACCAGTCTACAACTGACCCCTCAATGAGAACAACTATAATCCAAGATGGCACAGAAGACTGGACAAAACAATAACAACTGACCCCTCAATGGAAACAACTATAATCCAAGATGGCACAGAAGACTGGCCAAAACAATAACGACTGACCCCGCATTGAGACCTAAATTAATAATTGATGGCACAGAAGACTGGCCAAAACAATAACAACCGACCCCTCATTGAGCCCTACAATAGTCCAAGATGGCACAGAACACTGGCCAAAACAATAAGTACTGACCCCTCATTGAGCCCTACAATAGTCCAAGATGGCACAGAAGACTGGCCAAATGAATAAGTACTGACCCCTCATTGAGCCCTACAATAATCCAAGATGGCACAGAACACTGGCCAAAACAATAACGACTGACCCCAAATTGAGACCTAAAATAATAATTGATGGCACAGAAGACTGGCCAAAACAATAAGTACTGACCCCTCATTGAGCCCTACAATAATCCTAGATGGCACAGAAGGCTGGCCAAAACAATAACAACTGACCCCTCATTGAGCTCTACAATATTCCTAGATGGCCCAGAAGACTGGCCAAAACAATAAGTACTGACCCCTCATTGAGCTCTACAATAGTCCTAGATGGCACAGAAGACTGGCCAAAACAATAAGTACTGACCCCTCATTGAGCCCTACAATAGTCCTAGATGGCCCAGAAGACTGGCCAAAACAATAAGTACTGACCCCTCATTGAGCCCTACAATAGTCCTAGATGGCACAGAAGACTGGCTAAAACAATAAGTACTGACCCCTCATTGAGCCCTACAATAGTCCTAGATGGCACAGAAGACTGGCCAAAACAATAACAACTGGCCCCTAATTGAGCCCTACAATAATCCTAGATGGCAAAGAAGACTGGCCAAAACAATAACAACTGGCCCCTAATTGAGCCCTACAATAATCCTAGATGGCAAAGAAGACTGGCCAAAACAATAACAACTGGCCCCTAATTGAGCCCTACAATAATCCTAGATGGCACAGAAGACTGGCCAAAACAATAACAACTGGCCCCTAATTGAGCCCTACAATAATCCTAGATGGCCCAGAAGACTGGCCAAAACAATAACAACTGGCCCCTCATTGAGCCCTACAATAGTCCTAGATGGCACAGAACAAAGGCCAAAACAATAAGTACTGACCCCTCATTGAGCCCTACAATAGTCCTAGATGGCACAGAAGACTGGCCAAAACAATAACAACTGGCCCCTCATTGAGCCCTACAATAATCCTAGATGGCACAGAAGACTGGCCAAAACAATAACAACTGGCCCCTAATTGAGCCCTACAATAATCCTAGATGGCCCAGAAGACTGGCCGAAACAATAACAACTGGCCCCTCAATGAGCCCTACAATAATCCTAGATGGCACAGAAGACTGGCCAAAACAATAACAACTGGCCCCTCAATGAGCCCTACAATAATCCTAGATGGCACTGAAGACTGGCCAAAACAATAACAACTGGCCCCTCATTGAGCCCTACAATAATCCTAGATGGCCCAGAAGACTGGCCGAAACAATAACAACTGGCCCCTCAATGAGCCCTACAATAATCCTAGATGGCACAGAAGACTGGCCAAAACAATAACAACTGGCCCCTAATTGAGCCCTACAATAATCCTAGATGGCCCAGAAGACTGGCCGAAACAATAACAACTGGCCCCTCAATGAGCCCTACAATAATCCTAGATGGCACTGAAGACTGGCCAAAACAATAACAACTGGCCCCTCAATGAGCCCTACAATAATCCTAGATGGCACTGAAGACTGGCCAAAGCAATAACAACTGACCCCTCATTGAGCCCTACAATAATACAAGATGGCATAGAAGACTGGCCAAAACAATAACAACTGACCCCTCATTGAGCTCTACAATAATCCTAGAAGGCACTTAAGACTGGCCAAAACAATAACAACTGGCCCCTCATTGAGCTCTACCATAATCACAGATGGCAAAGAAGACTGGCCAAAACAATAACAGCTGTCCCCTCATTGAGCGTTACAGCAATCCTACAGGGCACGGAAAACTGGCCAAAACAAAATTAACTGACGCCTCATTGAGCCCTACAATAGTCCTACATGGCACGGAAGACCCGCCAAAACAATTACACTCTGAACCCTCAATGAGCCCATCTTTAATCCTAGATGGCACAAAAGACTGACCAAAACAAAAACACACTGACCCCTCAATGAGCCCATCTTTAATCCTAGATGGCACAAAAGAGTGACCAAAACAATAACACACTGACCCCTCAATGAACCCTACAATAGTCCTACATGGCACGGAAGACTCGCCAAAACAATTACACACTGACCCCTCAATGAGCCTATCTTTAATCCTAGATGGCACAAAAGACTGCCCAAAACAATATCACACAGACCCCTCAATGAGCCCATCTTTAATCCTAGATGGCACAGAAGACTGACCAAAACAATACCACACTGACCCCTCAATGAGCCCATCTTTAATTCTTAGATGGCACAAAAGACTAACCAAAACAATAACACACTGACCCCTCAATGAGCCCATCTCTAATTCTTAGATGGCACAGAAGACCGGCCAAAACAATAACACACTGACCCATCATTGAGCCCATCTTTAATCCTAGATGGCACATAAGACTGGCCAAAACAATAAAAACTGGACCCTCATTGAGCCCTACAATAATCCTAGATGGCCCAGGAAACTGGCCAAAACAATAACACACTGACCCCTCAATGAGCCCATCTTTAATCCTAGATGGCACAGACGACTGGCCAAAACAATAACACAATGACCCCTCAATGAGCCCATCTTTAATCCTAGATGGCACAGACGACTGGCCAAAACAATAACACAATGACCCCTCAATGAGCCCATCTTTAATCCTAGATGGCACAGAAGACTGGCCAAAACAATAACACACTGACCCCTCAATGAGCCCATCTTTAATCCTAGATGGCACAGAAGACCGGCCAAAACAATAACACACTGACCCCTCAATGAGCCCATCTTTAATCCTAGATGGCACAGACGACTGGCCAAAACAATAACACAATGACCCCTCAATGAGCCCATCTTTAATCCTAGATAGCACAGTCGACTGGCCAAATCAATAACACAATGACCCCTCAATGAGCCCATCTTTAATCCTAGATGGCACAGACGACTGGCCAAAACAATAACACAATGACCCCTCAATGAGCCCATCTTTAATCCTAGATGGCACAGAAGACTGGCCAAAACAATAACACAATGACCCCTCAATGAGCCCATCTTTAATCCTAGATGGAACAGACGACTGGCCAAAACAATAACACACTGACCCCTCAATGAGCCCATCTTTAATCCTAGATGGCACAGAAGACCGGCCAAAACAATAACACACTGACCCCTCAATGAGCCCATCTTTAATCCTAGATGGCACAGAAGACCGGCCAAAACAATAACACACTGACCCCTCAATGAGCCCATCTTTAATCCTAGATGGCACAGACGACTGGCCAAAACAATAACACAATGACCCCTCAATGAGCCCATCTTTAATCCTAGATGGCACAGACGACTGGCCAAAACAATAACACACTGACCCCTCAATAAGCCCATCTTTAATCCTAGATGGAACAGAAGACTGGCCAAAACAATAACACACTGACCCCTCAATGAGCCCATCTTTAATCCTAGATGGCACAGACGACTGGCCAAAACAATAACACACTGACCCCTCAATAAGCCCATCTTAAATCCTAGATGGCACAGAAGACTGGCCAAAACAATAAAAACTGGACCCGCAGTGAGCTCTACAATACTTCTTGATGGCCCAGGAAACTGGCCAAAACAATAACAACTGACCCCTCATTGAGCCCTACAATAATCCTAGATGGCACAGAAAACTGGCCAAAACAATAACAACTGACCCCTAATTGAATCCTAAAATAATCCTTGATAGCCTAGAAGACTGGCCAAAACAATAGCAACTTACACGTCATTGGGCCCTACAAAATCATACATGGCAGAGAAGACTGACCTGAACAATAACAAATGACGCCTCATTGAGCCATACAATAATCCTAGATCGCCCCGAAGACTGGCCACAACAATACCAACTGTACCCTCATTGAGGCCTACAAGAATTGTAGATGGAACAGGAAGACTGTCCAAAACAATAACAAGTGACCCCGTATTGAGACAGAAAATAAACCTAGATGGCAAAGAAGACTGGCCAAAACAATAACAACTGACCCCTAGTTGAGCTCTACAATAATCATTGATGGCACAGAAGTCTGGCCAAATCAATAACAACTGACCCCTCATTGAGCTCTACAATAATCCTACATGGTTCAGAAAACTGGCCAAAAAATAACGACTCACCCCACATTGAGCAATACAATAATTCCTATTTGGCAAAGAAGACTGGCCAAAACAATAACAAGTGACCACTTATTGAGCCCTACAATAATCCTACATGGTCACGAAAACTGGCCAAAACAATAACAATTGAGCCATTAATGAGCCCATCTATAAGCCTAGATGACACAGATGACTAGCCAAAACAATAACAACAGACCCGTCATGGAGGCGTACAATAATCCTAGATTGCACAGACGACTGGCCAAAATGATTACAATTGACCATGGATTGAAAAACAAAATGATAAAAGATGGCCCAGAGGACTGGCCAAAAGAACAACAACTAACCCCTCAATGAGCCCATCGATAATCCTAGATGGCACAACAGACTGGCCAAATCAATAACAAGTGACCCTATAGAGCCGTACAATAATCCTGGATGGCACAGGAGACTGTCCAAAACAATACTAACTGACCCGGCATTGAGACCTAAAAGAATAATAGATGACACAGAACACTGGCCAAAACAATTAACCCCCTATTGAGCCATACAATAATCATAGATGGCACAGAAGACAGGCTAAAACAATAGCGAATGACCGCTCATCGAGGCCTACAATAATCCTAGATGTCACAGAAGACTGGCCAAACAATAACACACTGACCCCTCAATGAGCCCTACAATAGTCCTACATGGCACGGAAGACTCGCCAAAACAATTACACACTGACCCCTCAATGAGCCCATCCTTAATCTTAGATGGCACAAAAGACTGACCAAAACAATATCACACAGACCCCTCAATGAGCTCATCTTTAATCCTAGATGGCACAGAAGACTGACCAAAGCAATAACACACTGACCCCTCAATGAGCCCATCTTTAATTCTTAGATGGCACAAAAGACTGACCAAAACAATAACACACTGACCCCTCAATGAGCCCATCTCTAATTCTTAGATGGCACAGAAGACCGGCCAAAACAATAACACACTGACCCCTCAATGAGCCCATCTCTAATTCTTAGATGGCACAAAAGACTGACCAAAACAATAACACACTGACCCCTCAATGAGCCCATCTCTAATTCTTAGATGGCACAGAAGACCGGCCAAAACAATAACACACTGACCCCTCATTGAGCCCATCTTTAATCCTAGATGGCACAGAAGACTGGCCAAAACAATAAAAACTGGACACTCAGTGAGCTCTACAATACTTCTTGATGGCCCAGGAAACTGGCCAAAACAATAACACACTGACCCCTCAATGAGCCCATCTTTAATCCTAGATGGCACAGACGACTGGCCAAAACAATAACACAATGACCCCTCAATGAGCCCATCTTTAATCCTAGATGGCACAGAAGACTGGCCAAAACAATAACACAATGACCCCTCAATGAGCCCATCTTTAATCCTAGATGGCACAGACGACTGGCCAAAACAATAACACAATGACCCCTCAATGAGCCCATCTTTAATCCTAGATGGCACAGAAGACTGGCCAAAACAATAACACAATGACCCCTCAATGAGCCCATCTTTAATCCTAGATGGCACAGAAGACCGGCCAAAACAATAACACACTGACCCCTCAATGAGCCCATCTTTAATCCTAGATGGCACAGAAGACCGGCCAAAACAATAACACAATGACCCCTCAATGAGCCCATCTTTAATCCTCGATGGCACAGACGACTGGCCAAAACAATAACACAATGACCCCTCAATGAGCCCATCTTTAATCCTCGATGGCACAGACGACTGGCCAAAACAATAACACAATGACCCCTCAATGAGCCCATCTTTAATCCTAGATGGCACAGAAGACTGGCCAAAACAATGACAAAATGACCCCTCAATGAGCCCATCTTTAATCCTAGATGGCACAGAAGACCGGCCAAAACAATAACAACTGACCCCTCAATGAGCTCTACAATAATCCTACATGGTTCAGAAAACTGGCCAAAAAATAACGACTCACCCCACATTGAGCAATACAATAATTCCTATTTGGCAAAGAAGACTGGCCAAAACAATAACAAGTGACCACTTATTGAGACCTACAATAATCCTACATGGTCACGAAAACTGGCCAAAACAATAACAATTGAGCCATTAATGAGCCAATCTATAAGCCTAGATGGCACAGATGACTAGCCAAAACAATAACAACAGACCCGTCATGGAGGCGTACAATAATCCTAGATTGCACAGACGACTGGCCAAAATGATTACAATTGACCATGGATTGAGAAACAAAATGATAAAAGATGGCCCAGAGGACTGGCCAAAAGAACAACAACTGACCCCTCAATGAGCCCATCGATAATCCTAGATGGCACAAAAGACTGGCCAAATCAATAACAAGTGACCCTATAGAGCCGTACAATAATCCTGGATGGCACAGGAGACTGTCCAAAACAATAACAACTGACCCGGCATTGAGACCTAAAATAATAATAGATGACACAGAACACTGGCCAAAACAACTAACCCCCTATTGAGCCATACAATAATCATAGATGGCACAGAAGACTGGCCAAACAATAACAGCTGTCCCCTCATTGGCGTTACAGCAATCCTACAGGGCACGGAAGATTGGCCAAAACAATAACACACTGACCCCTCAATGAGCCCATCTTTAATCCTAGATGGCACAGAAGACTGACTAAAACAATAACACACTGACCCCTCAATGAGCCCATCTTTAATCCTAGATGGCACAAAAGACTAACCAAAACAATAACACACTGACCCCTCAATGAGCTTATCTTTAATCCTAGATGGCACAAAAGACTGACCAAAACAATAGCACACTGACCCCTCAATGAGCCCATCTTAAATTCTTTGATGGCACAAAAGACTGACCAAAACAATAACACACTGACCCCTCAATGATCCCAGCTTTAATTCTTAGATGGCACAGAAGACCGGCCAAAACGATAACACACTGACCCCTCAATGAGCCCATCTTTAATCCTAGATGGCACAGAAGACTGGCCAAAACAATAAAAACTGGACCCTCAGTCAGCCCTACAATACTTCTTGATGGCCCAGGAAACTGGCCAAAACAATAACACACTGACCCCTCATTGAGCCCATCTTTAATCCTAGATGGCACAGACGACTGGCCAAAACAATAACACAATGACCCCTCAATGAGCCCATCTTTAATCCTAGATGGCACAGACGACTGGCCAAAACAATAACACAATGACCCCTCATTGAGCCCATCTTTAATCCTAGATGGCACAGACGACTGGCCAAAACAATAACACAATGACCCCTCAATGAGCCCATCTTTAATCCTAGATGGCACAGAAGACTGGCCAAAACAATAACACACTGACCCCTCAATGAGCCCATCTTTAATCCTAGATGGCACAGAAGACTGGCCAAAACAATAACACACTGACCCCTCAATGAGCCCATCTTTCATTCTTAGATGGCACAGACGACTGGCCAAAACAATAACACAATGACCCCTCAATGAGCCCATCTTTAATCCTAGATGGCACAAAAGACTGACCAAAACAATAACACACTGACCCCTCATTGAGCCCATCTTTAATCCTAGATGGCACAGACGACTGGCCAAAACAATAAAAACTGGACCCGCAGTGAGCTCTACAATACTTCTTGATGTCACAGAAGACTGGCCAAAACAATAAGAACTGACCCCTCATTGAGACCTAAAATAATAATAGATGCTAAAGAAGACCCGCAAAAACAATATCAGCTGACCCCTCATTGAGGCATACAATAATCCTAGATGGCACAAAAGACTGACCAAAACAATAACAAGTGTCCCCTTATTGAGACCTACAATAATCCTACATGGTACAGAAAATTGGCCTAAATAATAAAAGCTGACCCATCATTGGGCTCTACATTAATCCTTGATAGCACAGGAGACTGGCCAAAACAATATTAACTGACCCCTCAATTAGACCTTAAATAATAATAGATGCCACAGAAGACTCGCAAAGCAATAACAACTGACCCCTCATTGAGCTTTACTATAATCCATATAAACCAATTGACACCACTTGAAGCCTTGATACGGTGAAACAATGTCGCTTCCGGGTTATTATCGCCTTTAAGCAGCTTGATCACAGTGAACTTCATGATTACAAATTATCGAATTACTTTTCCGCACTACTTAGTTAAAGAAATTTAACCAACTGTTTCCAAGTCGTTTAAAGGTTCCTCTTGTCTGTAGCAAGAGTAACATTTAAGTCCAAGGGAGGCCACTCGGATAAATCTGCCCGAATAAAACCGGGATATTTATTTTCGACTGAACTCAAAACACAATTTTCATGGAAGAAGTATTATTTTTGCATTCTTTTTACAAGAAACAAGTGTAAAATTAATCATTTTTCAAAATAAAAATATAGGCCTTATTTTAAATTAAGATAGCCATCTTCAGTAAGTTTTAAACAAAGCATATTTTTAATTTTTAGACTTATTCTTTCTTGGATATTGATAATTTATGTTATTCATTTAAACAATATAAGTAACTTTAAACGTCTTAAAGTATTCACGCAAAAATGTTATTTTGGCTTATTAGACACAGACACAAGAAATATTTCTTTTCTTAGGACAAATCGCAATAAAGTTTTGCAATACCGTGAAGTTTGCATATTAACAGTGTGCATTTTAGTTTGATTTATGATGCATCGCACTTTAGTTTAAAAAAGTGAGAAACTACTATTTTTAACAAAGGAATAGATTTATCTAGAAAAGAAATGTGGTAATGATTTATATGAATATAACTACCTTCCTAGATAGCATCAAAGTTATTGTTATTACGTAAAAGGCTTTCATTCAGCTGGATAGTTGTGTTTTGATTGTTTGATATCTTTGTCGCGTGAATGTTAATTGATATAATTCTTTTCATAGTTGTGGTAGTAGCCTAACAGTTTACATTCAGCGCACGATCTTAAAACTGTTTTGCTGTTTCAAGCTTTTAGCTAAGTGCCAAAGTGTCTGAGATACCAGTTCAGATGTTGGTTATGACGCTGACGCTGTCTCCATGTAGAACAGTACCACTGCTGAGAGTCCGCTTGTAAGTTAGAAACCCTCCCTGGGCTGAGTGAGTTTAGAAAATAGTTAAATAAAAAAGTGCCAGTTTCCATGCAAATTCTTGTGTTGTTAACATTCATCACCTAATCTCACACGAGTACCTGTACTCAAAACCAGTATTTATTATTACAAAACTATGCTAATCGGGTGTTAGGAAATCTCCCGGATAAAATAGGCCTACTCTCTCCATATATAGTGCAACAAAGCAGAATTATACCAAATTAAGCGGTCCAGCAGTGTAACACCACAACTGATTCCACAATTTCACCTTTTTTATAACGATGTTGTCACAGTTGGTCAAATATGCATGACGATGTCGCTTGCGTCCAGAGTTATGAGACCTGGATTTCAGAAGCACACAGGATTGACCCTGCATGACATTGACTACTCGCGGTCAGTTATTCATGCCTGGGGAAAAGTAGTGCGTGTACAAAACAAATACGTATGTTAAAGGAGTCGTTATGCTTAAAATGGTAACATTAATGTTGTTATCTGTTTTAAGTTCATTATACTGTGTAATTTCGATATACATAAGATAATTTATGAAAGAACAATGCCGCTTACGAATATCACTTATTGACTTGACGAAAGAGTCAAAATGGGGAGCGAACTACTTTTAGAATGAGTGTTCTACTCACTTCGCATCATCGACTAGGTCGAGATATTTGCAATATCCCGTGCTTTAGCCTTCTGCGACTATGAACCAGAGTATGTAATGACAGGTCCATCGTGTTATTTCAGCATCTCAGACTAAACCTACCGATCGCGTTCAAAGACGAATGGCACACTCGGGATATTTAGATTCAAATCACAGGGGCGTAAGAGGTAGAAGTTAATTTCAAACTGTGTTTATTTAAGTCGAATCCGGTAGCATGTATGAGTATTTAATTTAGACCTTACTTAAATTACAGCATTATACAGACTGTATTGAATGTTTGATAAATAAGTTCTGTTATCGCATGTTACTGAATCTGTATTATAGAAGAGGCGCTCATTTGAAGCTGAAGACATGTCTTCCAATGCGTTATACATTTGATTTACTACGGAATAGTTTTGACCATTGTTTGCACACCTGTAATCGCGTACGAGGTCAATCTTTAAACGACCAAACAGCGCTTCTAAGCGCTTTGATTTATTTCTTGCTCAGACAAAAAAAAACTTTAAAAATATTAATAATAGAATAAAATATAGCCTTTGACCCCTTGATCAAACATACCGTCCTTAAATAATGTTTATCTTATAATTAGAAGTCGCTTTTCAACTTCATTTTCGCTGTTTTAAGCTCATCAATCTAGTATATGATTGAAGTGTGCATGAGGTAACTTTCGTCATGTGTATACAGCAGTTATAAAACAATATGCTGATTGACTGGATAATGACACGATCATTTCAGTTCACTGTGGCTTAACCTAGTAAATTGTAACTTTAATATTTACAACATTTAACCTAACGTTTATACGGGTTGATACGTTCATGATGAATTAAAAAGAAACACTCAATGTTGTTTATTACTGATCATAATGCATCTATTGTGGATACCTGATAATGCTTTGATAATGCTCAGGATAACAAATTTGATTCTGGGCCGATGCTATCTCGACCTCCATATTCAAACGCTATTTGGCCGACGAATATGTCGGCATTTTTGTAATTGATACAAGCGACGATTATGGTGGTCGGGCCGGGACCACCAAATACGAATTGTTTTTCTCCACCGTATTTTATCTTTCTCACTTTTCAATCGTAAAGTCGGGGGCGTGGTAATTGCCCAATTACTGGCGCCTTGTTTCATCCTTGTTGGAAAACGTTGCAACTTTTCTATTAACAATCCTGTCGACGATGAAATTAGCATTTCAATTATAGAGAAGTATCTATAGTTTACGACCTATTCACTTTTGTGTGCAGTCTTTTGGTTTCAAGTACATATACAAAACACCTTAAAAGCATGTTGTCCTTCCCTTGTATCATCATCGTCATCATCATCATCATCATCATCATCATCATCATCATCATCATCATCCTCTTCACCACCATCATCATCATTATTATCATCATCATCATCATCATCACTATTACAATCACAATCAACATCAGCATCACCATCAACAGCAACAACAACAACAACAAAGCAGCACAGTAACAATAACATCTTCATCATTATCGCTAAAATTATCAACTTCAGCTATCAAACACCATAGTTACTGTCATTACTATCAATTCATTAACTATCATCATCATCATCATCTTTGTTATTATCATCATTATCATTATCATTTTGGGATAAGCCGTGTCGGAGCTGAAGGCTCGAACAGAGAATCCAGCGTCGAAACCCTAGCACTGGACTGACATTTATTTGGGGTCAAAACACAATCGCATCACAGCAAGACAATTGCTCTAAGCTAAAAGTTAAATAAGGAAATCGGTTCATGAGCATGCAGGAATAGTGCTTTAACCTTCCAACATAAATGTATGTCCACTATACATCGAAAATCTACTAACCAGACAACGGTAACGATGCCTTAGAGATAGATTTTCCACCAGTCGTTTCTCAGGGCTGAGAACTGTTGTCGGATTTCTTCCAAGTACATATATGTCAAATATGGGGCAGACTTCGCATACATATCTTGGGCGGACACAGCATGCGCTTAAATTTGTTGCAAACATCATTTTTTAAATATTTTCTAACAACACATTACAAACCTGATCATACAATCTTTGAAAAACGAAGAAATGAAGAGGCTATCACATTTACATACTTTCACGTTATACTGTCATAAGTAGTGGTATTGTAGTTGTGGTATGTGTTATAAAACATGCTAAAGTTTTAACCCAGCTTTGATGATATTCGTTATCTTAAATCAATTAATTTAATCGTGCTTTGAAGTTTACAAAGTTTCCGGATGTTTCGTAAAGACCCGAAAAATCTGTTTTATGAGCGACTTGCTTAATTGTTCTATTTCTTAATCCCTTAAACATATTGTCTAAAAAAGGAAAAAAATAACATAGAACAAAGGTATCATCCTCGATCTACCACAAAGACTAAAAAAAGGTGTTAACATCCATTTTCACTCTAAATTACACCCTCGAGATGTAAGCAAACATTCCCAACCACAGTCGATCTTTGCGGTCATGACAGACGTTCGGTAACTGCAACTGCTACATTTTCTATAACGCATCCCAACTCGTTATGGTATTTTTACTATAAGTAGACGAAGTACATTTTATATGTTACAAGACCCATTGTTGGGGGCCTAACAACAAGCATTGCAGGTTCTGACCACCAGACAAAGCCTGCATTAAAAGGAATATATAGGAATATAGGAATAGCCAGGGTTTACGATTCACAGCAGGGTCATAGACAAATGCAGTGGGGCGGGAAGAAAAATAATAACTTGCCACACGACGCTCGCGTGGGCCGAGTTAAATGAAGTTATATAATCCATGCATGAAACGAAATTATTATTTTTTTACATTTGAGCCTTATTATCGTAAAGCGGAATTTAAAAAAAAAATTCACTTGGTTATGCAAACATATTCTCGTGTAAGCATAGATATATCACTATTTAAATTAGTCGTTTTGCCGCAAAATTATTGACACTTTGATGTATAGCATTCATTTAATGTGTTTGCATTAACTACAACTTTCACATCACATTAAAATATAACAGCTGAATCATTCATGCTTTATAAAGTGGTGTTCAGAGACATAAATATAATTTCAGCATGAATGAAAACCATCCCTACTTTCGAGACTTTGTCATGGAAATTGTAAATAGTTAAAAAAAAAACAAGTTTACTATGTGTATCGCATTAATATGTTGTAAAATGAAACCATAAGAAAATGCTGTTCCGTGCCCGTGCACAATTATATTCTAGCGTACATGAAGTATCAGGTTCCTTGCCCTTCACGTTCTCATTATCACAATATTTGTGGTGTTCGTCAATGGAAAATTTTAAACTATGATCAAAGGCGATTCGAAGAGATAAAGTCGTATTTTACCAGGAATTACTATAGCTGATCCATTCACAATGTTTCGTGGTATAACTTAAAATACTGTTAAAATTAAGTACCATAAACAACAGCCTTTCTTTAAATACAGTGTTTTAGTATTTATATGCTTAAAAACCTCATCAAATAAAAAAAATATATATATATTCTTGTTAACTAAGAAATATGTATGCTACGCAATGCTGCAGTTTATTAAAATCAGGAAAATGCAGAAAATAAACTTAAGTAATATAAAAAAAGAAAACGACATTTCGCTTAAACAATTGAATCGGGAAACAGGGCAGAAAAAAGACGCACACATAAAAGTAACTGCTATAAAAAGTAAACAATCTAATTATCTCACAATAATCATCGACTACACATGCCGTGTGTCTCCATGGTCGTTTTGGATCTGACATCAGCGGGACAACAAATGAGACCGATCTTTTCAATATGAAGTTTATTTTAACCTAATGTCATGGCGTCCCAAACCTCAATGGCGATTATCACTACATTAAAGGCTACTCATTATCAATGTTAACCCCGTATTTCCAATGCAATACATTCTGTTGTCCTTTGTTTTGCCGATGCAAGAAATATAATTTTATTACATATCAATTACGCCTTTTACTATTTATTCTAATGCTAAAATATCACAGATGCTGACTGCAAGTACTTTCATTTTCTCAATAACAACGTAGCAAAAAGCGTCTAAGCGTCCCAGACTGATCATTCCAGGTGCGTTATGCGAACGCTTGCAAGTCCTTAATTATACATGTTAAGAAGCTTGATCCAAAGGGTAACACTGGCATTGAGACGGTGCTTCTTCTATTGTATAATTTCATTTTTATCGAAAACATTAAACAGAGATCCCTTTTCAGGTTCATTTCTCCTTGCGGGGTTACCCTGGGCCTCGGGATTGAAGCCTCAAGAAGCTACGCCATAAATTGTGTATCACGTGACCTCCAGAGAACTGACGCCAAATTGTATCTATAAATAGACATCTAATTTAAATACAGCTGGAAACACATATGCAATTCAAAATTCACATCACGTGACCTAAATATTATGCAATCCTTTTACGATAACATTAAATGATGAAATGGGGAGGGGCATTGTCATGATGCAAAAGTAAAGTAACCAGAACTTTTTATTACATTATTTTAGCTCTGTCTTGCAAGAGGAATATCCAAATCGTCTCGAGCTTCCCCTACTTCTTGTCTGTCTATTCTATTTGTCGCTATTTCAATCACGCTGCAGGTACTATGACAAGAGGCGCGTGGCTGCGTGATACTCCGTGTTTAATGATTGTACTATATTTCAATGATTTATATAACGATGTAGGCTAATCGCTAGGTTGAGTTTTGTTTCTTCTGACCTTTGTATCACACCGAGCTAGGCTAACTTTACCATGAAGCTTAACTTAACGTCTAACTTGAGTATTCGTTACATAGTTAAAGGCTGTATCCAACAGTTTGCCTATATCTAATTCATGTAACAGCATCTAACCCCTGTTTCTGGGGAATTAATGCATAACTGATGCATAAATTTATATTTAAGTAAAAACTGTTTATAAAGTACAACACCAATTGTAGGAATCGTAAAATGTATTGCTTTGAATGTCCATTATTTTCTATATAGAAGCAACATGGGGATTTCAGCTAATAATAGATAACGACGTCTGAATTGATAAGACGGATTACCATGTAATATAACAATGCAGCGTGGATAGGAAAATACATACACCGTGATGACAAGTGGGGTGTTCTGATTTATTTTTCACCCCGTATGGAGCTAATAGATAGTTTCCATGTGATGTCATAGGCACTGATAAGACAGATTAAGGCAGCCATCTTTGAAGGCAGAAGCTAATGCAAGCCGATCGCTGGAAAAATGTGCTGTATTAAACTCACCACTGTGATTTTACTTTTCAGTCTATTTTACTGAATTTTATATCAAATTTTATAGCTTTTATGAAGTATTTTAAATATCAAAACTGTATTTTGATAGTTTAAAAGGTAAAAAATACGACTTAAAAAGGCACACATTTCATTTTGTTTAAGGATGAGCCAATAATTTTATAATAGAAATCGACCTCAAAGCGGATTAACCGGTTGACTATACGAATGTAACGTGATCCCAAAAGTGAGTTGTCACGTGATTTTTTATAAGTTTAATAATAGCTATCCCTGCAGCGAGGCTCAGATAGGAAATACCTGTTTGCATTGACGAGTGGGAATTTATGCTCGATTGTTCACACAGATCTTAGGAATCGATAAACAAGATTTCGCCGGACCTTCTCAGGTAACAATGATTTATTTGGTTACTTGGGAGAGTCCAAACTGTCAGAAACTACAATAAACATAAATACCAGCTTATGTGCCTGACATCTACGTGTTGTTGGTAGCGGCTCAGTTTCATAACATGTCATATTTTCTCAATGTAAGGGCATATGGCATGGTATCACGGTTAACAACATGTTAAATCTCAGTAAACTGATCGAACGTCTTTCGTCTCAGGTTTCAGTATCAGTATCAGATGCTAAATAGCGGAAGTGTATCAAGCTAATCTTTAAAGATAAAATCGCACACGTGGTTGATATTTTTGTAAAATTTGATTACGTGATAGTGCTCTCTTGGTGATAAATAATATTTTAAAAACTACCTTCGAGACGGTTTAATGTCGGTAGACTGCTGTTAACTTTAGGCCTATTGAAAGAAACCTACATCGTCTATGGTGGGGGACGAACGATATTTGCCATATGTTGTTTGACAGTATCTGTAATTATGCATGTATTGGTTTGTCCACGCCGATTGACACTTCATTTTAACACATTGTAACTGTTCAGAGCACGTGTATTGTTTGGTTCAATAAAACACACCTTTTACTTTTGCCAACAGATTTACAGGTATATTGAGTCTTATTTTGCTATTGTCCTATGATAAAGTTTGATTCCTAATTAATTTGCAAAACATAAAAGATTCTGTCTGCTGTGCAGATCACAAACTGTAACAAACATTTCAAACGCAACCTTTAGGCAATACACGCTGACCAAGACAAACTTCACGCTTTGGATTTTCTCATCTTCGGTTATTATTATTATTGAAAACTGATATAACATCCTATTTCTCCTACCGCTGGTTTTATTATCAGAATCAGTTAATAATAGTATATGCTTTTTTGTTTCCTAATCAGTTATATCAGACATAAGAATACTATTCTGGATAAGGAAAATGACGTCTTATATGGCCAAAACATTTTTCTAGATCTAAGAGTACATTAAAGGTTGTATCCAAGTTTGGGACAATTTTTTCTCTCTCAAACAACCAACTGAATTTTAGTTGCATGAAAAGATCCTGCCAAATGCCGTTAATTTACATCCTACATCTATGTGAAAAATGAAGCCTAACACTCCAACCGACATTAGAAACGTGTGTTTCCTATCCTGACGTCTATAAGTTTAACCATTTAAACTTGTTTGGTGTGGTAATAAGACTTTATAACATAGTAACTAAGGAAATAAAAAATATCATTCCTAACATTATGCATCGACTTTTTTGGCGATTTTGGTACTTTTAGATTTTCTTTTCGATTTTTCGAAAAGGTTACGCACGTGCCTAAAGTGCGTACTGGCAGAAACGGTCCTTTAAATTGTGTGTTTTTGCAGACAAAGTGACAAGTTTTCCGCCAAACAATACCAGATATTGTCTCATGTATTTAATATAGCCAAATTCTCGGATACCTCCCTTAAGATAACAGTAGATTGACACGATATTGTAGCGTCCAAATATCGGATTAAAGATAACACATATGAAAGAAAAATGTGTTTTAATGTTCAACATGTTCAAATATTGATTCGCTATTTGTTACCGACAAAACGTGACAATAACAACGTGTTTAAATTAAGCGTGTTGTACACCAAATCCGTTTAGAGCGTGAAACAGCAAAGCATCTTGTTTACTTTGATATAAAAACATGGCCATTCAATTAAATTGTTAATCAAAGCCGTTGTTACAATGATTTATTAATTGGATATAACAGAAACGGTTGACTCACACAGAAGCTAAGCCTATTATAGACAGTTAATATTGCTAGAAAGTGCCCAGCATCTTCAGCCAGTGTAAATCCTTGCATTTTGATAACCGAAGTTTTTTATTGTAAATGTATATATTAGGCGCAAACCTATTGTTTCAACATTTAACAATGCTGTCGACATTCGACAAATGTATGGTGCGGTCCACTTTTCGGTTGTTGAGACTTAAACAGTATGACACCTGACATCTGCAATAAGGATATGACAATACATAGGACAGAGGAAGGATGATCTACATCTCTATGTCCTCAATGCTATATTATGCCAATAAAGAACCGTAAGACCTTTATTGCGTATCTATAAAATAGGGCGCGTTTATAACCTAGGTTAAGTGTCGAACCCGTATCTTGTCTCGATCCGCCGTGTTAGGCTAGCTTAACTAAGATTGATAAGAAGGCGATAAATGGAGTTTAAATGGCGTTAATATAGTCCACACGGCTGACACACGACTCTGTCTACAAGATTTACAATTGCCCATGTTTGTTTTGCAGCCCCCAGACAAGATAACTGAGTCAATTATATTTTGCAACGATTATCAATTTGTCATTTACTATTGCCCATTTTCTCATTTTGATTGATATGGAAAACGTGTCAGGAATATGTGGAAGTCCCCTGCTTCGATTTAAGACAATAGTTATTACCGAAATAAAACCCACATATCAAATCAAATGGCGCCAGAATTTAAAGCCGCTTGCTACGGGCGTTAGCTATCTACAAACTGGCGTCAGGAAACGCAAAGGATTTCATGCAATCTTTGGCATTTTTAATAAAAGATACAATGGTTTTTATTTACATTTTTCTTTTCAATTCAAGCTACAATCAGATTATAAGTAAGCAGAAAACCCCAATGTTTTACTGGAGAAGTAAATATATTTATTGAAGTAAACAGACGTAGGTTTGTGCCGTTTTTTGTGCCTTAGTTTAGTGCCTTTTCTTTTCTGGTACCTTAGATTATGCAATATCTAAGCAGCCCATAGTCCATAAACAAGCATTTGCCTAAATTTAGATGGCTATGGACGTCTGCAGACATGTCCATTACATATAACCAATTCGGGTTTACTAGGGCATTTTGGAATATCCATAGTGTTCTTTTATATACGACCGGAAACACCATTCTCTGACATGTGATGTTTAACATGCAAATACAAGTAAAAGACATCCCATTTATAAACGGTGTTAAGTCCAATATTTTCACTTGATATTTCGCCCAATCCTAAATTTCACTTCCTGTCAAATTCGGTTATAATGTTATTAACTAAACTTTATTATCATGTAATGGAACACGACATCAATCTGAATAGATTTTAATATCATGTTGAAAAGTGACGAAAGAATAAACACACAATGAGCTTTTAAAATCCGAGCTTAAGAAAAGTGTCAGCTGAGATACTTTTTTAACAAGATTTCCCCCATTTTTTTTAAATATTTTTATTTTTTACCAGTTTTCGAATTATGAAAAAGAAAGTGTCGTCCTGGTGTAAATTTCCGCTTATATTTCGCATTGATTTATATTACGGTTAGTGCGTTCCCATCTTACATTACGTAATGATGCACATTTGCAAGTCAATTAAAGCATACGATTTGTTTGTAATGCAAGCATATTAGCATTTTAACTCTTATTACGTTCATTATATCTTTAAATAAAGTTGTTATCGTTAAGTCAGACGATTTATTTCTAATAAATTATGGCCTGAGCGTCAATGTTTATGTTATCAGTTCCTTTTCATTGCATTGTTGTTCCATAAAACCTATTTCGGGCGGATGTTTTAATACAAACTCCGCATAGTATCGCTCAATTAAAACCCACCATGTTTACCCAAGTTGTATGCAATATTAATGACCTTTTTTTAATATATTTCACTCCTTGTACAACTGTAAGCTAATCTTAAAATTGCTGCCCACAAAAGTGGATTTTTATTTCACGTAAGCACTCTCTGCTTTCATGTACATGTGTATTTATCATAATACTCTTACCCATTCTTTTTATACACGCCTTTTCCGACCGCATGCAATTAAAGCAGAAAGAAATGCCTTAATTGTTATTCATTTTTTCCCGATGGTCTGGACGCAGGACAAGTTATTAATCAACCCTTTATGATTATGATAGCGAGTTAGAGGCCGTCCTTTTGTCGCTAACTACTTAATCTTTTTAGCGTTGGATATCATAACAAAACGAAGTATTAATTCGACGGAAGGCCATATTCCAAATTTGACACGCGCGAAAAGAGTGCAGTTAAAACGGGCTCACTTCGTCGATCGGTGAGCGAGTTATAAATCATTGACGCCCGGATCAACAGTGATAACCCCATTACCAGAAAGCTCCGTAAGTATGAAAATATTCCGATCTCTGGTTTCAGTCATCAGTATTATAAGGACTTAAAGCAATAAAAATGCCCATTGCATTATGCTGTGGTGAGCATTTGCTAAGAACACACTCACATTTAGCGAATTCTTAAATGCCTCATCCCTTATCAAGTTAGATTTGTTAAAGGTGGTATCCCACAGTTTGTGTCAAAGATTTGTTTCTCTAATAACCGATAAGTCAGTGTTACTTCAAAAGGTCTAGTAAAATGCCGTTCATTGGTGTCCTAGATCTGTGTCAGCAGTGAAGTATAAATCCCCACTCGTCAGTGACAACCGGTATTTCCTATGTGTGCCCCGCTAAAGAGAAAGCTATTTTTAAACTAAGAAAAATCCGTGACAGCTTACGTTGGTGATCACGTTAAATCTCATTCCAGTAGTTCGCTCAGAGATATTTATTATTAGCGACCCACTACTCTGCTTAGTTCCTGAAAGAATGAAAATTTAGTTTTTTACCCCGCAATTTATACTGTCTAACAAAATAGGTAGTGTTCAAAATTATTTGTATGCCCAATTTACATATTGTTACATGCATTTAATATAGGAAAACTATCGCATACCACTCTTAATAACCCACGCGTATTTTCAGTCGTCTTTTACACCAAATACCATCTGCAGACTTGGCAGCGAACAGTGCAGATCCTTATCAATCAGCTCCAGGAGGTCGCTGGCAGCAAACTGTTCATATCATGATCAGCCAGCTCCGGGAGGTAGTTGACAGCGAACAGTGCAAATCCGGATCACTCAGCTCCGGGCAGCAAACAGGGCAGATCTCGTTCAATCAGCTCCGGAAGGTAGCTGGCAGCAAACAGTGCATTTCATGATCTGCCAGCTCCGGCAGGTAGATGGCAGCAAATAGTAAAAATACCAATCACTTAACTCCGGCAGGTAGCTGACAGCAAACAGTGCAAACCCGGATCACTCAGCTCCGGGCAGCAAACAGGGCAGATCCCGATCAATGAGCTCCGGAAGGTAGCTGGCAGCAAACAGTAAAGATACCAATCACTTAACTCCGGCAGGTAGCTGGCAGCAAACAGGGCAGATTCTTATCAGTCAACTCCGGCAGGTAGCTGGCAGCAAACAGTGCAAATCCGGATCAATCAGCTCCGGGAGGTAGCTGGCAGCAAACAGTGCAAACCCGGATCACTCAGCTCCGGGCAGCAAACAGGGCAGATCCCGATCAATGAGCTCCGGAAGGTAGCTGGCAGCAAACAGTAAAGATGCCAATCACTTAACTCCGGGAGGTAGCTGGCAGCAAACAGTACAGATCCTTATCAATCAGCTCCGGCAGGTAGCTGGCAGCAAACAGTAAAGATACCAATCACTTAACTCCGGCAGGTAGCTGGCAGCAAACAGTGCATATCCCGATCAGTCAGCTCACGGAGGAAGCTGGCTGCAAACAGTGCAGATCCTGATCCGTTAGGTAGCTGTCATTATTTTTATCCAGCCGTAGAATAAGATTTACAGACATTGTTCACATGGCATACCATCATAACATTAATGTGTGTCTTAAAAGTTACTTTTCGGCGGTATATTATCTTTATAAATGAGTGAAAAAAAGGTTGTTTATGATTTAAAACTTGAACACTTTCATTGATAAGCATCGTTAAGAACCTTGTTTATTGCCTTTGAAAGGTATTAAAGTAATAAAATACTTATCACATTTTATGAGTTTTAAAGTTACGACAGATTTGACCAAAGAAACGACTTCTCAAACAAGTTTTTATAACCTGAAAAGGTCATGCAAATGATGATCAATAATGACATAGATGTGTCTGAAAAGTGTAGCATCACACCTGAATGAATATCCAAAATACATACTTCCCACCTCGGTATACGCAGAATTATATTATACCATATTTGGTGTCTATTAAAACCAAATGCGCTTGAATTAACCAAATGAACACTTGGTGCAACCATGTAAACATTAGCCAAAAGGGTCAGTGCGCCGACGTCGATATCAAAAGTGGTAGCCTACAGGTTGCCTTTATCAATTACAATTAACAAAACCTCGCTCATATTTCGGCAAAATTTGGCAAAATTTCTGCATATACTAACGTTTTAGTTTAAATAAAGACTAGTTTGAACACATCCTCAATTGTTAGAAAGTAATAATCGTGAACAAAACTCACTCTGAATGTTCTTTCTTTGCAATATAAATAAGCACGATGTAGATTTCTGCTTATAATATATACCAACGTTGGAGCGGATAAAACGAGTGATGCTTTAACGTCATGTGAAAAGTAAGTAGTCACGTGGCTTTCTTAGTTTGAAAAAAGCTAACCGTGCAGAGTGCCTCAGATAGAATATACCTGTTTGTAACTGCGCAAGGGGTGTTATGCTTCATTTTTCACAAAGATGCAGGACAATTAACAGCATTTAGAGGGAACTTTTCCTGTAACAAATATTTATATGATTGTTTTAGAAAAAAATATGTTCCAAACAGTCGGATACCACCTTTACGTAATTAATTTCGTCCTTTTTACAGGCAATGAAAGAGGGAACATTTAGAGCGCTAATTTCACGAATTGTTCGAATTGTTCTACATTATCATCGTGGTAGTGGTTAAGACCGACGATTTTTTCTGAAATTTATGGATTAATTTCGTCAGACTTCCCACAAACAGGAATATGATACATATATTGGATACAAGTAGGCAAAGTGTCGGATACCACGTTTCCGAAGCTTACACTCAGCACACAATTAATTGCCCACCAAGTGCACATTTCTTATTAATTGTAGTGAACACTCTAGTGCGTGGTTATTCGTACATGACTGTCTAATGTATATTTAAATGGCATGTCTGATTTTTAATGCCTAGTTTAGAATATTTGCTGTTGCGCCTTTAAAAAATAAAGATGATTTGTTATACTAGATATGTTATCTAAATATAAAAACTGTGCCATTGGAGAATAACTAATGGGAAAATAAACACCAGTAAGCCTTCATTCATAAACATAGGTTTATATACGTGGATTCTGAATAACATGATATGTGGTTGTTAGAATATAATCAGAACATTCATTTTTCAGTTATGAAACCATCCTTGATGTCTGGTGCGTTTAGGAACATTTGTACTGTCTTCTGTTGAAATCGCGTATTGCGAAAAACAGCTTTTACAGCCTTTGAGTCGGATTCTTTTTGAAAAATGTCATTTGTCAGAGTATTAGGTCGAGCGTATGTGAGCCAAAAGTGTTCGTATTGGCCACAGTCTAGCGTAGGTACAAAACACAGTGTACAAGATAAACACTTCAAATATATGCTCTTTAAATTATCTCACATTAACATATTTAAAAAAAACAGCATTCGTTATTATGTGAGAAAGTATTGCTATAAAGAGCAAAATTAAATAAAACCAACTTGACCATCAATGGCAAAGTCACTTTAACAAGTTTTAAGTCGCTTTAACAAGTTTTAAGTCGCTTTAACAAGTTTAAATCAAAGTTTTAAGTCGATTTAACAAGTTTTAAGTCGCTTTAGCAAGTTTTAAGTCGCTTTAAACAAGTTTTAAGTCGCTTTAACAAGCGCCAACATACACAATGCACAATGGAAACTCTTTAGTAAGTCCGCCTTCGCTACGATCGTTCCGTGGATGTATTTGATGGACTGACACTTACAGCATCGTGACTTTTTATTCGTCGGAAAAGCTTACGCTTAAGTTGTAGTTCTCATGGAAACTCACGAAATGACTTGAAGATGAAAGAAGCAAAACAACAACAACAACAACAAAAAAAAAACAAAAAAAAAAAACAAAAAAAAAACAATGACGTCGTTTGACCGATTCCGCATTGTTAATTTTTGTTTTGACACCCGTCGGATCAGCTTGGAAAGGAAATCCGATGTAGCCGAGTAGTTAGGAATAATCTGCCGAAAAAGTAGTTCCGCTTTGAAACAGGACGTAGGCGATCAAATTACCTACATACATCCGAGAGATGATTCGTGAATTATCCGAGATGATCCGAATGTTTCTTGTAATATACCAACGTGATTGTTAGATGCGACACTAGCAATCTTAAAGTTATCAAGGATATGCTCAGTTTAGGCACATACGGTGCTGCCGGAACTGTGCTGGAATGTCGAGAACACCTGACACAATACCATATACACCGATGTTAGCATAACGTCAGACCGTCCCACAAATGGAACGTGAGTCTGTTGTTTTAGAATATCGCCGGTTAACATGTTACTAAACTGAATACTGTCCAGTCACTTCTTTCAGACTACTTCTTACATAAATGTTCAAAATAAAAGCAGTCTCCAACTATAATAAACACTTTACACCGCAGAAAATTCATTATTGCACAAAGGTAAGGCTCGTATTTAATTAACGTTTAAAACAGTTACAATAGGGATAAAAGCTTTGTAAAGATATTTAGTTTAATGGTCCTCTGATGATATTGTTTGTGTTCTTAATTAATTTAACACGAAAATTGTTTGAATTGGGGAGTCTCTATCACATGGATGATTTTTAATAGCGGGCACCCGTGGCAGTTGATGAATTGTAATTCATCTCACTGCTTAGCCCCTCACCGCGTGGTAGCTGAACTGTGGTGCGCCGGTGGTTCTACAAAGAAAATTGTCTGCGGTTACCCTCCACCAAATATAGCTAGTTACAATGATCCCAGTTGGCTGCAGCGATGTGTATAAAAACAATAACATAAACGAGACTTTTTATTTAACAACTATAAAATACATTATGTTAAGTCCCTATTAATTTATCAATATATACAGTCTCGTGCATGGTTTCTTTTTAGGTTATTAACGCATGCAGTCAATTTCTAATTGTTTTTCCGGTCATTCAGTGCACAAATTTCCTAAACGTGTATTACGTTCTATATACTGTCATGAAAGTAAATTAATTGACAAAACATGAAACGCGACGCATTTTTTTATATTAAGTCGAATATGTACAAGCATAGCTTTTATCATGGTTATTTTTGAAAGTAAATCAGACACAATAAGCTAGAAGCTAAGTCGTGGTTTTTTGCGATTACCTGACACCATCTCTTATTCTTCTCGTAAATATATTATTTATTTTTAGAAAAATCGTGCATACATTATGTATTATAATTCTTCGATTTTTTCCCCGGGGATAATCGGGAATCGAATCTGTGCGACACAAGTTTAGTATCAAATTTGAAGAAGAAAAACACTTTTTTTTCCATTTGCAGTTGTGATGTTTGAAGATGTGAGTCATAAAATTCAATAGACTTATAGCATAATATCGTCTTAAACAATAAAGCGATATGTAGACGGCAAAAAACAACAACATCTCACTAAAATTCCGATCCATTTTTATCACTCTGTCGCCTGTCCTTAAGCAAAGAGACACACATTAATATGCCTTGACATGGTGAACTGTTCAAAATGGAGCATGCCTTGATTAATTGACGTAATTTACTGTACCAAGTTTTATAAGGGGTGTCTATTATGTGTTAAGACATTTATACTGATTACTTAAGATTTCTCCACTGGTTCAACTTTACACGAGGGCAAAAAGAGCAGTCACATCATTAGAGAATCTGATCTGGATATGAAACATGCATTCACTGAGTTTGAGCCGATAAATATAGCTTACAATATAAAAGTTAATGGCATTAATTTTGTAATAAAATTATTTTACTGTCTTTATTGAAAATTTATTTATTTTGTAAATATGTAAAAAGTGCATTTATTATATATTGGCGGCTGCCTATTACTCCCTTTTCGTCATGTTTTTTGTTTTTCTAAATCTTTTTTGATACTAATACTCTCAGAAAAACAAAAATAATAAAACATCAAAACCAAACAAAAGACAACCTTTTTTTCACAGGCGTGACCGCTCCATGTAAAATTATATATATATATACGTCATTTGACAGTCCCATTCGACATCATCGCGGAGAGCTGAAGACTAAACGGCTGACAAAGTGTCAATAAGCACTTATATAAATATATGGATGATTTCATTCAGACGCTTACATTTGTTTTAAAAGTTAAGTTAAACTATTTTCAGTGTCCGTTCGATATATTAAAATGAATATCATATCCCATGGAGAGCGATATTGTCAACACGAAATATCATCAATATCTCAGACTAACGTGCTTTCACCTTGGTATATGATGTTATATCTTTTTCATTGTTGTGGTGTTATAATGCTATGATTGATTATAGATCATTATGGCCTATGGACTCGATCTATATTTTCAAAACACACCATAGATATAATACAAATACATAGGGTTAAAGTCGACTATTAATCTAAAAGCTCCTAATACATATATGAATAAAGAGGATATATATCTATAGACAAATGATTATAATTGAGTGAAGATTTCCGAGTCTTATCTGTTGCTTTTATGAATGAAAGGATGTGTAAACGGTGGTATCCGACAATTTGCCTATATGAAATACATGGCAATTTCTGTCCCAGTTTTGAGGGAAACTGACCTTTATTTCTGCAAAAGCTGATACTTTTGGCTAAGTAAACACGATATTTAACACTACCTAAATCGGTAAAAAGTACAAATCGTGATGGAATCTCTCTAAATGACCGTTCTTTTCAAATCTATAAATAGGCACGATGGGTATTTCTGCTTAAAATAGATGTCTACGTCAGTGCAGATGTGTCGGATAATGAGATAACATGTCACAAGTGAGCGCTTGCTACTAGTTTTAGGTTTAAAATGTTTTAGGTTTAAAAATAGCTAACTGTGCAATGTGGCTAAATAAGAGATTGAAACGACGAGTTGAGATTTATGCTTCACTGTTCACACATCTATGTCATTGATCAACAACATTTCGGTGGATCATTTCAGGTAACAATGACCTTTTTGGTTATTTCAGAAAAAAGTTGGTCACAACTGTCGCAAACCACATTTAGAAGGTTTTAACGATCAGCGTTGGCTCTATATAGAGATTTTGAGACTGCATTTATGGTTTGTTAGAGAGAAAAACAACAACAACAACAACAATAGTGTTATAAAAAATTGATTTTTTTTAAACTGATTTCACAAATTATGCTTCACTGCTTGCTTCCAAACATTTTTATTGCTTCTTATTTGTTACTTCGCACCGACACAGTAATGGTCATATTGACAGTCTAGGTAATTGTTGCTGAGAAAGATCCCAGATATCTGTCATGGTGGAACCGACAGTGCACCACAGTCACCTGGATGATCTTCCGACATGCATGTTAGATTTAGCTTAAGAAGTTACGTTGTTTGCGTACATCAACACAGTTGGAGAATTATAGTATATTTGCTGTATGAACCCAGGTTATTCATGGCTGGGATATACTCTACATCTCCCTGTTAAGGCAATTATTAAGAAAATCTTTAATCACGTTTATTTGTTCTCGGCGATGCTCGAGATTGAATCTAAAATCACAATGTCACATTTTTATATTTAAAGCCTTAATTAAAACGGACTAATTTTTACTTTGTAAGGGGGTCATTTTATCTGACAGGCATATTTAAAGCACAAGACAAATTGGATGCGACGTATTAGAGCACAAGCCAATAATTTAGGCTAATTTAGACATGAAATGGCCCTCCCTGTGTTAATAATTGTGGCCTGCCCTCGAACACGCCCCTTTCAAAGAAAGTAACCATCATGAGAGCATTGCCATGCCCTGTTGACCATTTTAGTAAATCAGGGGCGTGGATCTTTGGACCAAACCACTCATCAACTTAGCTTAATTCAATTAGCATCGTAATTTAACTAATCCGAAAACCACCTTTGTCATATGTGAACCCTGTAACTAGAAAGCAATGGTCTCGCACTATGCGCACGAGTCTTTTTATCTCTTCATATTAACGTTGGCCGCGCTTTCTAATATCAACTTAGTGCGGTTTCTTTTCAACGCGCTAAATGCTACTTATTCTGTCAGATCTTCGTCAATATTTGTTAAGGTTTACCGAAAGTTAGGCTGAACAGGTAAAAGGTATCGCGAGGCAGCCCCACAAGGCGCCGAAACAAGTCTTCTAATCTTTTTGGATGGCCCGAAAAAGTACTTTATGTTTGTGCTTGTGATTGATGTGTTTACATTTGGTGACGTCACGCACGCGACAATTAAGTGGCACGGCCTAAGAGCAAATGCAGCTGGTAGTGAAAAAAAAACACAACAACAAATGATAAAGAGAATGATAATAAATCGGAATGATAGATTCGTTCTATGTTTTTTGGGCAACGTCGCTTTCCTATCGTATCATTGTTTTCGTAAGGATTTGTTTTCAAAGATATAAATCCACCGTATCATAGGGCAAACGAGAAAAACGAACATTTAAGATATTTCTGAGTGTCTTTGGGGTTGTTTATAGGAAACAGAGCTAATGATTGAAATTTGAAAGTTTTTTCTCTTATTTACATAGACTTTTACGGGCTGAAGATAAATATGCTTCATAGCACTTTCGATTTTGCCCAGAAAACTAAAGCTACGGCACTAATCAACGCCAACTCTATATTATCCCAAAGACCTGTCAAGCTGGTAAACAAAATGTGTTGTCTTTACTGCTGTGAACGAGAACATGGGTTCTTCCGCTATTTTTTCAGATTAAAATTAAGTCATAAATGCAGTTTAATTGCTATGAAGTTACAAAAAACAACAACAGGACTACTTAATTTGTTCGAAGTAATATGTATAGCTTAATTTGTTAATTAGGACTAGGACTCATGATCATTTAGTCTTGCAAGTTTTGATTCCATTTTGTCCCCAACTGAGAATCTCTGGAAGTCTGAAGAAGTAGTAGTGATGGTAGTAGTAGTAGCAGCAGCATTAGTAGAAGTAGTAGTAGTAGACATAGTAGTAGATGTAGTGGTGGTATTGGAAGTAGTAGTTGTAGTAGAAGGAAAAATATAGTAGTAGTAGCAGTAGTAGTAGTAGAAGTAGCAGCAGTAGTAGTAAAAATCGGGAATTAAATTTATAGCATGTACTGCATGCCTAACTTTTTTAACTTACGCGGACTGAATACGTAGTCAACCACCAGTAAGCTATATACGACGTAACCTATATAAGGCGTAATCAGCCACCTCCTTGCTATTTCTAATGCTGCCAGACGGAACCGTTAAATATCACGACATTAAGCCCATGGATCTAAACAAGGAGAAACTCGCAGTGGGGATGTGATGGGAGGCCATTTAAAGCAATGCTCGGGTGTAAATCCATTCACAGCTACACATGTTCACTTTTCATTGCCATTGTCATACCTAGAATCGAATTCAGCAACCATACACCGAGACTACATGGATAAGACACGCAAGAGTCGGCGCAAAAATTGTAGGTGCGCTGTATTTTGGTGCGCCTTTAATGTGTCTAATCTTGCGCAAAGCATGTACCGCTTCATTTAACTTGATGTTAATGCTGTGTTGAGTTCATAGTTTTACAACTAGTACTAAGAAAGTTAGCAATTCCAGTGTAAAATGCAGCCATGCATTTTAAGGAATCTTGGCATTGTGTGAAGTCATCTGAAAGACCTTGATGCAGTTCAAAGGGAGTTCTCCTAGATGACTGTATCAAGAAATATAGGCGCCGCGGCTCCTTTCTTTATATTAATGCATCCTGATTTCGAGAAGTGGTAATGAAAAGAGATTAACATGTCTAAGACAAGTCAATAATATGTGAACATTTGTGGTATATTTGCCCATGATTTTTATTACAAATGTAATGTCTGTTACACCGTCATACTTCTAATAGAAGTAGAAATTTATCTTTTTATTCTCAATCGAACGGTAAACACAACAACATTTATCATTTGATTGTCACTTTGAAAACACTTACAGGAATATCAACAGGTCTTTATTGGATTGTCACATTTGTTACGACCGGTGTCGCTATTTAAGATTTATTAATAAAATGCCACGTTTATTAACGACGAAATGGTGTAACAGAAAGAACAAGCCAACAACAAATTAGTACAATAATGTTTTATTTCAATAAACAATTAAATCTATGGCGTAACAAAATAATAGCAAATATATCAAACAGAATTTGAGAATGCAAAATAAATGTTAGCTTACAGTTTGTCCTTTTAGGAGGTGTCCCTTAAATAGCCCTATTAATAATCCAACGTCGAATAATCCAACGTTGAATAATCCTGAAGAGTTTTCGGTAGAATGTCCTCGTAGATACGCACAGCTGAAATAATCCAAAGGTAGAACAATACAAGAATATAATCAATATAATTCCAAATCCAACATTTTAATATTTATATCACTGTAGAATATAATAAGGCCACGTAAGTTCCAACACAGAAAGGTTTAATATAGTAGCTGCAAGTATTTCCAAACTATCTGTCCAAACTTTATGTCCAAACTTTATGTCCAAGCTCAAAATTCAATCACTAGCAAGCTCTTATATAGACCCAAGGAATTTCTAGAACGCAGAAGTCTCCAGAACATTCACAAAACCCAGTTAAAAATAAACAAATGAATTTTCTAGCATGATCCTTTTCTTTCTAGCAATTATGCGAATGCTGCGAAATATGCCATTAATACTACAACGGTAAACAACCCCTTAACCTGACTAACGTAACCTTAAAGGCTGGTGTACTACTGTACATAACATTGTAGCCACTCCAAGGAATACCTACAACTATGTACTGGACTTCACTTTGAATCCACTAAAAATATATCGACAATGAAATTTTTATTATATTGCCATATTTAAGTCACTCCAAGGAATACCAATACGAAATGTTCATTGGATAGACACATTGAAGTCACTCCAAATAATTCCAGCAACTCCTAATTAGATTGTCGCATTGAAGTCACTCCAAGGAATATCAACACATCTTCAATGGATTGTCGCATTGAAGTCACTCCAAGAAATATCAACACATCTTTAATGGATTGTCGCATTGAAGTCACTCCAAGGAATATCAACACATCTTCAATGGATTGTCGCATTAAAGTTACTCCAAGGAATATCAACAAATCTCAAATGGATTGTCGCATTGAAGTCACTTCAATGAATATCAACACATCTTCAATGAATTGTCGCATTGAAGTCACTCCAAGGAATATCAAAACATCTTCAATGGATTGTCGCATTGAAGTCACTCCAAGGAATATCAACACATCTTCAATGGATTGTCGCATTGAAGTCACTCCAAGGAATATCAACAAATCTCAAATGGATTGTCGCATTGAAGTCACTCCAAGGAATATCAACACATCTTCAATGGATTGTCGCATTGAAGTCACTCCAAGGAATATCAACACATCTTTAATGGATTGTCGCATTGAAGTTGGATTGTTACACAGAATACTATCTAACAAGTATTCATTCGCCTGTCCCGTTAAAGTCACTTTAAGCAATACCAACAACTCATCATTGTATTGTCACATTGAAGTTTTTCCAAGAAATACCAACAACCGAATCTTTATTGGATAGTAGCATTGAAGCCACTTACAAGAATATCAACAACTCTTCATTGGATTGTCACATTGAAACCACTCCAACGAATACCAATAACACAATCTTATTGGATTGTCACATTAAAGCAACTCAAAAAATTACCAAAATCTGCATTGTTAAAATTACTCCCTCTAATATGAACACTTGATTGGATTGTAACATTTAAGACATCTAAGGAATACGAAAAGCACTTCAGAAGGTTGTTATATTGAAGCCACTCCAAGGAATACCAACAACTCTTCATAGGGTTGTCACATTGAAGTCACTCCAAGAAATACCAACAACTCTTCATAGGGTTGCCACATTGAAGTCACTCCAAGGAATATCAACAACTCTTCATAGGGTTGCCACATTAAAGTCACTCCAAGGAATATCAACAACTCTTCATAGGGTTGTCACATTGAAGTCACTCCAAGGAATATCAACAACTCTTCATAGGGTTGCCACATTAAAGTCACTCCAAGGAATATCAACAACTCTTCATAGGGTTGTCACATTGAAGTCACTCCAGGGAATAACAACAACTTTTATAGGGTTGTCACATTGAAGTCACTCCAAGGAATATCAACAACTCTTCATAGGTTTGTCACATTGAAGTCACTCCAAGGAATATCAACAAATCTCAAATGGATTGTCACATTGAAGTCACTCCAAGAAATATCAACAACTCTTCATAGGGTTGTCACATTGAAGTCACTCCAAGGAATATCAACAACTCTTCATAGGGTTGTCACATTGAAGTCACTCCAAGGAATATCAACAACTCTTCATAGGGTTGCCACATTAAAGTCACTCCAAGGAATATCAACAACTCTTCATAGGGTTGTCACATTGAAGTCACTCCAAGGAATATCAACAACTTTTATAGGGTTGTCACATTAAAGTCACTCCAAGGAATACCAACAACTCTTCATAAGGTTGTCACATTGAAGTCACTCCAAGGAATATCAACAACTCTTCATAGGGTTGTCACATTAAAGTCACTCCAAGGAATATCAACAACTCTTCATAGGGTTGTCACATTGAAGTCACTCCAAGGAAAACCAACAACTTTTATAGGGTTGTCACATTAAAGTCACTCCAAGGAATACCAACAACTTTGATAGGGTTGTCACATTGAAGCCACTCCAAGGAATACCAACAACTCTTCATAAGGTTGTCACATTGAAGTCACTCCAAGGAATACCAACAACTTTTATAGGGTTGTCACATTGACGCCACTCCAAGGAATACCAACAACTCTTCATAAGGTTGTCACATTGAAGTCACTCCAAGAAATATCAACAACTTTTCATAGGGTTGTCACATTGAAGTCACTCCAAGAAATATCAACAACTCTTCATAGGTTTGTCACATTGAAGTCACTCCAAGGAATACCAACAACTCTTCATAGGGTTGTCACATTGAAGTCCCTCAAAGAAATATCAACAACTCTTCAGAAGGTTGCCACATTGAAGTCACTCCAAGAAATATCAACAACTCTTCATAGGGTTGTCACATTGAAGTCACTGCAAGGAATATCAACAACTCTTCATAGGGTTGCCACATTGAAGTCACTCCAAGGAATACCAACAACTTTTATAGGGTTGTCACATTGAAGTCACTCCAAGAAATATCAACAACTCTTCATAGGGTTGTCACATTGAAGTCACTCCAAGGAATATCAACAACTCTTCATAGGGTTGCCACATTGAAGTCCCTCCAAGGAATACCAACAACTTTTATAGGGTTGTCACATTCAAGTCACTCCAAGAAATATCAACAACTCTTCAGAAGGTTGCCACATTGAAGTCACTCCAAGAAATATCAACAACTCTTCATAGGGTTGCCACATTAAAGTCACTGCAAGGAATATCAACAACTCTTCATAGGGTTGTCATATTGAAGTCACTCCAAGGAATATCAACAACTCTTCATAGGGTTGCCACATTGAAGTCACTCCAAGGAATACCAACAACTTTTATAGGGTTGTCACATTGAAGTCACTCCAAGAAATATCAACAACTCTTCATAGGGTTGTCACATTGAAGTCACTCCAAGAAATATCAACAACTCTTCATAGGGTTGTCACATTGAAGCCACTCCAAGGAATACCAACAACTTTTATAGGGTTGTCACATTGAAGTCACTCCAAGGAATACCAACAACTTTTATAGGGTTGTCACATTGAAGCCACTCCAAGGAATACCAACAACTTTTATAGGGTTGTCACATTGAAGCCACTCCAAGGAATACCAACAACTTTTATAGGGTTGTCACATTGAAGTCACTCCAAGGAATACCAACAACTTTTATAGGGTTGTCACATTGAAGCCACTCCAAGGAATACCAACAACTTTTATAGGGTTGTCACATTGAAGTCACTCCAATGAATACCAACAACTTTTATAGGGTTGCCACATTAAAGTCACTCCAAGGAATACCAACAACTTTTATAGGGTTGTCACATTGAAGTCACTCCAAGGAATACCAACAACTTTTATAGGGTTGTCACATTGAAGCCACTCCAAAGACTAACAACCGAAAAGTATAACTACTGTTTAAAAATAAAACACCACCACATTGCAAAAACTGCCATTTGCTTTATATGCAAAACCAAAACAATAAAGTGGCATGAGACAATGTACCACTACAATTGCTGCCCGAGCTCAGTTCTGTTAAATCTTCGCCTTGTGCACTTGTTAACATTAAAAGTATTGCTCTTTGCTAGTTTTGTACGTTTTCACGGTGAAATCTTCTCACTTTCGAAGAAAATCTGAATATGCAAGTTTTTGACAGGTCTTTTTAAAAAATGATCGAATATCCGAAAAGGTCAAGTTAACGTGCAGTATCGACAAAAGGTCTTTTGGTTACATGCTAGCCTAGCAAACCCAATACCTTTTTTTAATCCCACATATTGTTGTTTTGTATTTCATTTAATACCTGGGAAAATGTTTCGTCAGTACGTTTGTTTATTGGGTTTATTGTTTATATGAGTAGTTCATTTATCCGGAGACTTTGTCCACTTTAAGCAGATATAGTGCTGCCTTCACTGTGTACATAATGCCCTGAATACCTGGCATGATACTACACCCAGTCACATTATCCTGACACCGGGTCAACCAGTCGTGGAACTACCCTTACACTTGCTTGAACCTTAGTAAGGGAGCTATATTACTCTCATTTTTAACGACTTATGTCGCGGTCCGGGACCTTTTGCACCATTATAAAATGTGAACCTTTTAGTAACGTCACATGAGTGTTATTATCACGTGACAACATTGGCTCTCGATGCCGCCTTTGTCTGACTTCTTAAACACCATTTTTATTTGAAATTTAAGGAAAATCGACCATAATCTATTTCTTTTCTTAACCTCATATGGCATCAGCTCTTGTTGCTATAGACAACGCAGTCAAGAAATAGGCGGACTCAGAATGCATTTTTATGCCACGTGCTTCTTATGACGTCACAAATCGTTTGCGATTTCTTTTGCCCCAACAATCGTGCTACTCAGTTGCCATTGTTTATTAAATTACAGCATGCACCGTTACACAATAGCCTCAGAATGACAAACAATCGCTTAACAACCGGCAAATTTGTATTTAACCGACTTGCATGGAAATTAGAAGCAAGGCAACGACTCGGACCATTCTTTGGATTGACATCGAATACGGCAGTGATGATATCCGAATTAAAACTATGAATAATGCAAAAGAGAAGAAGCGGGTAAACTCGTGCACAAAGGTTCAATCATCGCTGAGGGGCTAAGCCGATGACGTGGTCATTATTTCTTGCCAAATGCAACCATAGTCGTGATTAAAGTAGCTGCAATCATATCGAATAACGGCTTATTAATTTACAGGTTCTTCGTATAGCTGACGGTCGTAGGGGGATATAAAGATGCTTCATTGTGGTAGCATTGGCATTATCTATTTTTCCTATTTTGTTATTTTGTAGTCGCTATTGTCTTCAGACAGTGGCTGAAATAACCGACTTGTGGCTTTAAATAAAGTACTAGTTGGGATATAAAGAACCACCTTCAGGAGAGAGTAGCCTGCATTATAATCACGAGTTTTTGCGTGTGGTCTTCAGTTCGATAGAATCCGAAATAACAGAATTGCCAATTATTCTGAATATAATATTCACCGAAAGCTATATACATGTATCATTGTCTTGAAATAACAAGGCAAATGTTTAACCGTCAAATCAAATCTATCAAATCCATTTAGTCTGATGACAATGCCATTAGCCCATTTGGTTGTCTGACCTTTACGTATTCAACAACTCATCGCAGGATCGTTGCAAATTTAACATTTTAGAATTATGTCTAGCCCCCAAAATAGGACTGAAGTCTTCTTTAAGCCTCTATTGTATAAATTTGCTAATTAAAACCGCTTACGATCTCTAAAGACAAATGTCTGTTGTTAACTTTTCTCCCAAGATGTACAAGATTTTATTACCGAACTACTACCGAAAACAACCAATTGGCTAAAAGAATGTGACACAGTACCATTTTCGAATAAAACATCGTTAAACTTTGATCTTTTGAACTTTGAATTTAAAGAACATTTCTACAACATCCTTTTACTATTTAAGAAGTGTTTCTTGTGCAGGCACATGAGATTAATCTTTCGCTTTCGAAAAGTTTGCAGAGGCAATAATCTTTCGACAAGTTCGTAATAAAAAACTTTATTGAAGGGCTTAGCTAACGGGCGATCTTCAGTACTTTTAGGAAACATAATCCTTACAATGCTATGATGTATTTGAATGTTCATCAAAGATGTTTTTGGAGATGTAATCATTGGCTTCCTAGTTTATAATTTGCACGAATTAATTTTACAGTATGTTGGATCCGTATTTTAAGACGCATAATACAGGCGGCTTGCTCACAGTGGGTCTTTAGAAATCAGATTTCTTTGATACGCTTCTACAAATGCAAAATCGGCATACTATACTTGAAATTTCCTTTGAGAAAAGTAACTGTACTCACGAAAATCAATTTTGTTTCATTTCTCTGCATATTTTATGCAAATAAGGCCAGTAGTTATAAGTCGTTATGTAATTTGCATGCGAAATCACATGAGATCGCGCTTATTATAAACTGATCCGGGCAACTGGCTTGGCGTCACTAACTAGAAACAGGGATCATTCGTTTGTTACAAAACATTTTAGATTAAGTACGATAAAATTGGATCACCCAACGACTGAAAAATTGTACATTGATGAAAAGAATTTAAAATTGGACACTTCAAAACTTCAATGTTAAAAAAGCATTGAATTTGAAATGAAGTGATATTGCGTAATGTGCAACTCTGCACGCGAATTGAAGTATTTTGGTCCTTCTCGAACAATTGTCGCTCTAGTCTCTGTTCCTTCAAAAGCTCCCCTATTAATTGGTCTTGAATAGTAACGAGTTGTATTCATGTATTGTATGATGGTTCTTTTTGTTCAAAGAACCGAGCGGATTTGAATTTTTTTCAACACAGATATTTAAGAAACTTGCTAATTTACAGTGAAAGTTCTTCAACCTGTCGAGAGGAGACGCCTTGAAGAATGGAAAAAAGATTTATACGTCTTTAAAGGCATTCTCTTCATAGTTCATTTAGTGAGGTTATTATTAAAAGAAACCAAAGTGAGCCGCAAAGATTAGAAAAAAGATTTAAAGCGGTTTCTCTTATATAATCCATGCCACCAATAACGTTTCCTTCCACGGATCTTGGCCAAAAAGAATACATTTGTTAAGCTATGTTAAAACTAAAACGTGCCTGATTCCATGTTACATTGTTTTAACTAGACTTGTATTTTGCACGGTCCTTTCTTAATACATTCAGTGTAAAAAGGGAAAACATTGGCAAACATCTAAAGGAATTGCGACTTTGAAACTACGAGTACATATTTTGTATTTCTAGGATTCATTACCAAAATTTTGTGTTTATTACCAACCTTTCTTTTTACAGCAATGCTACTTCTGCAGCTTGTAAGTCGTACATAATCTCTCTGTGCATGTAATCGGTGATGCCTTTAATCAGCCTGTGACGTGTATTGGACATCAGTTCCAACTAAAAATCGAAAACTTTTCATCTGACAATTGTACTACTGTCAGATAGTGCTCAAGTTGTCTTTTCGATTAGTTTTGTTACTAATTGTGCACCTTTTAAAATCCCCGGTCGTTTTCTCTAGTTTCATTCCCTCAAACCGTATTAATATGCCATCATATCTTCTGCTTGATGGAAACTTTTGAAATTCTTGGCTTCTTTTTACAATATAATAGGGCTGATACATTTTAGTCTAATCGTGGTGGGTTACTTACAATACTGACATTTGTTAAAAAGATATTTTATCACATTTTATCCGCCCCCCCCCCCCCCCCCCCCCCCTCCAATCATTTTTGGCTATGTAATCGACTTTGATATTGTACTAGATTTGCTTCACCAAAATTAAGCTGGAATACCCCCCACGTTAAGCTGGTTATTGATTTCTACGGCTTTCACTAATAAGAAACAAAAACGGAGGAGAAAGGATGTTGCTCATGTTGATTTAGTGCCAAGATACTCCCGAAATTTTCATTTCACTGCACCGTGTCAAATAAACTTCACAGACACGCTCTACAACTTTGCAACAATACAAGACAAGGCTGAGGATAGTCCATACTGGTGCGCATCTTGCCTCGCTGAGTCCCTTCACAGCGACCCCAGTAAAAAGCTGGTAGTCAGCAAGACCCATTATTCATGAAGCAAACCCATAAACACTAACTAGCCGGCGTCGATCATTTAACATGCATTAATGCTCAGTCCTGCTGAGCTATAAAATAAGCTTTCATAATTTTTCTATCATCTCATGTTTAAAAACTAATTTAGATTTATTTTTACACTATCTTGTCTGTTATCTCATTTTATCGTCTTTAGGAAATGAATGCGTCGATGAGCACGTTTATTCATTACAAGTTTGCCAGAATAGAACAAACGATACTTGACGGAGACTATTAAACTATTTCACTTAAAGAAAACAAAAGCACTGACAACTGTGACATCTTGTCCCACCTGATTGACGACGATGATACAGCCGGTATACAAGCTTCCGCTAGACGATTCTTGTCTGCGGACATCTCAACAGTTGCGGCTCTTTTGTGCTTAGAAATCATAAAAACAAACACCAAATACATGACAAATGCGTGCTATACGAGATGGGATGCATCGCGTCATTAAAGGCCCACTAAAGTAACGGTGCGCAACCGATGCGCCCTGCTCGCGTTCTAGTATCAATAATGTAATGCTCATTTAACGCCGCATACGTTCTAGGTTGGGGAATCGTTTTTATCAACAATCTTTGTGCGTACTTACTGAGCAATTGGTGATGGATGCGTGTGCTTGTCTCGTCTTCCTACTATTACAGCACGGTGATGTCACCAATTATCAAAATGTCATGTAAATTAGTAGCAACAGACACAATGAAAGGACAATGAAATGGAATCATTTCGTTTCTCCATTTATATTTCTTGAGTTTCTGTTTGGATATGGTTCATTTGTGAAAAGAAAATCACACTTATTTTCCTTTAACCTTGGGAAATTAATTGATAAAAATAACTCATGTGAAACCGTGTTCAGGAGGCTGTTATTATCTAATGCTGTAACGCATTAAGAGTAAAACATAGCGTCCTCACACGTCGACCGTTGTCAAACACGTTTTAATAGAAAGCTACAGCAGTAAAGATTAATCCTATTTCGGCATTCGGCTGTGCGTCGAAATTATTGAAAAATTGAATTTCACGCGATCAAATAACACGTTGTCGTAGCAGAACGGAACAATCGAGTCTTCATGCTCGCGAAGTCGCGATAAGAGACCCCCTCTCCCCTCTCGCCCCTGCACCCGGGACTATCGCTGGTCGTCAGGTGTTAGTCTGGAGATGATGACGTCACCTCACTTCTGTGTCAAGCAAATGGGGAGGGGCTTACTTCTGCATGGATTCGGGGATAATACCAGACTATAAATACTTAAAATGCATGGCACACTTTTATTATTTACATTCAAAAGTGGCTAAAGTGCATTCAAAGTGAGGCTGTCAACAACGCGCGGCACGCGAAGGGCACGCGACGTGACGTAATACATGTGCATTTATTCAGATATTGTAATTATACTGGCGAGATTTTGGAATCGTCTTTAAGGCGTTAAGGAAAGGAGTTAGTCTTAGTATAGTTAGCGATGGATTCGACAGCGCACTATGTTCATCATACGGTGCCGAAAATCAAGCAGGAATTTCACCAGACAACACATAGTTTCCAGTCTATGTCATCGTGTATGTATCAACAACAACATCCAATGGGTCACATGTCTGCAAGTCTGGCAGGTTCCCGTTCAAGAATGTACAGAATCCATATGGCGAAAGAAAACTCACAGCTCGCAAACTGTCGCAGACGGTTGGATTTCAACAATTCAGAGCAGAATCTGTTTTACGGAATAAGCAAACACAACCCACAGATTTCTGTAGCTAGACGGAATGAGCGAGAGCGGAATCGAGTAAAATTGATCAACATGACGTTTGCAACGCTGCGAGACCATTTACCGTATGAGGCGGAGACTAACACGAAAAGCAAAAAAATGAGCAAAGTGGACACGCTTAAAGCGGCGATTGACTATATTAAATACTTACAAGGCATTGTTGAAGTTCCGGGGGAAGCCGGAAGTTCGACAATCGGTGACAATTGTAATATTGACACGTGCGTGCAATTTGACATAACCAAATCAAATCATCAACAGAATTCCCCAACTGCGACCAGTGTTGCCTCAGAATCATCGTTTGATGGCCTCAGTACAGAAGATGAGGATTTGTTGGACTTCGCAAGCTGGTTCTAAAGGAACCTTCGTCTAGTCAAGGTAGGTTTACAGTAGTAGTGTGTTATCGTGTGTACTTTTTTACGTTTGCTTATAGCGTGTTTTCTTTATTATTTAGATTGTCTGATGTATTGATGTGTTTGGTTTGAGCATCAGCCGTGTTTATTCTTTTTTTTTACCATGGAAACGTTTACCTGCTTTAATTGGCTTTAATCTCTTTTTCGTTTCTTATTAAAGTCTGTCAATCAGTTGGTTGGAATTTTGTTTAAAAGTAATGCTTATGCAGTCGATTGTTATCATATGTGTTCTGCATTTGCGTAAATAGTGTGCAGATAAGTGTGTCAGATTAATCGATATGTTTAAATCGATATCACTGTTAACTTCCAACAAAATCCTTCAAATCTTTAGACTGTGTTATCTTGTTGTAAAGGTTCGATATAAAAACATACTGAGCTTTCATCATCATCACTATCATCATCATCATCATCATCATCATCATCATCGTCATCTTCATCATCATCATCATCATCATCATCATCATCTTCATTATATTTATCACATTGTTATAAACTGGTTCATATTAGATCTAACGTCTTAAATTAATGACCATTTATGTTGGTTTCCTGTCGTGTTTTGTTAGGTTCTCCGTGATGATCCATGACTTAAATCCACTTTTGTCATTTAAAAGTTATTGCAACATAATAAGATTACTCACCCAACCGAAATGGTTTTAATTGCAAATGTGTTTTTTTTTTACTATTTAACTATAAACTCAACTTGATAACTATACGATTTTGAATCACAGACGTTTTTTTTACTTTAAAATATATTAAAGCCGTCGTAAAATAATTGATTTGTAATGTTATGAGAGAGAAATCGCAATTTTAGATTTTGTTTAAGTTGGAAACATTTATACATGTTATGATATATAACATCAAAAGCAATGAAGACAAAAGCTTAATGTTTTTCATAAAGATAATGCACGTTATATACTTATATACTCAAATAAAGAGACAGCTTTTTGGTCCACCAGTTGTTACCGCCATTTACGACCTGCGTTGGTCGATATCCCAATGTCTTTAATCATGCTACATTAAAGTAATTACTAATCAACGTTTAAATGTACAGGAGTGGGGTTTGAAAATGAAAATAACAAATCTTATTATCAAATCAGTAGCATTCTCATTTCAAACGGCTTCACCCTAAATACTGAGTTATGTAGCTTTTTGAAAATTGTTTGATTTATGTAATTTATTAATAATGCTATTAAGTTTCTTTGATGCATGCTATCGTTGTTACTCCATCGACCTGCCAAAGGTAATAAATGACCCGCAATGGATCGTGACTAATACGATTATAAATTATTACAACGTCGCACAGAACTAAAGAAGATGGATAGTAAAGTGGGTATTAGTGTACCAGGGTTATTGGTGTGTCAAAAATTGCAAAAGATGTATTGGCCAGAAAAATACATATTTGAATATTGTTCAGGTGTACATCAATTGATTTTGACAGAGGTTCAAATTCTAGTGACGGGCTCGACTTTACTGAAGGGAAAAGGGTTCGACTGAACTCAAGAAAAGGGGGTTTAAAGGAATTATTGGGAATGAGTTCCACCTACGGAATTCTAACGAAAATAGTTCTTATCAATCCTAGGGACATTTATTTGACATAAATTTATTGAAATGGGTTCTGCTGATTTCTGGGGAAACGCGTTCGACTCAATTCTATGGGAAGTGGTTCTCCTAAATTCTAGGGAAATAGGTTCGACCAGGTTCTATGGAAATATGTTCAAAATATTGAGAGTCGGGATCGGAAATAGGTAGTTGTTGCAGTTTGTAAATAGACATCGTACCACATCATGTTTACCCTACATATACAAAAGGTAATATTTACCTAATTTAACAACTTCGAACCACATAGGTTTAGCAGGTTTTACTTGCACTTGTTGCCATTGCTGTGCGAATTCCTTTTAAGATTATTATTGTTTTTCCTTTAATTAGCTCCATTAAGTAGTTTAAATTGTTAAATAAAATGGTTAAGACATTTCGATAATTTGCAATGCGAATATTTGCTGCATATGTTGCTTTTGAAGATCAATTGTTCAAGCCTTGTTTTCGGTTCACTCAAAGTGAAAGTACCCATGGGTGGTTTTCTTTTCTGTGAATGTTCCTCGTGTGTCATGTTGTATTGTTTTAACACAGTTCGGGCGCACTTTCATGCTTTGCATACATGTTTGTTTTTCTTGTATGGTTTGCTTTTTGAGAGGTTAGCAGGATAGGTGTATATACAATATTTATAATCATGAACGTGGTTGACCGTGATAAACTAAAACGTCCATAAAAATATTAGTTTTTAGATTTCCTGTAGTGGCGGTCAAACAAGCCAGGAGTCCCCTCGTGTCACCAGATAATGATGGATATGGTATCATGGAATAGCGTAAGTGGGCTCGTGCGTTTGTTTGCTCTCGCGATCTGGAGGGTGATATGGTGTCTCCGGAGAGCACCTGCCATCTTGCACCCACCCCTCCTGAGGCATAAAAGACAAGACGACAAAAACCTTTAAAGAGGCAATGCCGTTTTGTTTAAATGTCTCGATTATTGGTAATAAATACATGTCTCTCCACTTGAAATGTTATATTGTTCAATGATAGGTGGGTCGATTTAAGGGACGTTGTAAAACCTTTGTGTTTGTATTTGCGTGAGTACATGCGTAACTGAGTGAGTAGTTACTCGCGGGTGTACGTGCGTACGTGTCCGTCAGTGTGCGCGACTGAGTTCCGGTATATGTTGGATGTTCGTGTTTGTCTTTTCTACTTTTATCCAGCAGTGCATTTGTGGGTTTGTATATGATGAAACTCTGATCTGACCAAAAAATTTCATGGCAAATGTCAGTCAATTTCAACACCGGATTTCTTCAAATATTTACTGTTCAGTCCATAAATCTATTGGATTTGTTGTTGTATAACCTGCTCCGATAGCAAAACCATCTATCCTGTAATGGGAGTTTAGTCCATTAGGTTTTATTCATGACAAGATCTATTTTGTTACATTTGCATACAAAACAGTTTGCACCCAGAGTGTCAATGAGTCCACATCGATTGTAACTCGATTAAATTAAACCACAAACCACAGTTACAAAATCAAAGTCGTTATATTCAAGCAAAGGTGATAGTAGCTTTAAAGTGGCAGTTTCATTGACCCGATATACAAGGTTCATTAATCCACATAGCTCCCCCACTACCATTAATTTGAAATTTGTAGTTCTGACCCACTCTTTAAGCAAGGACACGCTCCCAAAATAATCAGCGGGGTGGCAATTATTATAGAAGGGCTTTACTATATACAATGCTGTTGTCCAGTTTCAATTAAAACCACAAAGCAAAATGTGTCAGATTTTTACTAACGAATCAATACATGAAAACCGTTTTACACCTTTCCTGTCAAACAAAGTAGTTCCATCAGTTCCTTTATCCTCTTTAAGACTCCCGAGCCAGCGGTCACGCTGCGATCGGACGCCAGGCCTTAAATCCCTCTTTTGTCGTTTAAGGGCAAGTTGTCCTCTTCGACCCACTTTAAAATGCTAGTTTATGCAATCGAGTGATAGTTTTTATCTCAAAATGTTTACGCACTGTAGTGATATCATTTTGCCATGAAGTACGGTCATTCGAATATAATCGGAGATTATCACTCAATTCAAAGCTCTCATATCTACTTATGTACTTGTGGACGAAGATCGTGCCTGAATCGAGATAATGACCTTTATCGAACAAACTTAACGTTTTTTTGTTCAACTTGACCTCTTGCTTTCCGCTACTGCGGTCGTCAGTTGTCTAATGGAGATACGGTTCTTTTCAAAACCATCAAATAAACAGATATTTTGAGGAGAGAAAACTGATAAACAGATAAAAACGGGTGGCCGCAGAATCAATACGATTCACCTTCGCCGCCACAGTAAACCCATGGTCATTAGCACACGGGCTCATAATTATTACTATTAGAAAAGTTAACGGTGAGCTTAATTGGCTTTAATTACTTGTTATTGACTCATTAGCCGAATATCGATAGTCATACGGTTGTAGCATGCGACTGCAGGTAGAATAATAAAGGCTGCTAGTGGTAATGATGATGACGACGACGACGACCACGATGATGATGATGATGATGATGATGATGATGATGATGATGATGATGATGATGATGATGGTAGTGGTGGTGATGATGATGATGGTGGTGGTGGTGGTGGAGATGATGACGAAGACAATGAATGAATGAATGATCGAATGAATGAACGAATAAATGAATGAATGAATGGATGAATGAACGAATGAATGAATAGATGAATGAATGAATGATCCCCACAAAAAAGACGTTCTTTGGGTAAGTCGAACGAAAGAGAAAAGAAAAAACAGGTAACATTCTGAGTAGTATGCACTTCACGTCTGCTCGTCACTAGGTATACAGGTACATAATAGACTCGAAGAGACTATCTGGTAGTTGTCACGTGGTATTCCAGGACAGAAGTAAATAAAGGGAGATAACTAAACATAACGCAATGAGTGTTATGGTTCTCGTGCGATGCTCTTCTACCCATCATCAGTTACATATAGACAAATGGTAAAACGAATCCAGCTGTCAAGTTAATTCCTAACTTGCTTGCTCGGAGAAGAACAAGATGGCTACAGCATAGCTATATTTCAACTAGTATTCAACCTCCAAATTTTAAGTCACTGCGTAAAACGGTTTATGAGATATGCTGGACAAATGATATTGTATCTGTTGTTGTTGTCGTTGTATTAAAATACGTCCATGTTTTATTTCGCTGTGTGTTGTTCTATCGCTCCGTGCATTACTACTTCTTTGCTCTTTCACAGTGAGGGAATTTAAAGATGTGCATTATATTACGACACAACTGCACGTGTACAACACCTTTGAGTTTAAGGCGAGCTTTTGTCGCCCCCGAGTTTGGTATATAACATGGCAACACCTTTAAGTGTAAAACATATTTTATGCGCCATTTAACCTGATACAAACTCGTATTTCTCACACAACTGTGGGGATACATTATAAATAGCATTGAAAGTGCATTTCCCAAACTTTGTCATTGCAAGATGCGAGACATAAAAATCTGCACTGACCCATTAAGTACAACTTTTTAAAGCGTTGTGCTCAGGTTCGCGGTATATCAAACTATGTAAGTCTTAAAATAAACTGTCACAGTTCACAAATTGTGCTGAGTTTGCAATGATAGGTTAGGAATCGTACTTCAAACCCGATTCAAGCTAGGATCTTAATTACAATGAAGTGACTACTGAGGACTTGTTGATCTGGTATCAAGATAATGACATTTATTCTTCTGAACAGCAACTTTATACCTGTTTTAATCGGTATCGTTTGAACAGAGCTGTTGATGTGTTTAATTCACGACAGAGATAACCACAAAACACATATTAGCAGGTTATCATTTTATACCGTCGACCTGTTTTGTTGGCATTCGTTTTGATGCTTACTACACCATAACTACACCATATTGCTTATTGTCGTATTTTATATGTTTTTAAGATTCTATAGTTTTCTAACCATCCACACGCAAATATCTAATTTCCTTCAAAATGCTCCACGAATTTTTGATCTATTTAAATCTAACGTTTATGATTTTGCAACTGTGCACGTTCCATTTCTAAGCATTGTAAACAGATTGTGTATTTTACCCCTTTATTATTACTTCACTTTTTTAATTTCTTCCCCAAACTCTTCATTCGCCATGTTTCGCTGTGCACTCATTTAGTTAATATTTAAACATCAAGAGGGACATGTATACACGCAGTGATGTATGACTTCATTTTTTAATCTTTTTTTCATATTTTCCTATTTTTCCGCAGGTGAAACTTTTGCTCGAGTGAGGGCTGGGGCAAGATTAGAGCGTCGAAAATGCCGCACAACACCTGTCTTCGTGAAGTCATGACGAAGATAATAAAGACCAAAAGCAACACCCCTTGTAAAAGCGAAAGTTTTACACACTTACTCTCTCTAGTCACGCCACGGCGAACATAAGAAATACGATAGACAATGATTGAAACACGGATCAACGCTGGCGACCTGTCAGGTGCGTGCGGTTATTTGCATAACCACGCCCTCACACGCGACAGACTCCGCCTATTTACATACTTCCCGCGCAGGTGTTGACAAACATGGAAGAAGTTATGTGCATAGCTTCTTGATTTATTGTTGCTTTAAATGAAGGCAGTTTAACGACTGGCGCCTGACGAAAAACGTGTTTAAGGCTTCGTTCACCAGTGCACGGAAATGGACGGTATAAGAAATGTTCATGTTATTGCATATCATTGCATTTGTAAATTTGAAATCCGTGTAGTAAATCATTACTGCAGACGACAAGTTAAGGTTGCGGCGTGCGACAGACGTGCCAAAGATACGCCCACTGCACGCGCCTGGTACTATATGTGGTCCGCAGAAGAAATTTTTTGGTAGATTTTTGTCTATGCAATATTTTTGTGCAGCTTAATATATATTTTCATCTACGATGTAAACTTTTTATTCAAATAAACACTTTATTTTGAAATATAAACGGGATAATTGTTGTTTTTCTATATAAAAAGGTAGAAAGTGTATATTTTATACACATTTATATATCCCAAATTCCAAATGAAAGAAATGTGTGTACTGCTACTAAGTACTACTACTACTACTACTACTACTACTACTACTACTACTACTACTACTACTACTACTATTACTTCTTCTACTACTACTACTACTACTACTACTACTACTACTACTACTACTACTACTACTACTACTACAACTACTACTACTGCTATTTCTACTACAACTACTAATGCCACTGCGACTACTTCTACCACCACCACACTACTATTATAGCCAAATAAAATAATCTTGTTCAAATCTCGGTAGTCAAGCAATCGATAATCTTCCTTTTCTGGTGGCAGAAGTTACTGCGATCTAAAATGCGCGTGATCTCTGATGTGCTGTTTGGTTCCACTACTACTTCACCTGACGAATAGAATGACATTTCTTTGAGCAACATACTAATGCAGAGAGATTCAAAACAAGACTATGCGTGGAATACGTCTGGATGGAACTTGAACCGACCGCCAGAAAAGTATAATTTAATCATTTATTAATAGCTCAGCAACCAAGTAACTTGTCTAGAAGTAACAACGGAATTCAAGCCCCGTTTCTAAAAGTAGCAAGTTGGACGGCGTGTTCGCGATCAAAGCGCTGATAATGCTAAGCATTACTAAGGAATTGGCTTTTGAAATGGGATAGCAATTTCATCTCAACAGGCGACCTGTTAAATAATAGTGTAATTTCCCATCCATCATACACGGTATTTGACTTACCTTTCTATTAACTAGGCATACTCTTAAGACATGTCGCAATCTGTGTATAAATCGTCATTATTTAACTGCCCTTTCGCTCAATCCAGTCTTTTAAATTTACTTGACAAACGCCAGACTTTTTGTTGAAACGTGTGGTTCAAAATGCATACAATGTGCCATATTTTCATTAATCTCAGCTCCTTAGCATATGAATTCAAGAACGAATTATGGAAATTATGAAAAAAAACGTATGTGAGAATATCAGAACAGAACAGAACCAAATTTATACAGACTTGTAAGAATATACATTGTCTAATAACACATCTCAGTCAACATTTTGTCACGTGGAAAACATACATGTGTCAACAAACATATTAGTTTTGGAGAGTAATACTTATTTTCCAATATCTTCTACATGTACTTTGGGTGGGTCTGCTCATGTGCGTGTACAACAACAATAAATACCTAACGGCAACTAAACATGGTATGTTGGTGTCAGTTGTACTGATTGAAGTTTAGTTAACATGAGATCGAAATCTCTCAGTACTAAATAATTACATTTTATTATATGTACGCATGTTCAAAAAAAAAAAAAAAAAAATTAAAATAAGTTTAATACTTAGAGGCAATGTAAACTCTGTTTCGACAGTAAATGTAGGACAATAAAATCCAATTCAATGTAAAGAGAGGTATATCGATTTAGACTAAAATATTTTCATTTCGCAATTACGTGTTTTACTGTATACGTATATGTCG